>OY735255.1:12406062-12495266 GCA_963457715.1 Argyresthia albistria
TCCACGGTGAACGTCGGCATCTGGAAGGATTTTTAGTGTTGCTTTTCCATTAGTGTTGCCGCTCGATAGGCCAATACCGATTGTTGTTGAAGAAAACACGATAATATCGATAGTCAATCCATTCTATCGATAACATCCATACTATGATAGTATCGATGTCTCTTCTACTGCAATACTATCGGAAACAGCATTACTGTCGATACTATCGCTCCGATCGCTGCCAACCAATGAACTATCAATAGTATCGATATTATCGATAGTATTGCTCTTTAATATCTAATAGACTATCGATAGTATCTATACTATAGAAAGTTTTGTACTATTATACTATTTCAATAGTATTGTATTCAGTATGCAGGCTTAATGATTTAAGAAGGTAGATCGAAAAAAAATATAGTTTTATATTGTACGTACGATTACGATGTATAAAGTGCACCAAATTCTGTTCTACGCCTTACACTTCCTTACCTGCATACTTCATCCAATACTAATAGAATTAAAGATCTCTATCGATAGTATAAAACTATCTATACTATCGATAGTCTTTTCGATATTGAAGAGCAATACTATCGTTACTATCGATAGTCTTTTCGATATTGAAGAGCAATACTATCGATAGTATCGATAGCTCATTGGTTGGCAGCGAACGAAAGTATCGATACTATCGATAGTATTGTTGTTTACCGATAGTATTACACTGACAGGGCCGTCGATACTATCGTCGGTAGAATCGATACTATCGATTGTCCTATCGATCATGTAGATGATTTTAGCGTTCGACAATCGATTACAAAACTATAGATTTTCCGGCAACACTAGTGACCATCGTTAGTGTTGGAATTTGATTTAAGGATGCAGTTAAATGATACCTCCTGCCACATTAGAAGAGCAATAGTAACTTTCATTTTATTTTGCTGTTGCAGTGCCATGGAGCTCTCTCTTGTCAAACAAATCTGACTCAAAATGAAAGCACCCAGTTATGACATCGCTAACGTCGAATAACAGAAGTTATCCTGTTTTAAAGTCGGTTAAAAAGAAAAAGCTTCCTCCTTGGTACCTGATACGTGGATTACACGACAAATTATGCATGATCATGGCTTAAAACACTAGCTTTCAGGCTCCAGAAGCCATACAAAAACCACTTACATTAGAGCAATCTCCTCCGATCAGCTGCTTCCTTGGTACCCGACAAGTGGAGAAGCCAGTCGGCATGGGCGCGTCGCAGTTGCTAGACAGTATGTTCATGACGACGGCGAAGGCCTCAGACTCGGTGAGGAGCGGCGAGCGCGCGGGGCCCTCCGCGAACTGCTGCGGGGTGAGTGTGAGGAAGCGGATCTTCTCGATGGCGCTGCGGATGGTGGGCGTTTGGGGCTTCGCGTCTGGTGAAAGAATATAAAGGTTGAGAGTATAGGTTATACGCAGTGCGAAACCTATTTAGCTGGGCGGCGGGAAAAGGCGTGACGCTATGCTTGTTTTTTTGTGATTTCAAAACATCTTCGATTTTGGTAGTTGTGAAGTATGCAATAAATGTAGCCCTTTGACATACATAGTATAAATAAGAAATAGTAAGTTCACTAGGCCCCTGTTCGCATGATAACTACCTACTCTTGCTCAAACGGCTAGGGTTGTCGCTTAGCGCCGCTAAGTTAACTCGTCGTCGCATGCATTGCATTGCTTGCCCTGTCTCGTAGCACGCGAAGGACGCGAGATTCGGCAATGTGTGCGTGTGGCGGCGCGTGCTTATACGGAATGCAATGTAGCTGTGTGTGTGCGGCTGTTCTCGCTGATTTGTTTGAAGTGAACCTGGCGTGCCTTTGATGTCCAACCCGTCACAGCCATTTACTCGGATACGAGCCTAAGATTGAGTCATATTCCACCACGCTGGCTCAGGGTGGGTTGATGGGGGGTGAATGATTTACAGGCAAGTGGCGATAGCCCTTACTTACAACTCAAGGAATGTCGGATAATGTACCTAAGATCCTTATCTCATTCGTTTTGAACTAAAGGATTCGAAGCTACATCTGAGAAGCAACCACTAGAACACAGAGCTTTTCATAGATCATAGTTCACACTATTATAGTGTATCTAACATAACAGGAAACTTGACAGATGTCAATCTTAGTCTGTTAGTGAGGTGATATTGCCCATAATATTCGATTAATCAAAAGAATCGATGCACCCTTTAAACATTTGTGAATCGGGAATAATTTTACAAGATTTGCAAAGAGACATTAGAATAGATAATACAGTTGAAAATGAACTAATTATATCCCTAAGTGTGGATGGCAGTGATGGCGATGACAACTCTTCTGTTAGTTCAACTAAATAAACAATTTCGATTCTTTCCAATTGTTTTGGTAACATCCCTGTTTAAAAAGTGGATTTTATGAAGTTTTAGTTATAGTATAATCTGAATGATCTGTGCCAACTGCCAACACCTACCTCCCTTGCTCTTGGGGTCGTCGGGCGGCGGGCTCGGCGGCGGCTGCTCGCCGGAGTCCCCGCCCTTGCAGGGCTCCGCCGCGCCCTCCGTCACCACCGCCACGGGACTGTTCTCGGCACTACTCTCTATGTTTACTACCTGAAGATAGATGCATGGTTTCTTTATTGTACTACACGAAACAGACAGAAAACTTATAATAGATGGGCAGGCGAGGCGAGTAGACGGCAGATGGATCAGATCTGTAACCGAGTGGTGGAACAATGTACGCGGGTTGCACAGGACCAGGACGATACAGTATACTATACAATACACTGTATACTCAACACTGGTCACCTGAAAGGCTGATGATGCTGAGATGTTACAGATTCGGTTATTGCTGCTGGTTATTGTTAGGAGACATGGGCAAGAGTGATGCTGCCCAAGAACAGTAAATGTGAAAGTAAAGATACAGTGGCTGCCGAGAGTATGTGATCCTGACACATGTATGTCCCTGTTTGTCCCGGGCTAATTTTCAGTCTATCTCACTCCCACATCTGAGATGGAGTGAAAAGTAGTGCGGGACAGACAGGGATATATACATTAGTGTCAGGATCACATTCTCTCGGCGGCCACCACTGTAAGCAAATGGAATAAGCCAACTTCTGCAGAAGTTCAAAGTTCAAAGTTCAAAATTTTTATTGACCATAAAATCATACATATTACTTAGTCAACGTCAATATAATATTAATATTTTTGTATACTACTGCGACACAACTTGTGTGAGATATAGATTGTAGTGACGACGCAAATAAGGTAGGAGACAGCAGGAGCGGCTACGCCGTTATCCTCGCTCAGCGACACCTACCTACGTTTCCAACATATTGTCTGCAGTTGGGGTTTGAAACTTTCGGATAGTAAGAAGCCAAAAGGAATAAGAAATAACTCATGATTCCCATGACATACCAATTTCTCTTTAGAAGTAGAAGGTTCCTGAGTCCTGTCTGGAGTCTTCCGTTTCCGGCTATCCACTGATGGGCTGACGCTCCTCTCCGTACGTCTCTTGTCCTGCGCCTTGGCGTACCTGGCCGCTGCCTCAAACAGATCCAATTCACTGTCAATGTTCAAATGGTCGAGGGAGAAGACCGTGATTACGGTGTTCAGTTCAACATCTAGAAAGCTGCTGTCAGTTAATACTTCTTTGGTGTTTGTGCTGATTATCTGCAATAAGATAAATATTTGAAGGAGACAATGGTCCTGGTAGAAACCTAAGAAAATTGGTCAGTTCCAAAATTTTCTCTTTGGCTTTGAGGGTCTGTCAAATTTTAAGTTTTCAGTTGTGCATCTGGGTAACAAAAGCACACAAACCTGTATACACTTATCCATAAGCACATTTTCTTCAAACAGCCGTGCAAACTCGTAAGCCCTGCAAGCATTCCGTGGATACAGATCCGACCACAGGTACCGGGTGCATTCCTTGACTAGATGCGGCAACATATACTTCTTGGCTCCATAGCACAACTCACAGGCTTTGTCGAATGAACTGATGTTTATGTAGTCAGTGTAGATGTATCTGGAAGCAGTAACATGGAAGCATTACTTGGATTACGTAAATATCTTGGATATGTAACTTCTCTTTAATTAGAATCACAACATCACATATTATTTTGAAACTAGACTTATACTGAGGTATATTATACAAAATGAGTTTATGCTAACACTACAATTTAACTAAACAATACATACTAACAGTTAGTTCAGTTAAGTAGAAGAAATAAAAATCTAAATTGGTCCACATCTGTATTCTTATTTATGTGTGTATTGTTGATGCCAAATGAAAACCATGCTACGATTTAGCTAGATCAGTGTCTTACCATGTCACTGATAACTTCTATGAGCAATTCAAATAAACTAGACAACTTACTCCATCAGAGCCTTGAAGGCTTCAGGCTGCACATCCAATATGGTAATCGGTTCGTTCCTATCGCCCATGCCTCCGAAGAACATGGCCTCGAACACTGGCGACGCCATGGCCAGGATTAGCTTGTGGCCGGGGACTGCCACCTGATGAGGCTCAGTCCCAACGAGGAACAAACAGTCACTCCACTGACCGGATTGTAGCAAGTACGCCCCACGCTGCTTCATCTCTGTGCAGCCCAGCTGCCAGTCAGTTGGCGGGGATGCCATGACCACGCAGGATGTTTGTATTTCAAGGGAAACAACAGTTTAATTTATCAGCTGAGTGAGGACCGAAATTTTGTGTTGGTTCTAATGTTTTTTTTTTGTTGCGTGATCTGTCTGTCATTCTGTTCTGTCAAGCGAGCGAGCGTGATCAGAAATCAGAATAAGGATAGCCGCGGTCGGTACAGTCGGAGTTGCGTTCGTTTATTCACACCCGGTGTACGGTGTTGACACCAGATATCACACCGGCCGTTCGTTTATTCACTCTAAACAGCACTTGGTGCTAATTCAGGTGCCAGGTATGTGCCCGGTGTAGGAACCTAAGCGTTTCTTTATTCAGTGTTTTAACACCGTGTACATACCCTACACCGGGTGTGAATAAACGAACGCAACTCTGTAGTGATGTTTCGAATAGTTTCGATAGTGATAGTTCTCTTGGTTACACTCAATAAAATTACTTTACAACTCTTATGCGGTCGCCATAGATTCCATTTTCGAACTCACTTTTGAATTGGAACTAGTTCAAAAGTGAGTTCAAAAATGGAATCAATGGCAACTGCGTAATAGCGTCGGAACTAATCAAGTAATTTTAGTGAGTGTGCCCTAGCCCTAGAGAATAGGCCCCAGTATCGTGATACTATCGTGGCTTTGAAATTCAGTCATACTATCGATAGTCCTATCGAAACTATCGACCCTTGACTAATATTGCTAATGACTATACCCTATCAAACATAGGATGTTCTCTGATAGCTGTCAGTGTCAAAACACGCCTATGAAGTATCGTATTTTTCAACGGTAAAAATGTATAGAGACAATTAACATACTTTATTGGCAAATAGTGACGTGCTACACTTATCGTAAGACAAGTTATCGATATTGACTCGAAACATATAATAGAATATTGAAAGACATCGACAGAACAAGAAAAAATATGGACGAAGATTGAGAACGTGACGTACGATTCGACCAATCTACCCAGGAACTGATTATAAATCTACAAGACTGCTTCAGCGAGTCCGAATCAGACTTTGACGATGGTGATTTGGGCTGTGAAACGATTTAACAAGAATAAAAACATGTTACAACATCGTTTTGTTTGATTTGCTTGAAACATTTAGAAACTTTAGTTTAGAATATCGATAATTTGTATCGACATTATCCCCATGCCTAGTAAAGTCACAGTCACAGATTACTAAATAGTTACTACGTAACAGATACTTCACTCAGTAGGAAATAATTTCCAATACCTACTGCTATAATAGCCTACTCCGTCGTGTCATGTCAGCAACCGCTGCATGCTAAAATGTGCCTAAATGCTCAAGCGTACAGTTGTGATCGCTTCGCACCGCGCGATCTCACACTAATCGCAGGGCTGGCAGACATCGCAGATACTCGTACGATACGAACACAGTTCAAAACGTGCGTGCGCTTGGCTTGCGACAACCATACTGACGTTGGGCGCCGGGCCATAGCCGGGCAGACCGAGAGCTCGGGCGGGCGGTAGGTAATTACAGCGCGCGAGTACATTCAGTGACGGAGGCCTGTCACAGTGACAAGCTGTCAGAGGTCATCCTATGTTGGATAGAGTATAATAGTATGGATACTATCGATAGTACCAGTATAAAAGCTATCGATAGTATCGATAGGAAGAGTGACGATAGTATCGATACTATCGATAGTTCTGCCCTATCGATAGTCGAACATTTTAAGATACTATTACTTGCTCTTAAGGCTGGATTTTACCAACAAAAAGTTATCCGGAGAATAACTATCCCGGGGATAACTTGTAACTTTTTCATAGACACCAGTGACACCTAGATCAGATCAACTCATTTTAAACTGTCATTTGTCATACAAGTTATCCCCGAGATAGTTATTCTCCGAATAACTTTTTGTTGGTAAAATCCGGGCTAAAAGGTAATATAGGTAATGATTACAAAGTTCATCTATTCCATCTTCGCAGTAATTCTAAGTTAATTCATTTACTACCTAGTTGTTATATTAGATTGCTGTATATTTGCGTCCCTGTGTTAACGATCAGGTGGCGTTTTATTTCCAGTCGATAGTATCGAAAACACGTCGTTACTTACTAAAGCAAAACTATCGATACTATCGAAACGCGCCGATAGTATCGATATCGAGCTATCGACCTGTTTTTCAAGGTCAACTATTGATAGCGAAACTATCGATAGTTTACCATCACTGCTTTACAAACGAACAACGGCCTCGGACTAGTGGTGGTCATAACGGGGCTATATTTTGTTAACATGCTAAATGGAATATGCTAATTTTATTTAGCATGTTAATTTACACGCTAAGTTATAACCAGTGATCGGAGTAGGCAGAGCTATTTAGGTTCATTGACCGCAAACATTGATATTATTATGGATAATCCATGGTATTGGGACTGATACTCCGGGGTTTTAATAAATATAATTGTTTTTATCAATAAGTATAAAACATGGTTTATGTAAGGCAATAAGCGCATGAGCGACATTGTAAATTTTATATCAGCAACACGTTGCCAAACTTTTTTCCTAACGTGCGACGTTGCCGCTTTGTTGAAACTCGTCGTGATATCGCCAAACAAAAACAATAGCGGGGTGTTCCTAGAAACGAAACGAAAACAAGAGTGACCCACCTGTTTTTGTCTCTTTCTGCACCACTAGAATTCAATTCAAATCCCGAGATTCGGGGAGTATCCATATTATTCTTACATATGGCAAGTACATAAAATAGCTCTGCCTACTCCGATCACTGGTTATAACGAAACGAACGCGTCGAACGCATTGTTGATTCGTCGAGAAAGCGCGCGAAATCACGCAACATCCAGCGCGGTCGCGAGCAACCGGTCGACTGATCACGCCGCGCAGCCGCTGTGCTATTTTTAACGTAACACTACAAAAAGTCCGCTGGCCCTAGCAGCGCGCAAAGCGTCGTCGGCGTCGGTCCGTTTCGTTATTATAACATAGCTCTATCTCATTCGACTATTAGCACGCGCTTTTCGTTACAAGTAAATAACGTGCTGCTTTTGCCTCGGACGCGTACGGACGGACGGAGCCACGGAGCGGATGAGTAAAGTTCAAAACATAACTTATGAAACGAATTATTAATCTTCATTCATATCATATAGCTCAATAATAATGAAAGTAACATTGTGTCTGAAAAAATATATAGCTAAATTATTAAAATTACTAATTTAAATAAACTCTTTACATTTGTCGAAATGTCGCAAGTTCGCAACGCAAACCGAATCGAAAGACAAGAAGCCGGTTAAAAAATGAATGAAATCGTTTCAAAGTGGTCTTCGAACATTGATTAACAAAATGTCAAACTTGTCAAAGATACGAAACGAAAGAAAATCACGAAATGTTGTCTTCTCGTCGACGACGATTTGTGCCAAATGTAAAATCTTACTTACCTCACTAATTAGTAGGCATTTAGAGCAAAATGAATCATGACGAGATCAAAACGGTGGTACAGGATAAATTTCTATCCAGTGAAGTGGTTACAGCTGTCCTGTACGACGCTAAACTAATCGAAACGGAATGGGCGAAGAAGGATCGACTGCTCGCCATCGTGGAATATGGAGACGAGAAGGCGGTATTCTGCTTGTTCACCTCTTCATATCCTCCTAAATCTTTCACAGATCTGTCCGTCGAACTTGCTCTTCCAGTCGATAAGAGATTCAAGTGCGAAATCGATAACAAACCTTCAGATTCGGAGACGGTTCTATACCTCAACCTACAGTCGCGCAACGATAAGTATAAGTTCGAAATTCAAATGACTACTCGCGTCGATAACTTTGTGGACGAGCTTTTTCGCGGGATTGAGGCAGCCAACAAATTGCCAACAAACCAAGAGTTTCTCTGGCTCCAAAAGTATGCCGGTAAAAAAGAAGACAATATCATTGCCAGGTCCATGATGCTCTCTAAAGGAGCTGTTGGCGGACCTGAACCAGGAAGCGCCCCTATAGCCATCCGGGAAAGCATGATAAAAATAAAAATGAGTGAAAAAGAGCATGATTACACTTACACAAAAACATTTAGCATTTTCTGCGCCACTTGGAATGTAAATGATAAACCACCTACCATACCACTAATGGGATGGCTGACCACAGAAAAGGAACCTCCTGATATTTATGCTGTTGGTTTCCAGGAACTAGATCTCTCCAAAGAAACATTCCTCTTTGATCAAACACCTAAGGAAGATGAATGGTACAATGCTGTATTGGACGGAGTAGATCCAAGAGCCAAGTATGTCAAAGTTGAGAGGATACGGCTTGTTGGAATGATGCTTATTGTTTTGATAAAAGAAATATACCACCAATATGTACGTAATGTGGTTTGTGACACGGTCGGAACAGGAATCATGGGTAAAATGGGCAACAAGGGAGGAGTTGCAATCCGATTTGACTTCCATAGTACTTCCTTGTGCTTTGTCAATTCACACTTAGCAGCTCATGTAGAGGAGTTTGAGAGACGCAATCAAGACTACAGAGACATCTGCAGCAGGATGAGATTTGCACAGCCAGCTCAACAGTCAAAAGCCATCAAAGATCATGACCAGATATATTGGATAGGTGACCTCAATTACAGAATTACTGAGCTTGATCCAGCAAATGTAAAAAGATTGGTTGACATCAACAACTTTGCACCAATTCTTAAATTCGATCAGCTGAGGCAGCAACATGAACTCTGCCAAGTATTTTATGGTTATTCAGAAGGTAATATAAGATTCAGGCCAACATACAAATATGATACCGGAACAGACAACTGGGACTCCAGTGAAAAGCACAGAGCACCAGCTTGGTGTGATCGAATATTCTGGAAGGGGGACAACATCCAACAACTAGAATACAGAAGTCATCCAGCACTCAACATCAGTGATCACAAGCCAGTATCAGCAACATTCAATACAGAAATTAAAATTATTGATGAGGAAAAATACAGGAAAATATATGAAGAAGTAATAAAACAATTGGACAAACTTGAAAATGAGCTGATACCCCAAGTAAAAGTCAATCAGACTGAATTAGACTTTGGAACTGTCCGCTACTTAGAGCTGCAAGTACGAACTATCACAGTAACAAACATAGGCAAATCTCCTGTGCAATTTGAATTCATAAAGAAGCTTGACGAAACCAGTTTCTGTAAAGAATGGCTCATTGTTGAGCCATACAAGAAATGCATAAGTGCTGGAGAAACATGCGAAATTCAACTTAAAGTATTGATTAATAAAAGTTCAGCATGCAAGATGAATGCTGGCCAAGATAAGTTGTATGATATTTTAGTGCTACATCTTTACAATGGTAAAGACATTTTCATCACAGTGAACGGGACATACGAGAGAAGCTGCTTTGGATGCTCCATCGAAGCTCTGGTGAAACTGAACACTCCAATCAGACAAGTGCCTTTTGGAAAACTAATTGAGCTTGAAAACAAAAGAGATTCCACTGTGCCAAACCAATCCACTTACTCCATTCCAAAGGAGATATGGTTCTTAGTTGACCATATTTATATACATGGCTTAAAGGAGCCAAATCTTTTCGAACAACCAGGGTTACATGCCGAAGTATTACAGATAAGGGATTGGCTGGACAGTGGATCTGTTGAACCCATTCCGGGAAGCATACACTCAGTCGCAGAAGCATTGTTACTGCTGCTGGAAAGTACTTCGGAACCCATCATACCTTACAACTTGCAGTCTCTATGTCTGCGTGCATCACCCAACTACTTACAATGCAAGCAGATGATCACCGAGCTGCCAGAGTTTAGAAAGAATGTATTCCTCTATCTGTGCGAATTCTTGCAGGAGGCTCTACAGCATTGTGCCGAGAATGGCCTAGATGCTAAAACATTATCTACATTGTTTGGTACTATATTTCTTCGTGATAACCCTAACCAGATTCAGGAGCCCCAGTCAAGACAAATTAAACAAGTGAATGACAAGAAGAAGGCGCAATTTGTTTACCATTTCCTGGTAAATGACCACAGTGATTTAATATTCAGCAGATAAAATGTTTATTTGTTGTTATAATCTAATAGTCATTCAGATTGCGGCAGCAGAAGATGTTTTTCGGGTATGACTGGTGCAGTGCAGTGCAACGCATCCTCCAAAAAGAGTTAAGCGCTTATTACATTACGCTGTCGGCAGGGCACGATTTGTATAGACGTCTTACTCTGATGGAACGACTAGAAAGAGACAGTGAGTCAGACAGGGCCCTGCCGACAGCGTAGTCTAATAGGCCCATTACTCGAGACGAAGAGCGCTTCTGTACCTATTTAATAATTTCATATTTAATCTGACATCCTGTAGGTACCTAATTAATTATGTAATTTTCGTTACATATAAATCAAATTTTAATTAATTATTGTGACTTATTTATTCGTAAAAGTAAAGTCGTTTTTTTTAAGATAGGTAACTGTTTGTATAAAATATGTAAGTACAATGTAACGCAGCGGTAGCAGACCCTGAATTGAAGGTAACACGCAAGGCAGGACGTAATTAATATTAGTACTAATACTATTATATCGAATATCCTAGATTTTGGAAACTGTACTTACTCATGTTGTTAGTAGCCTTATCATCATCAATATTATCATACTAACACTCAGTTGTAGAGAAGGTCATTAAGTTTTATTTGTCCATTAAACCTTAAAAATTATGTTAAGTCATTGCAGAAAGCAAACTTTTCTACATATAATAACTGGGCGGCTGGGCGCTAATACTTACACATCTAACGAAACTTCAAAAGGTGTCATGCGAATTTATTTACGTTACACAAAAAAGTACCTTCCTGACAATCTTCTTACATAGGTGCCTGCCTGCCTACCTACAATCTGGCTAATGTTTTATTGCTATTGATATAGTAGAACTAAAACATTATTATACATAGTATAAAGCTTAGGCTATTTTCGTTAGTTTTACTTGAGGTTTTACTACCACCTAGGTAATGTAACCTAATAAACGAAACAAACATATTTTATACACAAGGTCGTGTATAATAAATACCTAATTTATTTTAATAAATTATGATACTTTAATTATTGATTGATTAATTAAGTTATACTATAACTATAATTCGTAATATTTTTATTTCATAAAAAATAAGGCTGTCTTTTTTGATAATGTGTGCGAACTTATTGTTCTGAGGTGCGAACACTGCGAACAGGATAGAAGGTACTGTAGATACAGATAAAAATTGTTGGAAGATATCTAATTACTTATGTACCAGCTTACCAAAATATAAAAGATTTTAGTAAAATATCAATGAACATGAACCAGGACTAGGGATCTACATGCAGCATCAACAACAACAATCTTGAAGATATTCCGTCCGTCCGAGTCAAGTTGAAAAGTTTTTAAATATTGGCGCTATTCGGTCCAGTAGCGTCATCTAGATTTGTTTCTTTTGCAAGAACAACTTTGCCAGCGTCATGTCATCTCCTTTCTACTGTTTTCAACCGACTTCAAAAAAAGGAGGAGGTTCTCAATAGGGTTTGAAACTGAAAGCCAATTGCAGAGGGCAGCACTATGGGGTGTCTAAGAACTGCCATATTGTCTAGTTGTTATTGTTTCACGAATAATTGAAATAACAAAATAAACTATATCAATGTATGCGACATGGAGTGTGATTCAATTAAAAGTCGAGCTGAGAAAAAGAAAAGCGTCCATCGTTGGTAAAAAAAGCAGTTTTAATTGAAAGGTAAGTTATAAACCGGCATTGTTATGATATAAAGGTTATGTTGCGGTTTTATTGTAAAATCCATTTTCTTGTTGTAGACTAAGGGCGTACGACAAGAATAACCTTCTCGGAGTTGAAGATGAACTCGAGGACGAGATCCCGGTCATTTTCAGGCTTCTCCGAAGCTGTCTATCCGATCGCTGTTGTTGTTGTGTTGTCTGTGTGATTGTTTTGACCTTAGAATGTGAAAATAAAGACGGTACAGCAGTTTTCTTCAACACTTTGATTAGAGATTTATCACCTGTATACGAATTTGGTCCAAAATAATCGTCAGGTAGGAAATGGGTAGCACATAACCTTGACGAAGTACTTGCATGCCAATTTTTTATACGAAGAGCTTTCTCCCACAATTTTCTTCTTTTAGCGTCTTTAGGGAATATATGAATCCCCACATTTTTGCAATCAACAGCTGCACAACGAGGCATTGAAAGAATTTATTCATAAAATAATTAGTTTGTTTACATGTTTACTAAGAGGAACTGTCAAATTTATAGACGGTCCACAGTGGCGACCTCTGAAGTGAGCAGTAGGCAGTTTATAAGCCCATTCGACCCGTATGTTTTTTTTTTTTTTTTTTCTATGTTTGTTACGCGATTGCTCCGCCAATTATGAACCGATTTGAACAAATCTTTTTTCGGCGTATAGGTAATACCTCAAGGGTGGTCCCATTGACACCAGGTCAGGATCTGATGATGGGATCCTGGAGAAATTGAGGGAAATCTTCAAATATTATAGGCAGACCTATAGTGATTTTTGTGTTTTTCATAATAACTCGTGCAAATGCACATGGTAAGCATAATATTGTGATGCGGAACTGCTGATGAAGACCACATATGGCCACCAGATCTGCTCAATACTAGGTACAAATACAATGCGTGGCTGACGGGCAGGCAACGCATAGCCTAAACCGGTGGAGCTATAGAGCCATGAAACTTTGTACAGGGGTTCCTTAGTCGCGTGGGGTAGCACTGATATAGCATTTGACAAAATTAATTCCCCAAGGGAGGGGGGGATAAGGGGTTACAGTTAGTATTAAACTCAATCTAATCAAATAGGGTTTGTGGAAGTCGGTTTTTTCTAAAGTTTACTTTTTGTTTCAATTATTTCTTGAACGTAGCCATATAGATCGATGGTCGATCCGAGCGCCAAATTTGAATTGACCAATAGCGTTCCGTCATTTTGTTGTTCATCAACCGAACTATCGATTTGCGAAAACTTCAAGTCAAAGCGCAAACAAGCAACCGTCTTGTAATGAAAATATAGCAAGATAACACTTCACAACCCGTCTTTCTTTGTTCAAATTGTTTTCAAGGGTGTGCTAAGAACTTTAGAAAACTCGTCTGGTAAACTGTTTTACTCCTCATTTCGTTTATTTGGCCAGTGCTTGTGAACAGTCACGAGAATTTGAAGATCCTCTCCATTTCAAAACAAAGAACATGGAAGTTGCTAACAAATGTGAGTGTTTTATTTCTATTATTGAGAATTTTTTTGTAGATCCAGAACCTGTCCCGCTTGATACTGTGATCAAGTCAGTAGCTGTTTGTATACCGAACTTCCAAAAGTCCTAAAAAATATGAACACAGTCAGGTCAGCCATAGAATAAATATGTAAGCAGTCAGCTGTTGGCGCTCTGTTTACGCTTTTGAATCCGTTGGCGTTTTATGATCCGGTAAAATAACGGCTAAAATACTACCGACCAATGGGTTTGCTTCCTAATGCTTATTGATATGGTCGCAGAATAACCACCTACCAAAACCTTAAATCCGAGCCTCTACAACAACAATTAGTTTTTTCCTTGGTTATTTTTAGGTACCTATGTACCTACATATTTCTTAGCATCATCTTGGCATTGCCATTTCAAGTCAGTCAAGACAGTGCCCCTTTAAGTCCCTTAGCCCTGAAGGGGTTGGGGGTCAAGATGAAAGCTGCCTGACCCATCGGGCCACGGTCTTTCTAAAGCCTGCCAAGATGTTTTCTAGCTTTGTAGGTACCTACTCATAGTTATATTGTTGTACACAAAGGTCTACCCTTGCTGATATATCAAACTCTCTTATCGGAACTTGATTTGCTGGAAGAGATCTCTTTTTAGAGATAAGCTCGCCTTTGTACAATGTTTTTATTTACTTTTTGTCATTGCCATTAATTGTGCGCAATAAAGAAATTATGAATTATGTTTGCTTTGCACTCAAAATCTATGTTCTAGACCATTACCTAGGTATTAAAAAAAGGAGAGTCTAATCTAGGTACCTACCTGGTTCCTAGACATTGTTAGAAGAATAGGTAGTGCCATGCAGTATCTGAACATCTAATCATCAACATCACACATCTTAGCCCTAATTTTGAACATATTGATGTAACTGGGTTCGCTCTTTCAACCTTTTAAGGAAAACTTATTCTCTTTTGCTTATTATATTGGCCTAAAGGAGGCAGAAAGTGCACTCATTTAGCGCAGTGTAATACCACTTTAATGATACATAAACTACTTAGGTACCTACCTACTTTTTATTTTCCTCCAGAAAAAAAGTGCCTACCTTATTACTGGCTAAACGTAGGCATTACTGTGCCTCTGTCATCCCATATGGGAAAAGACGTGACGCTATGTAATGCGTTATTGTCCAATCAGCTGAACATGGCTGAACTGAACCTATGATAATGGCATAGTACCTACAAAACTTTGTCAATCTTCTTCAAAACAATAAAACAAAAATAAAAATAAAAAAGATTATGCCCTCGCGGTGATTTGAAATCACGACCTACGGATTGAGGGCCTACACCATACCGGCTGAGCTACCACAACGATGTGGGTTGACGCGAAATATACGTGGGTGTATCAAAACAAGTCTCTTGTATGGGGACCCCCTTTTATTTGTAATATCTCTAGTATTTCAGTATTTGTTGTTGTTGCGGCAACAGATAACACATTCTGTGAAAATTTCAACTTTCTTGCTATTACGGTTCGTGCTCTGGGACCCGCTGACGGACGGACGGACAGACGGACAGTTAGTAATAGGGTCCCGTTTGGCACCCGTCGGGTACGGTACCCTAAAAATCGAGATAGGGTAGGTAGGTACCCAAATGCAATACGTACTAGCATAGCCCATTTACACCCTTGGTGGCAGTATATAATTTTTGCACAGACGCAGCCTAACTTGTTTCATACTTACTGTACGGGAAAAAAACCTCGGCTGTCCGTATGGAATGGAAATAACGTGACGCAGACTTTTGTCCAGAAGGGGTTACTGAACGAGATCACGGGGCAGTAGGTATCAGAAAAGACGTTGGTCTACAAGGCCGTGGCCGTTGGGGATGACTCACGCGAGAAATTGCGCGTTCTTTAATTAATTACTTTATTCGTATGCCAGAAGTCGTTGAGTCGCTCCTAAATACATAATCTTCTGCAGCCATTCTGCTTCGTCAGTTACAGTGAAGAGGTCTGTGGGAACTCCATCTCGTTTTCTTTTAGGGCACTCCTGTATTATGTGGTGCATGCTTTAAAAATCCACTCCGCAATCACAACAATCGTAAACAACGACAAAATTCCTTAACCCACCCCGTGGCAGGGGCACAATGGTACCGACGCTAGATATTCAATAGTTCATATTACGTGAAGGGGGGCAATCCCATCGCCGCAGTCAATTATCAGATCCAATCCTTAAATCAACTCTTTTCTCTATCTTCAATCGAACCAATCGTCAACATTTATTCCAAACATTGTCAGGAAATAATCCCATCTTTTCACAATCTCAATGCTCATTCTGCTGTCTTGGACGTTTAATATCCGGCAGACCATTGTCTACTGACAACATTGTCTGAATACGACGCGCCCACCACGCATCTCGCATGAATCCCACTGTATTCGGCTAATCGACCGTGCAAGTGATTTTTCAGTATCAAGCCTCAAGCAAAAAAAGTTCGTACACCCAAGAATGAGGTTTAATGAATTCAAAATTTACTTTCCTTTTTCTTTGTGATCCACGAATCCATGAAGTGGGAATCAGGGCTAATGTGTAGGTAGTCTAGCTAGACTCTTGACTTACAATCTTCCGATCAAGCCAGAAGCAGATCTTTGTATGTAGAATTGTAAATCATAATCTACGCGAAAAGTGCTAATTAATGAAAACACGCGTCTTTCCCTTGCCTCATACAAATCTTTAGACCTTTAAAGGTCCCTTGATTCAGGATATCAAAACGGGACAAGGAAAGCTCGAGGTGACTGAGTTTCAATACAAATAAATTTAATATTAAGGGGGGCTCCCATACAACTAAGGTGTTATTTTTGTTTTTTGCGGTTTTTTATAGATAATGGTACGGAACGGAACCCTTCGTGCGCGAGTCCGACTCGCACTTGGCCGGTTATTTTCTTTTTCTTTTTTCCTTTTTGCCTAGGAGAATGACAATCTCTCGACTGAGAGGGTTAATATTCATTTTTTTTTTAGTATTTGCTGTTATAGCGGCAACAGAAATACATCATCTGTGAAAATTTCAACTGTCTAGCTACCACGGTTCATGAGATACAGCCTGGTGACAGACAGACTGACGGACGGACAGCGAAGTCTCAGTAATAGGGTCCCGTTTGGCACCCTTCGGGTACGGAACCCTAAAAAACGAGACAAACGCGCTTATCGCCCTTGATTCTCGGTTTATAACAAACAGAATTAGCCCACCCCCATATTGCGGCCCCTTTTTAATTTGTTTTTCCATTCCTTTGTATCTTGATTGAAGTAAGGGCATTGATTCCACGAGGTTCCACGTATTCGCAGTGCAATAAGTTTGTACTTTCGGAAATTCGAATCAATCAATCAATCAAATGCGTATAAAACATTCAAAGGATTAATTCTTTGTTACATTGAGTGCACCAACTCCTACACAAAGACTTTCTATACGAATTCCCGTTTTCGCATGACTCAGTTCGGCGTACTTGTGTCGCACGCAGTTTGTAATGAAAGCTGGTACCTTCCACAAAAGGCAACTTGAAGTGGGCGAAGTTGTCTTGCGCCCACGCAGCAAGTTAACACACTGAGTGAGTACGCTAATATGAATGCTTTCTTTCCGTGTTTATTTTTTGCGTATCTTTGTCCCAGATTACAAGCGACAACTTAACGTTTGACAGACGCACAAACTTTATTAATTTAAACAGCAGACTTGGCAAAAGGTCATTGTATCGTTTATAAGTTTTAAAACAGCTAACTCAGAAACAACCAGGCTGATTATCAAGAAGTTTTTCAAGCTCTTTCACCATCACAATGCCGAGCGGGTTAAATCTTCTCACGTCCAATTTCTTTCCCTTGATCTCACATGTCATACGATAAAGATCAAGTGATCACATGTGTTAGTTATGCTGTTTGGTGCAGTTGGGCACATTTGTATTGATACATGTGGCTGGAATCTGGAATCAAATGAACAGGTCTACATCCTTTAAATTAAAACATCATTGTAATAAGAATGTAATTCTAATGCTTATTTGGAAGACAAAAGACGTTTGTCTACAATATTTCTCTCCGTTTGGTAGCTAGGTTTTTTGTTACGGAGTGTCCGTTAAAAACTACTTAGATCGTCATTTAATTTTGGAAAGATTTGACTGTTTTCTTTGTTCTTCTAATTGGTAGTTTATGAATTTATCATAAATCATCCAGTTTATAGTATCGCCAGTTTTTACAAAACATTTTAATTAACTGAGATTGTCAATTCCCCAGTGTGCCAAGTTGGCACTGCCAACCACGTAAATATTCGCTTTACTCACACACACAAGCCCTATTACGGGATTTCTTTCCACCACCTCCATGATTCAGATAATTCTAAACAAAATGTATAGTTAAACTGACACGACCACTCTCCATCCATCTACGGAGATGTCGGAGTTTTCAAGTTTATGAGTGGCATAAACATAAAACCAGTGCTGAGAGCTCCTTCAGTCGTCCTTTGCCAGCGTAAGGGAGAAAATCCAGCTTCTAATTATACCCGTTTAATATTGCCTGCAGATAATCGTTACACGTAAAACATAAGTTTCAAGAGTTCAAAATCATATGCCACAAGCAGCATCTGCAATATCTTCAAGACTGCAACGGATGTCTGGGGGTCGGTCAGACATCCAATAAGACCAATAAACAGCTGAACAAGTTGTGGCTTGATGCCGAACCACGTCGTGATGTGGTGCCACGATTCTTATTACTTACTTGATAACTTTATTTACCATTGCAGATGAATTTGTGGATCTAGGTGACCGTGTATCTCATGAATTGCATTTTCTTGTCTTCAAGTCTTGAAATGTAGGTGTGGCGAAAAGACCTATTTTTAACCGACTTCAAAAAAGGAGGGGGTTCTCAACTCGGTTGTATGTTGTTGTTTTTTTTCCATATTTTTTTTTAAATGTTTGTTACATGGAAACTGGTAGGTACATACTATTAATGAACCGATTACAATTTTTTTTCTTTGTTCAAAAGGGAAGCCCAATAGTTTGGTTTTGGTCCCATTTTTTGAAAATCAGGAATCGGTCCAGTATTTAGGTTTCTACATGAAAAAACTGTGAAGTTTAATTTGTTTTTACCTGGATGACATTATACATCCAGATTTTTTGTGACTTCGGTGTTTATAGTCATTGTCACGAGATATATCCTGGCTGTTAGGATCGCATATTCGTATACATTATGTAATACGTATATGGACTTCACTGTCAGAAGACAGATTTTGTAGGCTCGTTTTCGGGTATATAGACGACACTGTAAAACAAGCGGGGAGGACCAAGTAATAGGCAATGAAGTCGGTTTTTTAAGTTTATAACTTGGCGAATTCAAAAGTTACAACTCCAACCAAAGACATAAATCTCTCCCTTTGTCTTCGGGTCTTCGGTTGTAAATCATACACACACATACAGCATATTATCATAGCACAAAGTGTGACTGTACGATACATAAGTATATTGAACGTTCATACTACTTACTCATCACTTTAGATTTATTCCCGTTCCGTATAGGCTGATTTTAAAAACAAAAAACTTAGATAGGTACCTAATTTTTCAGACTACGTACCTAATTGTTTACGGTCAACGAACAGGGTGTACAAACTTCCCTTAGCTGTGCCAGCGAAACTAAATTAGCTTAGCTCTTGCCTAGCAACCCGGCTTAAACACACACACTTTGTAGAACACTTAAAATATCGCTGGGTTCTCTTCCACTGGTAGGCTACAAATCTCTATTAACCCATCAATAAAGGACTATCCATTGTGCCCGAAAAGATTAATGTGTTTTCTTTCAGCCATTATTCTTTATGGAGAGATCGGTTTTCTATTCTTTGTTATTCTGTAAACCCTGTAACGTTATGAACGGGCTCGAAGGCGTTGCCCTATGAACGATAAGAGGTAATATACCCCACTTTATTTGTTATGTAGATGATGCGTTGAATGCATACAAAAATTGCTTCATCCTACAGTAAAATGGTGGGTATAAGTCCAAAGATAATTATAATTTACGGCCAATGGTATGTTTGTGTACCAAATATTTAAGGCTCGATATAACATAACATACTAGTAATATATGCCGAGCAATCTGTCGAGTAAGTAGGAACCTACGTCATGCATCGCTACGACACTGGTTGTTTGATTACTACGGATCTTCTCAGATACCAGTCTATTGTTGTCAACCACCTCATTGTGGTTTAGTATTGGTATTGGTATTGGATCATGCATTCGGCATCTGCTGAGCACTTATAGAATTTAAAATACTACTTGCCGCAATGTAGTATTTTTGGTCATATTAAGCGATACTCATAGCAGAGCAGCTGAGTACGAAGAAATATGTTATTGTTACTAACTGGCTTTGAAGAGCGATATGTTCAATCTCGCTCTTCGTTCTTCTTCGATCGTTCATCAAATGTCACAATTTGCCGACATTGAAGTGGATCCTCTTATAAACGGCAGTCTTACAGTTACTCCACCTAGATGTGTGAGAAAAAAAGTACAGACGGAGCAACACAAACTGATACAGCCTTGATCGATCGCGGGCATCGCGGCACTCGTATTCGTTTAACAACGGTGACCCAGACGGCGAAGAACCCTTTTATGGTCTTACGGAAACCTGCCTAAAGCACCTCTTAAATAATATATGGGTTCGCGGAAGCTATACGAAAGAAGAGAGGATCTGCCTAGATGGGGATGTGGCTAAATGGATTGTGAACAGATGGTTTGATATTTAAAGGCAATCCGTAGTCAAGCTATGTTGAAAAATAAAAAGGTACTTACCGTTATATGCCTGCCATTAGTGGGAGACTAATAATCTCTGAACAAGTGACAACTGGGCAGGACTTGCATAGACCAAGAATTGCATACCTGAATATTTATGGAAGTTGTTTTACTAATAAAATTATTAATATAAGCTGCTTGAAAAAAAAAATACTACAAAAGATATTGTAATGAGGGCAAAGACTCATCGAAATCAATCAAGCGGAACAGGGGCTGAGATTGCTGAGAAGACGACGATAATAAAGATATTATACCAACAGACGGCCATTATGATGCTAGTTAGACTGACACCCCCTCGAAGTGGTCTGTTGATATCACTTCTCTTGAATTGACGATCGAGAGGGCAATATCCCCTATTGTGGTTCTGATTTAATATTTATGAGATTTGCGTAGAAGATGTCTGTTCTACAAGTATAAAAATGTTTCAGTATTTCGTTCTAATAGAGCATGACTGTATCTGGAAAACGAAATATTGAAGGAACTTCCAAATTTATAAACGACGAAGTGTAGAGATACCAATCAATCAACTAACGTAACAAAAATACATATTGTAGAGAAGAGAAACGACTGGAATTCAAACCTGATATAAAAACAAAAATGAATTGGGCAGCGACTAAGTAATCGACCAGAAACCGTGATTCAATTATCCGCAAATTGAAGCAAGCACTCTCTCTGGCCATCTTTGGTAAGTCGATTCCCTGTCTTGTTAGCAGACAGCGACCATACGGCGTCAAGATCGCGATTGGGTCGTGTCGATGCCAAATATTGAAAGTTACCCGTTCTCTCACTGGTCGTAAACTTGGGAATGGGTCGACACTATACCCTGGAATTTAGAAGACAATACAATGACATGAAAACCCTGAATATCTTTCGTTGGCCCATTATCCTTCAGAATTTGTTTGGGGGAAGGATCAAGGAAGCAAGCATTAAATATTGATGCCGCAACTTCTGAACATTGATTGAATTACTTCAGCCCGAACGTGACTTTCCTAATTAAAACGAATTTGGTGAAAACCTTAATTAGCATATTTCGTGCGCAACGCCCCGGAGGACTTATTAATGTCTGTTATTTAAATAAGCTGTTGGGATTTTTTAATCAGTCCGTCATTTTGGACGTCTGTAACATGGCCTGGGTTTGAAATCGCAAATCAGTAGACTTACTGCTGCTGCAAATCTACAGTTTCTAGTAACACTCAAACAACTTGAAATACCACTTAATCTCATAATTTTATGTTAGTGTATTCTGGTCCCTTTTAAGGAGGGTCGCGTCTCCTAAGCACATTTAGGAATCCCCTATCACACTAAGAGTGAATTTTACCAACGAAAGAGTAACTTTTACTCGAGAGTATCTTCTACTTTTTCATTGACACCGGATCAGATCACCTCATTCTGAATTGCCATTGTCATACAAATTATCCCCGGGATATTTATTCTCGTATGAGTTTATTCTCGTTTTAGTTGGGGTGGCTTCCGATTCGTCGTCGCAGACTCTCACATTCTTCATTATCTTTTCAATATATTGAAAAATCCCCGCCCCGCTATCCCAACTACCTTCGAGACCGCTTTGAGTATCTCTTTTCGGGGGATCGGCTCCGTAGATCTCACACTGTCTCACTTCTAGCCACTCCGCGGCATAACACATAACACCGCTGCGTATGAGCACTCTTTCAGGCTGCGGGCCGTTCGCCTTTAAAGAGCACTACCTCTCATTTTCTTAAAAGTTATTTTATTTATGTAAAGTGTATGTAGTATATCGGTATGTATATAGCATTTTTGAAGTAAAACTTCTTGGGGCACGGGGGTAAAATTTATTTAACCTCTCAACTGTGGGTTATTCATATATTTGCTTTTCAATTGATACTAGCCGGGTGCTATCACGAGTGGCTAAGAAATGTAACGGAAATTGGAATCGGTGACGTCAGGGTCGGCTGAAGACTTTTAAAACCGCAACTATTTTCAATACGGTTTTTAACTAATCAGATAAGATAATAATACATTCGTACAATAAAGAATGTTAATTAGTGAGAGAAAAACCTGATGAAACGTTAACAAATAAAAATTATATTAAGCATTCTTCCACGAGTTCTTGATTTCCGGTATGGCCAAGATGGCGCCGCCGCCGCCGCCGCTGGCTGGGACAAACAAAAAACCTCTTTGTTGGAACCGGAACTTATGTTTGACAGCTGTGCGATGCGATCCATACAGTTTGTAAGAAAAGAGTTTCATCAATGTCACACGGGTCGATATGGATTTCTAAAACAAGCAAAGCAATGCATACATTTGAGCGAGACGGCTTAAAGACGTAACGTCAGATGGTATATAACCTGAGCGAGATGCAAATAGTAGTGACACTATTGAGTACTATTATCTCTTCTGTGCTATTGAATGAGTTAAGTATATCATCACGAGCGCGACAAATTGTAGATAAGGAATGGTGGGAAATAAATGACATGACGTATTAAAAGTAAGTACAAGTATAAAAAAAAGTACGCGTGTAGCACCGTACACGTGTTAGAAGTAAAACTTCTGTAGCTAGATCATTAAGTGGTACCTATACTATACACCTATACCTACCTATACTAAAAGAGATTTAAATTTCCAATTTTGAGATCCAATCTCTGCTTCAAGTTACTTTTAAGTTTCAGACGTCCGATTATTTGAAATTATTTTATACTTGTACTTACTTTTAATACGTCATGTCATTTATTTCCCACCATTTACAATTCAACTTCAACTTCAACTTCAATTTTAGTTCATGGCAATCTGTCTTATGCCAGACAATTTATGCCAGTGTCATGTGATGACGTAACATGTGAGACGCGTAACAAGATTTAAGAAAGGGTGGTTGACTTTTTGGGATCTGATATTAGAAAGATCGACACAATAATGGTTTTAATTATATTCAATATTTACAAATATACATGGAACACATAGTTAGTGAGCGACCGACGACTTCTATAATTTAATTTTGTTTACGTGCAAAAACTTAGCCAATAAAAATACTACTTTAGGATTAGGGAATAAGGAGAGGAGGTGGCAGATGTTAATTGGGGTAGGGATATCTAGGGAGGGGATTGAGGGGTATAGGGAATCCATGCCATAAATAGGACAGTTAAGGAAGATGTGATCCACAGTCCCATCTTCCACACCACAATCACAAGTCGGGTCGGCTCTGATTCCAATTTTTTTAAGGAATGCAGGTGTACAGCAGTGACCTAAACGTATTCTACATAATATTGAGACCAAAGATTTAGGGAGATTTTTGAATTTGGAAAACCACGGTTTCGTAGGGATACTCGGCTGAATTGACGCATAACGCTTTCCCTTGGTCTTACTTGAAGCACACCATTCAACCAACCAGGTCTTCTGCATGTCCGTTACAGGTAAGGCCAATAGATCATAGCACTGATTAGTGAAGTGCTTACGGTCACTGGCACTATTCTCTAAGACTGCACATTTAGCCAATTTGTCAGCATGTTCGTTCCCCACTATGCCAGAGTGGCTAGGGACCCATATTAAATTAATTTCCATGTTTTTTTGGGAGCACTCGAGAAGGCAATTTTTGATTTCTAAAAGGATATTGCTGTGCAGTTTTGATTTAAATTGATTTTTCAGGAGGGCCTGCAGACAGCTTTTGGAATCCGAAATGATAAGCGATTTTGTTTATGTTGTGTGACTCTATGAATAAGCAGGCTTCCAAAACAGCTAAGCATTCTCCAGTGAAAACTGAGCTTTGGGGAGGGCTCTGAAAACCATTTACAATTTGTCGCGCTCGTGGTGATATACTTAACTCATTCAATAGTGTCACTACTATTTGCATCTCGCTCAGATTATATACCATCTGACGTCACGTCTTTAAGCCGTCTCGCTCAAATGTATGCATTGCTTTGCTTGTTTTAGAAATCCATATCGACCCCCGTGTGACATTGATGAAACTCTTTTCTTACAAACTGTATGGATCGCATCGCACAGCTGTCAAACATAAGTTCCGGTTCCAACAAAGAGGTTGAACGAAGTAGTTTGAGTCATGCTAGTTGATTTTGTTTGTCCCAGCCAGCGGCGGCGGCGGCGGCGGTGGCGCCATCTTGGCCATACCGGAAATCAAGAACCCGTGGAAGAATGCTTAAAATAATTTTTATTTGTTAACGTTTCATCAGGTTTTTCTCTCACTAATTAACATTCTTTATTGTACGAATGTATTATTATCTTATCTGATTAGTTAAAAACCGTATTGAAAATAGTTGCGGTTTTAAAAGTCTTCAGCCGACCCTGACGTCACCGATTCCAATTTCCGTTACATTTCTTAGCCACTCGTGATAGCACCCGGCTAGTAGCAATTGAAAAGCAAATATATGAATAACCCACAGTTGAGAGGTTAAATAAATTTTACCCCCGTGCCCCAAGAAGTTTTACTTCAATAATTTCAAATAATCGGACGTCTGAAACTTAAAAGTAACTTGAAGCAGAGATTGGATCTCAAAATTGGAAATTTAAATCTCTTTTAGTATAGGTAGGTATAGGTGTATAGTATAGGTACCACTTAATGATCTAGCTACAGAAGTTTTACTTCTAACACGTGTACGGTGCTACACGCGTATATTTTTTTTTTCTATATTTATAGGTATTTAACTTATTCTTGTGTATTTTATTTAAATTAAGTAGTTATTGTGCACTTCCTACCTTTTCATTATACATTTTCCTTTCACGCCTGGTTTGCTGGAAGAAATCTCTTTTTAGACATAAGCTCGCCTTTGTACATGTGCTTTCTATTAATGTAACCGTATAAATTATTGTGTGCAATAAAGAATTGTGAATCCAGCCTAAGTTCACTAACTGGCTAAACGTGGAGCATCTGTGCCGTTGCCAACAGGTACGACAAAAGGCATGAAGCTATGTTAATTTCTCTAATTGATACTGATACCCTGACTCCCGGAATTGGCTAACCCGGAATTGGAAGGAGCTAAAACATGGCGAAATCGATATCGTCTGTGTCGCAGGCAGACGCGCGCCCCGCCCGCTGTCTTCAACGACGACATGGCAACGATTCTTCAGGCCTGCAATTCTACAAACGGATGGTTTGCGCAAAAACCAGTTTTGTTTGTAGCCCACGTCTCGGCGTCATCGCCAAGCCCAAAACGGGTTTCCGCGCCCTTGCTACTGCAACAGTCAAGCCATCCGTTTGTAGAATTGGGGGCTTGGTGTCTATATCTGTATATTGAATGCGAGAGAATCATACCCCAGGCGGCGTCGTCATCACGCCCGATCTGTCCAAAGGATGTTGTCAAAATGGCATTAGAGGGTGATGACATGATGACATTGCACGGTGGATTACCAGACCATTACAGATTGCAAAGATTCATTATAATACGGCCATTGCAGGAGGCTTAGGTTACCTTATCGAGTTATCTTCAAGCTTGGTTCTTACTTAGATGATTTTACTAGTGGCTCTGTGAGCTGTAGACCTCGCGCGAGTATGTCGGTGGGAAAGCTGAACTGCTAACACACATAAAAAAAATAACCCAAATAATTTTCTTTCAATAACACATACAAACTTATGAATATACCTGGTTACGTACATGCAGTATGAAAGTAGCCGCACCAATAACTTTGTAAACTACATTTCGCGATCTTTAATACAACCTATTGACTTTTTAATAAAATTATATAGTCTGTTTCACTCTCATGGTCTTTACGAATCCAACGACACCTCATTTGTTAATATCCATCGAGCCGTTTGGGTTGTAGCGATTTTTTTACATTTTAAAACCCCATATCTCCGCCATTTTGAAAAAAATCTAAAAACTGGCTCGAGTAAAAAATTCTATTTATTTTTCCAACCTGCTCACAAAATTTCACGAGAATCGGTTCATAAATGCGACCTGTAGAGGAGAACAACCGGACAGACATACGAAAGCATTTTTGCCCAAACCTGAAACGGAGACGCTTCGCTCGCTTCGCTCGCTCGGTCAATAAAGTTACCGATATTTGTTTCATCAATGTCTACTTATTTATTTATTTATTCAGGAAGCCAACAGCATTTATCATTACAAATAAATAAAACCGGCCAAGTGCGAGTCAGACTCGCGCACGAAGGGTTCCGTACCATTATCTATATAATTGGAACAAAAAGTAAACTTTCGAAAAAACCGACTTCCACATACCCTATTTGATTAGATTGAGTTTAATACAAACTGTAACCCCTTATCCCCCCCCCAGGGGAATTAATTTTGTCAAATCCCATATCAGTGCTACCCCACGCTACTAAGGAACCCCTGTACAAAGTTTCATGGCTCTAGGTTCATCGGTTTAGGCTATGCGTTGCCTGCCCGTCAGCCACGCATTGTATTTGTACCTAGTATTGAGCAGATCTGGTGGCCATATGTGGTCTTCTTCAGCAGTTCCGCATCACAATATTATGCTTACCATGTGCATTTGCACAAGTTATTATGAAAAACACAAAAATCACTATAGGTCTAATCGGTCTAATTTTCCAAATCGGTCCATCCGTTTAGGCGCTATCGAGGCACATACATAAAAAAAAAAATAAAAAAAAAAAAAACATCCGGACGAATTGTAAACCTCCTCCTTTGGGAAGTCGGTTAAAAAAACCGCAAAAAAACACGTTAATTGTATGGGAGCCCCCTTTATATTAAATTTATTTTGTTTTTAGTATTTGTTGTTATAGCGGGAACAGAAATACGTCATCTGTGAAAATATCAACTGTCTAGCTACCACGGTTCATGAGATACGGCCTGGTGACAGACAGACGGACGGACGGATATCTTGAGATTTTAAGATACTTTCCCTCCAGGGCCCATTCGTTTGTTCCACCCTGTATATGTGTGATCTGTAACTGTATTTTTCATGAAATACCCAAAAAGTTTTGTTCAAATTATCATCTTATGTCAGAATAACTTTGTAGCTAGTTGAAAAATAACATTTGAATTGATTCAAAGCTTGCCGCGCTTTTAGGGCCTTTAGTACCTACTAAACGCCGCCGTAAGCAGCACTGTCTACAACCTACTGGAAAACGTGAGACACCCATCTACAATTTCCGTACAATGAGGTTCACTCACTCATTATGTCAATGTCATGCAGACTGCAAAACATCATTTCAACGCACCAAAGAGTATTTAATTAAAACATCACTGGCAGCCAAACTTGAAGTGGCCAAAAGGAAAAAAATAATTTCTGTGCTCTGAGATTTGTATGAAAACAAAAGTAATTAAAAACTATTAATTTTATAATTATTTTCTAAAAGTTCTACATAATAAATAGAGACGTCGTAATTCATCAATTAATATTTAAAGTCTTTGTAGAAGTCCGGGGACGACATTGCCATATCATTTAAATTTAGTTTCATTAAAAGAAGGCTTACCTACCAAAACAAAATGGCCTTGGTATAAACTTTTCAAGCGTGTTGTGAAGACGTATCTTGTACCGAGACCACTTTCAATTTGTAATATCTCTCGTATTTCAGTATTTGTGGTTGGTGCGGCAACAGATATACACATTCTGTGAAAATTTCAGCTTTCTAGCTATTACGGTTCGTGCAGGCGGACCCGGTGACAGACGGACGGACGGACGGACGGACGGACGGACGGACGGACGGACAGCGAAGTCTCAGTAATAGGGTCCCGTTTGGCACCCTTCGGGTACGGAACCCTAAAAATGATCCCACCAAAACATTCTGTAAAAAACTAGCCAAGTCTCGATGGAGCTGCTCGTTTATCTTTAAAAAGTAATGAAATCTAGACAAAGGCGTGCCAAGTCTAAGGTTCCTTACTGCGATTTCTTTATTATTATAGTTAATGTTGTGTGACTTGGCCGTTGAACATTCTTTATACGTTAGTGGGTACAAGTAAATTTTGTTTACACGTAATGTTATATATGTTGTAACTACCTATGTTATATCTGTTGTATTTTACATACTAATTTGCTTAAAATAGAATTCCTTTATATACTATCAGGAAACTTGCAACTTGTAATTTATTGTAATTATGTACGACGCAGTTCAAAATTGACTTGTACTCACTAACGTATAAAGAATGTTAAACGGCCAAGTCACACAACATTAACTATAATAATAAAGAAATCGCAGTAAGGAACCTTAGACTTGGCACGCCTTTGTCTAGATTTCATTACTTTTTAAAGATAAACGAGCAGCTCCATCGAGACTTGGCTAGTTTTTTACAGAATGTTTTGGTGGGATTTCACTTCTTTTTGTAGAAACGTGGGTAAGTATATTCATTTATTTTCAACCGACTTCAAAAAAAGGAGGAGGTTCTCAATTCGACCCGTATGTTTTTTTTTTTTTTATTTTTTTTTTCTATGTTTGTTACGCGATAACTCCGCCAATTATGAACCGATTTGAACAAATCTTTTTTCGGCGTATAGGTAATACCTCAAGGGTGGTCCCATTGATACCAGGTCAGGATCTGATGATGGAATCCTGGAGAAATCGAGAGAACTCTTCAAATATTATAGGCAGACCTATAGTGATTTTTGTGTTTTTCATAATAACTCGTGCAAATGCACATAGCATAATATTGTGATGCGGAACTGCTGATGAAGACCACATATGGCCACCAGATCTGCTCAATACTAGGTACAAATACAATGCGTGGCTGACGGGCAGGCAACGCATAGCCTAAACCGGTGGACCTAGAGCCATGAAACTTTGTACAGGGGTTCCTTAGTCGCGTGGGGTAGCACTGATATAGGATTTGACAAAATTAATTCCCCAAGGGGGGGGGGATAAGGGGTTACAGTTAGTATTAAACTCAATCTAATCAAATAGGGTTTGTGGAAGTCGGTTTTTTCTAAAGTTTACTTTTTGTTTCAATTATATTTGACACAGTTTTTTTTTATTTTTAGGAGCAGTTTTTTTTTATTACAAATCTTTCTTTTCTTTTTTCCGGTTCTGATTCTTGTACAGTAGCAACAGTTTTTCGTATTGCCCATTCGCGTTCATTATTTATTCTTTTAGACGGTTTAGACGGTTTAATTTCTGAAAGATCGGCGCGGAATTTACGCCTAAGCCGGTTGTATTCGGTGATCGCTGAAGCTTGAGCTTTTATACTCTTGAAGTCAACATTTATTAGGTGCACCCCATGAAGATTGGTTACTCGTGAAAGCGCCACGTAGGCTTGGCCACAAGAGAATATGGAGGTGCCAATGTCCATGAGGGCATTTTTTACGAACGAGTTTGCGCGTGTACAAACGTCTTTGGCTATGTAGTAGTAATAGGTGATCATTTTACGAGCGTTTATGGAGTGTCCGAGGTGTGCCACTACGCTGTATTTTTGCAATGACAGTCGATTTTTTTATGTAATCTGTAATCTGATTAATCATTAATCTGATTATTTGATTTGTTTAACTAAAGACGGATACGTTTTATATGACATATCGTGTTTTATCGGTCGGTCGGTCGGCCGGTCGGTCGGTCGGTCGGCCGTCCCGTCCCGTCCCGTCCAGTGCCGTGCCGTGCAGTCCCGTGCCGTCCCGTCCCGTCCCGTCCCGTCCCGTCCCGTCCCGTCCCGTCCCGTCCCGTCCCGTCCCGTCCCGTCCCGTCCCGTCCCGTCCCGTCCCGTCCCGTCCCGTCCCGTCCCGTCCCGTCCCGTCCCGTCCCGTCCCGTCCCGTCCCGTCACGTCCCGTCCCGTCCCGTCCCGTCCCGTCACGTCCCGTCCCGTCCCGTCCCGTCCCGTCCCGTCCCGTCCCGTCCCGTCCCGTCCCGTCCCGTCCCGTCCCGTCCCGTCCATTGCCCCGATCAGCTGTTTTCAATTTACTATGGGAGACCCAAAATTTTTTTTCTTGGTTCATATTATTCTATGGGCACCATCATTTCCCAAAGAATTGATCGATATTTTAAAGTCACCTTGTATAGTTTTCCCTTTATGTTGCTATTAAAACCTAACTCAGCACCAAATTTCAGCACCGGAGTCTATAGGAAGTACTGGTGTTTTGACCTTTGACCCCCATAAGGTACCTGAGTATGACAGACTCCATTGACTGACTGACCATTGAATGAAAGATAAATTGATTTTATATACATACTAATAGAAAAACACTTCACCAGCGCGAGTTAGAAGACTGGCAGACCCATCTAGTGTTGGATACCTAACAACTAGTTCTATGATGATCATGAGTGAGTGAGTGTCGAAAATGCGAAACTTTGCTTTCGAATAACTTCGGAACTAAATGACCTACAGACTTGAAATTTTGGATTTTAAGTATGTGATTGTAGCTTACTAGATGACGAAAATTTCTGCGTTCTGGTCTTATCCAGAGGTTCTCAAATAGGGGCCTGAAAATGCGGCGAAATGGTTCCAGTAAAGGATGGTACGGCAGTGTTTGCTTCGCGCTCGACTTGGCGGGGGCACTGCCGTGCCCCCTAATACTATAAAGACTTAAGAGATAAAGCCAATTATAGGGTTCCATCGATTACAAGATTGTAATCGAAGGAACCCTATAATTGGCTTTATCTCTGAAATGACATCGAAGAAATTCTGATTTCAAACTCGCTTACTTTGGTTTGACGCCTGCAGTATCGGTACCGGTATATTCTTAGCCAAATCTAACCGGCACGTGACTCAACTTGTTGCCGCATCTCACACTTATACAGGGTTTGCCCTTGCCCGCCCCGTAAGCCCTTATTTGCATCGCAGTTGCCATACCAGCATCTGGAGAGCGATATATTTATTTTTAGCCATATCCTTTCCTAAACGAATGAAAATGTATGATAGATTCGATCAATATCATCCTCATCCTGTCAGGGTAACCACTGTAGTCGTTTTCAGTCCCCGGAGAGTCGTGCCACTCACTAAATAGGTAGCCATTTTAAAAAGTGATCTGAGTTCGTCTTCTTCAGCCCTTGGCCCTTCTTTATAATTACACGGTTTAATAAATAACCATAAATTTGAAATGATCTAGACAACTTAGCTGTCACTCTGTCAGTCCCATCTGCCCATGGCTCATTCAAACATTTCCAGTTTCAATTACGTATTTTGACGCATCCTTTACTCAGTCGTTCCAAGTTGTATTTTAATCGGCTAACTACAAATTATTAATTTGTCCCTCGTTGGGCGCCATTGTGTCGAGTGAATTAAATTGTACTTTTGTAAATTGCTCTCTCGTTTCCGACTTCCAAATGGCGGATAAGATTAATTGAAATACCGTTTGCTACATTAACGTTTCAGAAAATCTAGTAATTATGAAGTTAGTGGCTTTTGAATTTCTCTTTTGAAAGATCCATATTTCGCTTCTTCTAGAATACAAGAGCAGGTATCAATATTTTGTTTTACACAGTAACTATTAGTGTAGATATCTATCGTAATATCTAGATAGACGTCTTTAGAATAGCAAGCAGGAAAGTAGTGTTATAGTTATAGCCATATTTGCTCACAGTGGGAAACTCCGGTGGACAAACTTTTATTGTGGAAAGTAATTTATTCCCGCCGTGATATCATATCGCATTCAGACATCTGGGAATTGACGACTGAGCTGCTTCAAGACTTGTCTTTAATAACAATATTGTAGCAGTTATGGAGGTCGCATCTTTTAATAGAGTAAGTTATCTTGGTTTACCATTCAAATATCACTTCACTTGTGATCTCTCTAAGTTAAATCCTTATTAAATTCATGAGCTGTGCCTCTGCCAAACCATGTGGGAAAAGGCGTGACGCAGTGCAATCAGCTAACGTATTAGAGTTTTAATTGATTCCCCGCCAATCACAAAACTGAACTTTTTCGGTTGCACAATAAATATCTCCAAAACTGCTATTGGCGACTGAATCAGCCGCTTCCGCCAAACAGACGCCTAGTGCGGTATTTCCAGACCTTCTACGTATAAGTAACCCCTACAAAGACGACTTAACTATTCACCTCGAATGATGACGTCATTACGACCCCCTAACGTTCATGACTATCCAACGAAGTGTCTACATAGGTCGTCAGTACTATAAAAGTACGAGGTAATAACTAGTTTAGTGTATAGTCCCGGAATTCCCTGTTATTATATGTACGGCAGGGGAAGTGGCCGGGGTGGTTGTCCCCATCGATCGCCGCATGTCCGTGTTAGCGGTGCACGAGGCCGTCATCACCACTGCAAAGCCTTTAGCGATATGTAAAACATGGTTTTGGTCTAAACGTTGTTGGATCATGATATTTTCGCATAATCAAAAAAATAAATAAACTGACCACGGACTTATCTTGGTAGAAACCTGGAATATGTACAAAATGTTATTGGTTGATATTTTTGTAAACGTAGCCCATTAATGTCCCCACCGAGGGGCACAGGCCTTTACCCGGATCCGGGTAAGATTGAGCCATACTCCACCACGCTGGCTCAGTGCGGGTTGGTGGAGGGGTTTTACGACTACAACATACTACGGAGTAGTGGTAGTAGCCGGGACCTACAGCTTAACGTGCCATCCGAAACACGGAGTGTCCGATAATGTACTTAAGACAAATTAATCATCTCATCTCATTGGTACATGGTCAGTACCGGGATTCGAACCTGCATCTCCTGCGTGAGAAGCAAGGTGAAACCCACTAGACCACGGAACACTTTTTGGACACTGGATTGACACTGTATCAATGTCAACATATTTCAGCGGACACTATACCACACCTCGGAGACTCCATAGAACGCTCGTAAAATAATCACCTATTACTACTGCATAGCCTAATGACATTTGTACACATGCAAATGTGTGCGTAAACTCGTTCGTTTGTGAATATCTGCGTTCAGCGCCTAAACAAAGTGTCTCCCGAAGAGGCTCCCCGACTCCGGGGTGAGGTGCGGTATCTGAATCCGCGCGGGGAAGGGAGTGGCCGTTCTGTACGTAGTACTATTATCTCTTCTGTGACTATACTGTATTGAAACATGTTTACATTGATCCAGTGCTGGAATCCAGTGAAACTGGATCCAGCTACTGTATCAATGAAAATCATCCTTTAAGAAGCAAGAGGTCTTTCAAGGTGTGGTAGGGAATACGCAAAGGCTAAGGGCCCGGCCACGTCACAACCCGGTGCCGCCACCGTGGCACGGCACGGTACCGTGTCTTGGTGATAGCTCCGGGCCCCTAATTAGGCTTCGTCCAGTCCCGTAGACATTGCTAAATGACATGATAAAATGCCTTTTAGTCCAGCAAATGAATGATTATTTATACTTCAGGGATGAGAAAATAAAACATGTTTCGTTGTTTGAGAGCTGATGAAATCACCCACATTCTATGCATAAACAAAAAGTTTCCATCTGCAATCCCTCTGCTTCCTATTTGATTCTGTAAATCAATTATTTAAAAAAAACGATGCTTCTAATTACATTTTTCACCATAGTTCTGCTCTTAAGAGACCGGCGACCGCGTGAATTTCCCACACAAACGCAATACAAAAATGATTTGAACCTGAGAAATAGTTCAACGCATTTAGACCGTTAATCGGATTTATACACTGTTTACGCAGGTTCCTGGTCTGTATACCAAGGGTTCCTCTTCAACCAATTTAAAAGTAATTTGAATAAGAACCTTGGTATACGACCAGGAACCTGCGTAAACACTGTATCAATCCGGTTAACAGTTTAAATGCTTTTTTTTTGTTGTTGATGATTTGTTGATTTTTATTGATTTGGTTCTATTTCGTTTTATAAAGTTGATTGGAGGTGTTAAGAGGGTATCCTATCAGCATTTTTCCATACAAACGTATTCCCCTATTTCCTTCCTGGTTTATCCCTCTAGAGGACTCGTTTTTTTTTATAAAATCTAGGTGACCTGTATGTATGTCCCTGTCATTTACTTTTTCCCAAAAAATAATTACCAAAACAGATACGAATTTTCGAAAACCTAAAAAATACCTCATTTTTACTGTCATATTCAGATGACTACCAGACAAATATGAAAAGTTTTTACGTTAAAACAAAATAATAGAAACATAGATCTACTCTTCCTCTAAATTTCAACACCAAACATATTTGAATCGGCGCAGGTTTGGCGGAGAAAACAGGGGAATACAAAGCATCGATCTTGTCAAGATTTTGTAGTGAAAATCGGTCTGAGCTGCGGTTGTCCCTATCGCACATTACGGGGAAAGATCAAGGGTAAGGGGGGGTCAGACTAATACGTATACAAATAGGGAAGTGACAACTGTCGATTTTTTTATCGATAATGTAGTGATTTCCGTCATTATCGATATTATTTGTACAGAGTTTGGTATCTGTATGCCGTTTCCACGGAAAAATCCTTTGAACCGCCTATTTATTTTACAGAATTGAAGCTTTTAATTTTATTCTCCAAAAGCAAAAATTTTTTTTTTTATCTTTTGGAATCAGAACACAAAAGAAGATTGGCTATCTATATATATATATATATAAAAGTAAGTCGTGTTTGTTTGTTCGAACACTTATAACTCGAGAACGGCTGGATCGATTTTCAAGGTTTTTGATTTGTTGCATTTGTCTCCGTCCAGAATAAGAAAATAACAAAAAAACATCTTAAGGGAAAATAGGTAGGGTAGTGGTAGAGTAGGGGTAGGGGTAGGGTAAGGGTAAGGGTAGGGGTAGGGTAGGAGTAGAGTAGGGTAGGGGTAGGGTAGGGGTAGGGATAGTGGTAGGGTAAGGGTAGTTATCAAGCAGGGTTAGGGAATCACGCGAACGAAGTCGCGACGGGCAGCTAGTTTTAAATAAAACAAAACAATATCGATCAAGAATAATTGAATATGTGTATTTATTCTGTTCTCATTTCCACCCTTTCTCTTACCGGCATATTTCGTCTTCACTACGAGTGTATTTATTCTGTTGTCTTGTCACTACGAGTCTAATGAGCCCAAACTCGATGGGTTTACTAGTAAGCATCTCAAGGTTCCAGCTCCCACCTTCGATCTTCGCACTCCATTATCAGATCAGCCCAATGGTACCATATTCTCAAAGGTCTTGTCACTACGAATCTAATGAGCCCAAATTCGACGGGTTTACTAGTAAGCATCTTAGGGTTCCCACTTCCACCTTCGAAGTCCATCATCAGACCAGCTCGACATATACCACAACAACATGCTCCAAGAAATCTACTTACGAATAAAAAAACAATATTCAAATCGGTTCACCCGTTTACGCTCCGCGAGCTGAGAGACAGATACACAGACAGAGTGACTCACACGTCAAAGTCATAACACCCCTTTTGCCTTCGTTAGGCGGGGGTTTACCAGGTTGTAGCCGCTTTCACATTGTTACCATTTATCTAATGACCATCTGGAGTAAGTGGAATCCGGCTATGCTATTCAAGGTCGATTCCAGCCTCTTTAAAGTATCATAGGTACTTAAATACTTACTTGGATAATACCGTGCGCGGTGCAAAATGAATCTTCCGCTTTACACGTAAATGATGTTTTCACTTCTCATGCTCGTAAAGTTCGTCTTTATGTCGGGTATAGCCAGCATAAAATCAAATTTTATGTTCTAGAGCATAAAGTAAAATCTTCGTCTAAATCTCAGACTCTGACAAAGGTCGTCAGGTAAACAGCCACATACACCTATGCTCTTAGCGCTCAAGAATAAACGCGCTTTATTTTGTTTTCATCACATCTATTCAAAAAGATCTACTTTAGTCCCGACAAACAGGGACTAAAGTAGGTCATTTAGTCCCTAGGGACTAAAAGTAACTTTTTAATTTTGTAGCTCCACATTCGTAAATTGTTATTTATCAATAAGTAGTTATAGTATTTTAGATAAATATAATATGTATGTATTGCATTTCGTTTATCTATTTGAAGTAGGTAAAATATTTAAAAATAATAGGTGGGTACTTACGTTTTTTCTTTAGTCGTAAATATAATTACTCAAAATCCGATACACAAGCCAAGTCAGTTCAGTAAAGCATAGACTGTAAACAATAAAAAACGTCTAACGCAATAATTTGATCGAGTAAGTAGCTCGTAAATGCCAAACACTGCAAACGCCGACCGATGCCGATAGATAGCAAATGCAACTGAAAGACCGCAGAACGAAAAGCGGCCGGGCGCGGGAGTGGTATCTACGCACGCACACGAACACAGACTACTCACACGCACATTGATAGCGCGGTCGCTTGGGCGCAACGCGACGGCAATAGTTTGTACAAATACCTATTTCTCAATTTTGTCGCAGACCGACTACGCTCTTAAGAGACCGGCGACCGCGTTAATTTCCCATACAAACGTAATACAAAAATGATTTGAATTTGAGAACTAGTTCAGAGCATTTAGATTTATATTTAGCTCTGAATATTATCACTATTTTCACGTCATTTTCCATGTAAGTATAGACTATATAGTACATGGTCAGAGACACCCTTTTTCAACATTCCTCTACGACCACGTTCTGGAAACATTGGTGATTCCAATGCTTGGATCTAGATTTAGAACCTGCAATGCAGTGCTTCCCCACAGAAGCCCATAAGTAAGCAGAAGTTTGCTGAAACTTTACGATACAATTTAACAGTCTTTAACATTGTTGCGCGTTACTGTTTCACCAGGGAACACAACACCAAAATTGTTGTCTCCAATTTGCATAAAGGCTTTCCAGAGGCGGCGAAACCTTGATCGCAGATGGAATTCTGAACGCAGGAAATCAATCGGAAGCATTTCAAGTGGTGAAACAAACTCAGCGTGGCTGTTAATTGGCTGCGGGCGGGCGCCGGGCGCCGAGACGGCGGCGGAACCTCTGCATGGCGCCCCCCTACTGGTACCCCCTACCCCCCACTACAGCTCCCACCTGACCTGCCCCCTGAAAGCCTCGCAGTTTTTATGAGAGAGAAGCCCGTCGAGACTTACCGACTCTTAAATTAGTTTGCCGTGCCCACCCTGGCCGCAGACGCAGTTGCTAAGCGGGGGGACAGTGCACCATCTGCCTTCTGGATTATGAGGATTTGTCGAACTGGAATTTCTTTCTGTTCCGGAATTTCTTCATAAAATTACTTTCCGGATATTTGACAGATTCTATAAACACGTTATTTTCATCATGCTGAAACGAGATTTGCTCATGTCTGGGGGAACTTTGACGCATACAATATTAGATGTCTTGGGTGATATTATTTTTCCATTTGGTAGGCTTATTTTCTCGTGCGGGTTATCAAGTTAGGGGTTGTTGCGGGGTGCGGGCGGGGCTGGTATCGACCGGCCTCCCCCGGCGCGGCTCAGTTTCCGGGCGATAGTCGCGCAGTCCGCCTGACTCCCTGTGTCTCCGCAGACTTCTGTAATTGCACCGGTCACCATGTTGATCGGGCTCGTTCGCGACTCGGTGCTGCAGTGCTTCTGCCACACGTGCCGGGCCCCGGTGCTGCCAGCAGGTTCGATGGGGGAGGAGTGGTTACGAGTAGCCGCCGGTGCCGGCTTCTGCGTCGTAATATTACAAACTGCGACCCCGACACCACCACTGCGGAGACAACTTCCTTTTGATGACTCTTCCGATTTTAAATGTTCTTTCAGTTGTTGATACTACACTACTCAAAGAAAAAGTTGGTATTTTGGCACTAGTCTTCTCCTCAAATCTGTCATAAATCGAGGTTTTTTCTTGTTTATTGTTTCAAAGTCTAAAGTTCTCTGAAGTTACCTTTATTGTTGCTACAGGAATTAGTTTCGCAACCTGACCAATTGTGGTTGTAATACCCACGCCACCAGAATGCGGTTCCCCAGTTTATTGCACTAATCAACTGTGGTGTAGTCTGTGCTGTTGTAGAACAATGGTTCTAAATCCAATTTCACCGCTGCCAAAACGTTTTATCTGCGGACAAAGCCGCGGGGATGTAAAACCCCGTTTTAATGGGAAAGGGGGCTTACGTCAATGAAACGCCGGCCCGTCTGCCGGCTGCCGGTTATGTAAATCCCGGCTGACATTAAGCACGTGGTCCATCTCCAGCTGTTTTGTTGAACCTTCTCGACTAGAATATCGGTATTTCTACGATGATCAATGGAGATGTCAAGTTTTCAACCTTTTCAGTCTTAGGGTGCTATCTTCAAGGGTAGATACCTTTTCCGAGCATCTTTTCCCATAATAGCTCATTCGTGCATTGAAACAAAATAATACTGAAAATATATAAGTACGGTCGCCTGCGCCTAAAAGTATACAAGCAGTATAAGCGGGATTCAATCGTTAATATGACGGCCCGTATAATTTTAGACGCAGGCGACCGTACATCGATTTGTATAAGATTAATAAGTCTTTCGTTGCCTTCATTGAATTGAAATTGATAGTTTAGTTGATTTTGATTGAGTTAGACTTACTTAGAAACATCCTAGACATCTAAGTATTTTAGGACACATTTCTGAATCGCAACTGTTTAATTTAGCCACCATTTTGTTTTATCCCGTGTTAGCTCACCACTACCACCACCACCTGTTTAACCTTTTATATAAACAATTCTTATATTTTAATATTATCTGAGATTGTATTTTACAATGTCTTACAACAACTATCAATCATATTTTTCAAAAGTTACTTCTCCGTCGATGTCCCCCTAGAAGAAAAGTATGGGATTATTGATATTCAACTGGAAACTACACTTTTTCTATGAAATGCAAAATTACACATTCCTTTATGCATTGCTAGGTGGCTTAGCATTTCTGTTTTATTGAATTTCAGCACGCAAACCAAATACGATTAGTCATCCTACGTGGTGTGTCGTAAATATTTGAGCATTTAGTGCCGCTTCGGTCCTAGAAAGCCCTTGATGTTGCTGTATTTTGACTGTAAAAGTTTTACAGCTTGTATCAATTTCAGCATTTTCATAGTCCCCCAAATACTTTCCCCTATCTTCTTTAACACAACTTCTATTATGTCTAGACGACGATGTTCATATTCACCCGGAGACAACACGCATCACAGTGTCAACATTTAAATTACTCATGTCATCGTTACGAGCCGGCTCATCCTTTTCTTAAGTTTGTATTGTCAAGTGTTCAACATGCCGTTCAACGGGTACCGAAGGGCTATTTGGGCACACAAATAGTGAAGAGGTCGATTAACAGTTGAACTTTAATTAAGTCAACATGTTCGACCCCTCTTCATATTTGGGGTTGGGATTAGCGGTATACAATTAGTCTTATCTTTCATTGACTTGTATGTTTATGTTAAACTTTATTTCTCAATAAATATCCTGACAGAAGACAGAACTTTTTTAGAGTTAAGCGGCATTTAACTGCAAATGTCAAATCTTGCATATGGAGGTTGTTTTTGATGCATTGCAGGCTTTCACAAAACACCGCAACGTGAATGCTTTCAATAATAATTTTGCTAGAACGCGCTCTCTTCTGCACTCAACTCTCATATTTTACATAAAGATGACATCTAGCGTCTAGTGTTTTAGCGTTAAGTGTAATTAAAACTGCAAACATACCTCCTGCTCCCACTAATGATAAGGGTTTAAAAGTAGGACTTGTATATCTCAACGTCCTCTTACTTTTTGCAACACCTTTATCGCCTCCATATTTTCTTATACACCACGGAGAAAATTATGCATTTCGTCGAGCGAAGTTTGTGGTTTCCGGAGTTGAAACATTTCAGCGCAACATTGACATTTCTAGCGGCAGTAAATTCGCCTTTTAGCCTGCACCCCCTTGTTTTAAAGCCGGGCTTAAATATTTTATCAGTATTTCATGTATCGTGTGGCGCCTCGTCGACGCCCCAAAGTTGGTACGGCTGGAAGGTTAGACTGTTGTTTAGTTAGGCAATTAAGAATTCTTCGTTGCACGGCAAAACGTTACATGGCGAATTATGGACAAACATGGAGACAGTCCTAAGGTCTATATCATTCCAATTTCTACTATCTATTTTGACTATAATATTTCAGCTATCCAATTATTTTATACTCTGATGATAATATTGAATTTTGCAGCCAAGCAACCTTACTCCTCATTGCCAAACACCAAAGACAGCTATTTCCTATTGCTAGTTGGTTAAGTTTGGATTTAAATCCATGTTCCCATAAGGAATAATCCGATAAACCGTTGTTTTCCCGACTAACTCTCGACAGCTCTAAAAGCATGTTGATAGGAAGCGTTGAAGTTTAACGCTAGTTCAATCTTCTAGCCGGGTAAGCCCAACACAGCCACAATATCTGTGCGCCTAGATTCGTGACGTCACTACGGCGTTCTAAAGTTATTGCACCCCAGCGAGGTGCACAGATAAGCAGGCCGTGTTGTGAAGTCTCCCACCCCAGCTTCTAGTGGAATTGGACTGAACGGTTGCTTGACGGATTACCAGCGTTTACGGTGGAGTTGGCGGCTTAATGCCATTGCCATGAAAGGCTAGCGGTTCTTGGAGCGGGTAGACTTTGCTGAGCTTTGTCTGCTTTTAATTTTAAGCCGATTACTTCTTTCGATCTCATTTGATATGATAACGGTTTTTAGTAAACAGCTGCATGTTCTTGAAATAGCAATGAGATCTAGAAATGCCAGTTTCTTTCCTCGCAATATTATTAGCAAATCGGTACTCCAAACAAGTGGTCGAAAATTTGTCATCCTTAAATTCAATTGTAGTTCCCACAAAACAGCCAAAACATTTCTCTTCCACTTCTTCGCTCTCAATTCTATCACCTCCGACATTGTCAAAAAATTTATCATCATTCTGTAAATGTAAAGCAATATTGTCTATGGCAATGTCGGCTCAACATCTCTTGAGGGATTCACATCACGTAGCGGCCTCTCATCTCGTGCCGTCACTCCCCCCCCGGCCCCGCCTTATTACTCCGCAACTATTACCAGAAACGAGTACCGAAATACCTACTTAATATAGCGATTTGTACACCGAAACATATTTCCCAAAGCTGTGCTTTACATTTATTGGATATTCCGTTTTCAGTGGACAGGGACGCACGCACCCTTGTGTCGAATTTTTGGGTACAACTATCGTAAATTGACATTTGATTCGACAAGGGCCAATAGCTCGATATCCTCGGGACTACAATTTCTAGCACACATTTTCCTGTCCTTCCTAGGACTGATAGACAAAATCTCGTTCGGAGCTTTGAAGATAAGCTTTCTGCGCATGACAAAGATTAAGAATCTCTGCTGAATTATTTTGAACGACTACTTACACGGATCATTCCTTCTATGAATATGAATGACATGGTTACGTTCTTCATTGTGACATCACTCGTACGGTAGCTAAGAAATTGTATAATTTGTCTGCGGTAAGCCGGGAAGCCTCAACTTGTCTCGTAGGAACAAAGCGGGTGCTTTAGGGGTATTTGTTTCCCCGTACAAATGTCGTTTGTTGGCTTCCGTTGTATGTATTGTACTACATTCAAAATAATTTAGTAATTCTTATCAGGCTGATGCCGTGATCTATATTTAGAACAGTTTACCACCACTGGTATTTCCCCACCCACCGGTAATTTAAAACTAAAACTGTATGTCGCTTTTTGAACGATGGTATTTCAAGAAATCAATACCAGAGTACAGTCTAACTTTGTCACGCAAGACTGGATCGATTGCTAATGTACAACGTGGGGCGCCTGCTCAAATAAACATGATTATTCTGAAATGGCCGCCTAGCCTTCAAATATGTCTCGTATTTGATTGATTTATTACGATAATACAAATACAATTTTATAGCAAAATAGGAATTGATAACAAATGGAATTTTTTTAGGCGTTGAGCCTTTTTTGTTCATCGCTTTATCATTAAAGCCACTGGAGTCTCGTAATATAGTTTAAGGTAGAGAAACTAAACATACCGACTCTATAAAATAAGCCAACGCATGATTGATCTTCAATATAACAAACAAACATACGAATTACAACCAACAATACCTCTGATGTGAATGAGATCATTCCGCTTCTACAACTTTAATCCAATACAAACACCTCCGACCGAAATGGCTTATTGTATCGGAATTCATCACAAAACACGCTTTTATTTACTCTACCGAAGTCAATTTCTCTTTCCTTTCATCCTTTCAATACCAGGGCAAAAGGGCCCGCCCGATGACAAAGGGTGAGCGAAGAAGGTAAATCTTCCCTTCCCCGAAATTTTCAGATAGATGACCTTGATTGAATTTGTCTACCCTTCACTAAGTCAATTCGTCTGCCCTTCGCTTTGCTATTGCGAATTCCTAGGCCTATTAGTTCTCTTGTTGTTATTTGAAATCGTTCGGTCGAATTGGCGGTGGTGATGGATCGCTGCATCTTGGAGCTACTAATCGGGCGGGGAATTGGGAATTTCTTGTTTTCGTGCTGGTAATTGTTGTTTTGAGATTAAGACCATTTGTTTACGATCAATTTAACCCACTCTTTTTCCTGTCGATGGATTGTTATCTGTATCTAAGCTGCAACTTTGAGCTCTTTCCTTGTAACTTCCAAATCCCGCAAGACTCATATCATAATTGAGAGAGCTTATTGTTTGTCTCACTTTCCCATGTTCAGCATGAAGTATGTGGAGTTATCTAGTTGTTCAAAGGTGGGTCCACCGTTATGTTTTACGCCCAAAACACCTGTCTACCCTACCTTCGTTTGTCCCTGGAGTTGTCTCAGCAGTGGTAAGTGGCGGAGTCGCAGGGCTCCGCTGACGTCCGTGTTTCCTTGCAGCGCACCGAAGGTCGGCGCCGGTGAAGAAGCCCCTGGGAAAGCCGCGGACCAAGCAACCGAAGAAGGTCAAGTTTATTAGTAAGTGTCTTAGGTTGCTGTTACTATGATGATGAGGGTCCGACCGATATCTGTCTCGGCGTCAGCTTCAACTATTTTCTCGTTGCTCGTGTGCTGCTCGGAATTATACGATAGGTACTACTCGAAAAATGTTGTTACTTACAGCAGGTAGAGTAACATGTTGCAACCACCTTCCACCTTTAATCAGTGATGCTATCTATACTCCTGTCCTGTCATACTACAATTCAATTTATTCTGAGAGGATTGATGCAGAGAAGCACTTCAACCACAAAAATTAAATTGCAATGGAAGACCAAAGGGCGCACGGCCAGAAAACACCGCTACAAGAAGTGATGTCTAGAATAGACAGACAGGGTGATCTGTGTCGCTTGTGTAAAAAACAAAACACATGGAACACTCATGGCTGACTGTTTCTAGCTAGACTGCAATAAAGCTATCACCGCAGACACCTCTTACGTCGTTGCGTTATACTCTGTTTGTGTTTTATCATCATGTTATGTATTTTTGAACTAGAAAAATATGGATGAAGTCATTTTTACGGAAACAACGCATGTCTGTCTTAGTGCAGTGTAGTGGCTGACATTCCATAGGGCCATGCCACGCAGAACACTGCTTTGTGGTACGAGGCAACGCAAAAATTTGCGCCAAATTGACATCGCAATAGTCCTGGCGTAGTGTGTTGTGGCGTAGCCCTAAGGTCACCCAAAACCGTTCCATCTAAACAATCGCACCTTTGTTTGATCAATACGTACAATCATATGTACTTCATGCATACGGAGTATATACACGGGCCCTCTCACCCAGGTGTAAGTGCAATTTCCTCGTGACTCATCCGCAGGAAGAAAGGGGGTTGCCTCCCTACCTCCCCTCTCCCCTGTTCATTCCCAGGGTCGTAATTTGATTTGCCGGCGCTAAAGAGTGTCTCGTTTTGTCCTGAATAGTTCGGAAAGTGAAGCTAAATGGACGCAGGACACTTTACTTAGTGATGCCTTTGTTAAGGGCCATCAGTAAATGTGATCAAAATATCCGGCGCGCAGACCATTATTCCATTGTTGCAAGGGCGTAGCAACCTAAATGCGATGTGCCCACTATCCCAGCGTGCTAGGCATTAGTGCTTATTCTTGGCGGCTCCATCCCCCTTTTCACTCCTCTCCCCACTTAAAGGATGTCTGTTCTCAGAGTTGGGATAATTAAACTAGTTGGCAGATTCTAGAGGCGTTACAAACTTTTTTTTAAGACTACTTTAAAGTACTATGGCAACTGCACAACGGCTGTCGGATTTTTATCTGCCTGTTTAGTTCGCTACTTAGTTTATTCTGACGCCTCTGCAATCGGATCGGAGTCGTCCTCTCGAGGTCGCAGGAATACTTTATCAAGCCTCAAGTTTATTTAATTTCTCGCCTCACGCTTTGTGCTGAAAATTGCTATGGTTTAAATCGTCAGGAGCGTAAATAATTTTATGCCCTTTTCTGCTACTTGTTATCGGAGCTTTTGTACAGTCCGCGCGCGAGTTGGATGCAGAACTGTCAATACAGTCTTGTATTGACTGCTCTGCATTTAAAACACGCGCAGACTTGTTGAAACCCTCGGGTTTTGCGTTATAAAACACAGATTTACAAACTTTTTCCTTTTTCATTCTAAGTTGTACTTTGTAAAGAAATCTTATGGCTACACTCCGCCAATTCCTTTTCTACTGTATGTACTGTACAATGTACTTTATTACTGCACTACTACCACTAATTACTGCACACAGTTTGTAAAAAAATGCGTGCTTGCTGGATTTCTTTCGAACCCGCAACAAAGAACTATTTAGCATAATTATGGTATGTTTCAGCTTCCTGTAAACAATACTTTTTAATAGAACCTGCATTCTACTATTCCTGTTAAAAGCTTACTGCATATTCACACGCGATGTTCACCATTGCCACAAACATGTCGACGTCAGTGTCATTTGCTGATTGGTCTTAATTCTACGAGTAGTCATTATCATTCGATTAAATACTTCAGACTCACACTAAACCCAGAATATTTAATCCAGAAAGGTTAACTACACTGGATTGCTCCTGTCAATATATCTATACTATGTATATCATAGTGTGTATGTCTGAACAAGCAATAATGACTAAAAGGTTCTATAAATGCAACACGGACGTAACTTCGCAATAACAAGGTCGTCTTTGTTGGAAGCAGCTTCTTTAATGTCAGATCCAGGAAGAGTAAACCAGTTTTACAGAAAGTACCGGAATTCCATCAGACTTCTTATAATGGTATGCGTACTGGTATTCAGTAACTGAATAATGGAATGCCGAATGGCCATTGATTAAGATGTTACCGAAATTTATGATAATTTAGGATACAATTAAGTAATATGACCAGATAATACCATAGCAGACACAATGAGGGTTATAGGGACATCAAATATTTGTTTGATGTGTAGGTTTGTGACCTACATGATCTGCGGGCAGCTTTGAACTTGGAAGGCAAGCAAATGTAAATTTTTGAGTTAAATACATTTTATTTCAGCTGCCTCATACTTAACTTACATACATAACTTTCACGCTTAAAATGTAAGTTAGCTTTACTACTTTACTTTACTGTAAGTGTAATTACCGCTCAAGTAAGTTCTAGGCCACATCACATACAACTACTTCTTTGATTGGTGGACATTGCTAAAGAACTACACTTTGATTGCATTATGGGAGTAATTTAACTTCAACATTTTTTTCCGTCGACTTGGTATCCTAGTGTGGGTCCAGAAGCACAACATTGCTTCTGGCCCCACACTAGGATACCCTGAGTTGTGGGAACCAGAAACAGCGATATCACAAACATGTAAACATCCAAGACCTAAGGCTTTTTTTTACCTCTCGCATGGTAGGCAGATGGAGGTTGTCATGTAGGTATGGGCCTTTAGCTCTTCCAATCTCTTTGGCTCTTCCAATAACGCTGGCTGGCATGGCACCCCGACCAGACCAAACTATTCACCATTAAAAATGTCTGCGGTTTGCAGTCTTCAAAAATCTATAAACTCGTGTTTACGTTCCTCAAATCAAATCAAATATATTTTATTCTGTAGATATTTACAAATATACATAACACGTAATTTTTTGCCTCTTCTCTACGTTGGACCACTCCGCCAAAGTCATTTTTTTTTATTGACCATAAAATCATACAGATTCCTTAGTCAACGTCAATATAATATTAATATTTTTGTACACTACCGCCCGTTCGGAAGTTATGGGCTTAGGGATAGAGCAAAGAAGGGCAAGAAACTCCCCCGTACCGCTTTTAAAATATGGAGGGCCTTAAAAAATACAATTTTATGTATTTCTATGTCTCCGCCCCTAGCCACCGAGATCCGCTGCCAGGAGATGTCTAAGGGCGGGCTGGCGTACGAGGTGATCCTCGCGGAGCCCGTGGGCTCCCCCGCGGCCCCCAAGCGCGCCGACTCGCCGGAGAAGTCGCCCACCGTGGAGGACATCCAGGAGAAACTGCGCGCGGCTGAGGAACGGAGACGGGTGGGTTTGGTGGAACTGGTATTCCTGTCTTGGCTTGAGAATTTTTTGGAGTTACGCAGTTCATGTCAGGTTTTGATAGCCATTATCTAAGGGCCCGGCCTCAACACTACGTCGCGGCGCCGTGCCGTAGTATTTGTTGTTTTCAAGGGGTTTTTGACTAATTGAGCCCTTCTCAGAACAGTATAATTGCCGTGGTGCTGTGCCACGTATACTGCATTCTGTTTGTGGACACACAGAAAATGAACTGATTATTGGTACTAGAAAATAGGCATCTGGCCATCACAATATGACGAATTACATTGCTTTATTATGAAAACCCATAACTTTGCCCGTCTGCGTGTGTTTATACTCTGCATACATATGTTTTAGTGTTCGTTGTCAGAATTATTTGATCCCAATCTCACGCAACGCATAAAGTTGCTGACACGCACGAACGCAACTAGGGTCAAGACACTTTCCCAAAATATACCCCTCTACCTATGACTATAGTATTGTTTCACCCGTCAGTGTCCAGCTAGAGTCCTGCCTCATCTTCTTCTTTTAGACTTTGCTATAAAATATATTTTATTACTTCACAATTTTATTTGAGTTTGTTTGTTTCACACTTCGTTGCAATTGCCAGACCCTCGAAGCGTCCAAGATGGCCGCCATCGCGCAGAAGATGGCGAAGATCGAGGAGGCGTCGCGGATCCGCAGCGAGCAGACCAACAGCTTCATCGTAAACACCAAGGAGGCGCTGGATGCCAAGATGGAGACGCATGAGGAGAAGCGCGAGGCGTACATCAACGAGCTGAAGGCCAGGGTGAAGGACCATCTGGAGGGCGTTGAGAAGACCAGGTAACAACAACATAACATAGCGTCACCGTCACGACTTTTCCCATACGGGGTGGCAGAGGCACAACTGTGCCCACTTTTAGCCAGTTCTTCAATTCTCCGTATTGCGTAACAGGGCCCTTCTCACAGGGGGCTTAGCCAGAAGCTAGAAGACTAGGTAGTTCTTTGTTTTACCGCCTATGGTTTATTTCCATGGATAAAATCTACAACAACAACAAGGGGGGCAACATTCATTAGTAGCTCGAGTTTTTAGGTATGTTTTGACATAATTATCCCGATTGAAATCACTATCACTATAAATGACTGCTTGTGTGAAAATATCGCGTGGAAAAAATCGCGTGGATGGTGGATGGGATGCCTCTGTGACTCTGGGTCCATTTTGGTTCCATCAAGTTCAGGACTTCTAGAGATATGGCCCAGCCATCTCCAAATGCACTCTTATCCTTTGTCTCCATGGAAATTTCCTTCGATCTCTCGGTGTCGGTCTCGATGATGCTAAATCTCGGAGGATCTGCCACGACTTTTGGTTCTGTTGCGTTCTTCGAACTATTGTGGCGCAGCGGTTGGGGCTCTGCCTACCCTGCGAGATGTCCCGGGTTCGATTCCCGGCGGAAAACAAATCCCCAGATCTTGGATGTTTAGATTTTTGTGATGTCGCTATTTCTTGGGATAGAGGGTATCACAGAGGGTATCACAGAGGGTATCCTAGGGGACCAGAATGTGTGAATGTTTATGTTTTCCCTCCCAGGCTGACACTGGAGCAGCAGACTGCCGAGGTGTACAAGGCGATCGAGGAGAAGCTGAACACGGCCGCCGCCCAGCGCGACGAGAACATCAAGAAGATGCTAGAACGCCTGCGCGAACATGTCAGTACTACTTTACTTAGCTTTACATATCCCAAGATATAGTTTGACTCCAGATTAGGAAGTTGAGGTAAGAGTCTATGGCGTCGTCCAGAGTGAGGTGGCGGCGGCGGGCGCGAAATATCCAACAAATGAAACGGCCGCTTGCGTACATACTAAAGTGACAAGGCGGGTGTGTCGTAAAGCCCAGAAAGTGATACCGAAAAATTGAGTTACTGATACTAGTGGTAGTGCTAGAACAGGGCCCGAATTCTACTGTTCACAAGCATAGCCTGGCACAAACTTCAATACGAGGTATTTGGTATTCTACTAAAACCGGAATCCAATTCACAAGCGCCAGCGTGAAGCCAGCGTACTTCGTATTCTACTGTCTAAATCATACTTACGCTGGCGCCAGTTTGACGCCAGCGTACTTCGTATACTACTGTCCAAAACGTACTTACGCTGGCGCCAGTTTGACGCCAGCGTACTTCGTATACTACTGTCCAAGACGTACTTACGCTGGCGCCAGTTTGATGCCAGCGTACTTTGTATACTACTGTCCAAAACGTACTTACGTTTTGCACAGTAGAATACGAAGAACGCTGGCTTCACGCTGGCGCTTGTGAATTCATTGGATTCTGGTTTTAGTAGAATACCAAATAACCTCGTATTGAAGTTTGTGCCAGGCTTGTCGCATGCTTGTGAACAGTAGAATTCGGGCCCAGATCAAGCAGGACCCGGACAAACCCCTTCAAGGGGTTAATCATTGTGCAGGCTTATGGTGATTATCGCTTTAGCATTTTACTCTTCTTTTTCGATATGATGCCTTTTATGCGCAAGATGACTATTATATGCACTGTTCACATTATTACAGTTCATATTATCATCCCCCATCCAATAACTGTGCTTAATGATTTTATTGTTTTTATTTAGCGAGGCGTGACAATTTTGACTATGCTAGAAAACTTTTTCAATGCGTTCGAGCCATAAACTACAGAATAGTCAATATTGTTATCCTCCCGCACTCATTGAGTTTATACTGAATTAGGTGTCGCTGGTCCATGTCACTTTATGACGGCTCATCATTACGTAGCGCAGTCCTCTACTTAAGTCATACACTCGCTCTCCTTTGAGTACTAAAACGTTGGAACAGAACACCGCTGTTGCGCTGTCTAGCACTATTACGGTATATCAAAGCGAATGTTTGACATCGGTATAGCTCCAGCCGCCTTGTTCAGTACAATTCAATGCCCGCACTGAATGTCGTGTCGCCCGCTCCCCGCCCCTTCAGGAGGAGCAAGTGAAGAAAGTTCGCTCCGGCAACAGCGAGCGCTTCACGCAGCTCGAGAGCAGCATCACCGAGAAGCTGGAGCAAGCTGCTACGCGGCGGCGGCAGCTAGAACAGGAGCAGCGGGACAAGCTGCGCAACTATGTGAGTCACTGTCACTCGCGTCACTAGCGAGCTACTACTGTAAGTCGCGTCACTAGCGAGCTATTACTGTCACTCGCGTCACTAGCGAGCGCTTCACGCAGCTCGAGAGCAGCATCACCGAGAAGCTGGAGCAAGCTGCGACTCGGCGGCGGCAGCTAGAACAGGAGCAGCGGGACAAGCTGAGCAACTATGTGAGTCACTGTCACTCGCGTCACTAGGGAGCTACTACTGTAACTCGCGTCACTAGCGAGCTATTACTACTGTCACTCGCGTCACTAGCGAGCTACTACTTAGACTGTGAGTAGTGTGAATAGGCTGGTGGCGAACATCGCGCGTTGAAGGAGAGGTTCGGTGTCTACTGAAACAGTTAAGTTTATAAAGAGTAAGAATGATCAGCTATCATTCTCATCTTCTGTCTATGAGTTATTTTTGTGCCATCTTCATTTAATCGCATTACCTACTTAGCAACTTGTAAGACATTACAATCATCATATCTCGAATTTCACCCTATATCATCAAGCTCGACCCACATCGAGCTACTGCTGGGCCAACATTCACCATGCATTAGCACCATCATGTTTTACGTTCACCTTTGTTCCTCATCCATCATCCGTCACCAATCAGAGCTCGAAGCTGGCCGAGGCGCGTACCAGCATCACGGCGAAGGTCGAGGGCATCACCAAGGACATAGAGAGCAAGCTCACCGCCGCCGAGCAGAATAGGGAGAAGGAGTTGCAGAGGAAACTCGACTTTGTTAAGAAGGAGGTAGGTTATGGGGCCGGATTCTGGAAGCGAATCGCATGCCAATAGCTATACCGAGAGCGCTAAATATTGTTTTTTTAGGGTTCCGTACCCGAAGGGTGCCAAATGGGACCCTATTACTGAGACTTCGCTGTCCGTCCGTCCGTCTGTCTGTCTGTCACCAGGCTGTATCTCATGAACCGTGGTAGCTAGACAGTTGAAATTTTCACAGATGATGTATTTCTGTTGCCGTTACAACAAATACTAAAAAACAAAAGAAATTTAATATTAAGGGGGGCTCCTATACAACTAACGTGTTTTTTTTCCTTTTGAAGTAAAACTTCTTGGGGCACGGGGGTAAAATTTATTTAACCTCTCAACTGTGGGTTATTCATATATTTGCTTTTCAATTGCTATTAGCCGGGTGCTATCACGAGTGGCTAAGAAATGTAACGGAAATTGGAATCGGTGACGTCAGGGTCGGCTGAAGACTTTTAAAACCGCAACTATTTTCAATACGGTTTTTAACTAATCAGATAAGATAATAATACATTCGTACAATAAAGAATGTTAATTAGTGAGAGAAAAACCTGATGAAACGTTAACAAATAAAAATTATTTTAAGCATTCTTCCACGAGTTCTTGATTTCCGGTATGGCCAAAACCAGTGACGTGACCAAAAACTACTTCGTTCAACCTCTTTGTTGGAATCGGAACTTATGTTTGACAGTTGTGCGATGCGATCCATACAGTTTGTAAGAAAAGAGTTTCATCAATGTCACACGGGTCGATATGGATTTCTAAAATGATGAACGAATCGTTTTGTGGCCGGTAACTATGGAATAGGTACCTAAAACGCGCTGCGTAGTCGCGCAACGGGCAGCTAGTAATCGCATAAAGTCACTTAGAATCATCCAAATGTGATATTTAGTTTTCAAGCAAATTCCGATGTGATGGATGGCTGCATTAAGACTTCTTGAAAACAATAAGTAGGTACCTAGAACTGTTCTAAAGCCACTTTTTATTATATAGTGCAGTTCAAGTCACAAATTAGCAGTTTAGCTACTTAGTACGTGTTATACCTACCTATTTAATGTTTATCTGTAGTAAACGGCCAAAGCGAGGTCTACAGCTTACAGAGCCATAAGTTTAATGGCTTATTGTTTCGCTTATTTGTTTGTATGTAATTTTTGTAATACATATTTTAAAGTTGAATTGTTGTTATAACTGTTGAAATTATACGATTTTGATTTTAATTGTTAGTGTATGAAGGTGGTTGTGAAATAAATCAGTGCTAATCGTGAGCTCGCCTTTGATTGATGTTCCAAAGCTTCTTTGACATGGCGCAGCCGTAAATTATAATGAATTGGGAAGCTTAAGTGTATAAATACAAATAAATAAGTAAAAAACATAAAAGTAAAGTGGAGTGTGATAAAAATAAACTAAATAAAAGTGCTTAAACATACTAAATTACAAGAAAGAAACTATGGAAGCCATTTTGAAACCACCACCACCGTTTCGATTTGAGAATAACCTTGTCAACATAACGTCAGGAAACTTATGCAAGGAATGGCAAAAATGGAAGAAATCCTTTGATGTGTATTACGAAGCGTGTGAGTTATCTAAAAAACCGGCAGTTGTTCAAAGAAACATTTTGCTTCACATTATCGGTGACAAATGTCGCGACGTCTACGAGCAATTTTCATCAAAAGGTACCACGTTAAATGATTTGTTGATGAAATTCGACGAGTTCTTTTTACCAAAAAAGAACCTGACTATTGAACGCCATAGATTCTTCACTCGCCAACAACATGATATGGAGTCAGTGGAGCAGTATGTCTTTGAGTTAAACAAAATGGCGACAAACTGTGAATTCAAAGATTTAATGGATGATCTGATAAGAGACAGACTTATATGTGGGATTACGGATGGAAGTTTGAGAGAAAGACTACTGAGAGAACAAGATTTAACACTAAAAAAGGCTATTGAAATAGGCAGATTAGCAGAAATGTCAAGAATGCAAGCTAGCAACTTAAATCATGAGTCAGCGGAACACCAGGTACATGAAGTAATTCAACGTGAAGAAATGGAGATGGACGGTGCGGATGTACATTGGGTTGGTCGTGGATCAGCAGCTGGGCGAGGCTCGCGTGGCAACCGGCGGCGTCGTGGCTCCGGCTCCGGCAGTCGAGGTCGTGGCGGCGCAGGCGGCGGTCATGCAGCATCAGCTGACCATTCGCGCTGGCGTAACCAGGCACAACCCGCTCTCCCGCCCGCGAACGCGCCCGCGCCCGGAGCGTATCCAGGAATGCGTTACTCCGGCGCAGGATCGTCAGACGTCACTCCGCGGTTTAGTGGTTGTTCAAAGTGTGGTACAGTGCATAAAAAGTACCAGTGTCCGGCTTATGGCCAGAAGTGTATTAGATGTAATAAATATAATCATTATGCTCGTATGTGCCGAGCGCGGGAATGCTACACGGTACAGGAGGATCTATCTGACCAGGTAATTTACAAAGTTAATAACTCGCGTAATGACTGGCTTGCTGACTTGGAAATTAACGGTTGTACTGTAGCTTTTAAACTGGATACTGGAGCCGACGTAAATGTGTTGCCGCGAAAGTTTTTAACCAATATAAAAATATTAGAAACAGACTTGACACCAACATCACTCACTCTAAGAGGGTATTCAGGAGGCAACATACCGGTAGTAGGTAAATGTCATATGAAAGTGCAGCACAATAGTAATGTTTACGTGATGAAGTTCATCATAGCAGATGTAGATTCTCCTCCTGTTTTAGGCAGGAACTCATGTGAACAACTAAATTTAGTACAAAGAGTAATGTCCGTTGAATACAACACAAATCACCAGATTTTAGATGAGTTTGAGGATGTGTTCCAGGGTATAGGATGTTTACCGGGAGAATACAAAATAAGTTTGAAAGATAATGCACAACCCGTGGTTCACGCCCCGCGAAAACTACCGTTGGCATTAAAAGATCAGATTAAATCTAAACTATTAGAAATGCAGCAGCAAGGTATTATTGCGAAAGTAGAAGGACCCACAGATTGGGTGAATAGCATGACAGTAGCTAAAAAGGCCGATGGAGACCTACGCATATGTTTGGACCCTCAGGATCTAAATAAAGTGATAAGAAGGGAACATTTCAAATTGCCAACTCTAGACGAAATAACCGCCAATCTGGGTACATCAACTTATTTTAGCACATTAGATGCGAAACAAAGTTTCTGGCAGGTAAAATTAAGTACAGACAGCACGGACTTGTGTACATTCAATACTGCGTTTGGTAGATATAAATTTTTACGTATGCCATACGGAATCAGCTCAGCCTCAGAAATATTTCACAAAAGACTATATGAACAGTTTGATGACATTGAGGGGGTTACTCTTTTCGTCGATGATTTATTAATATACGGGAAAACAAAAGAAATACACGATCAACGCTTACGACGTGTATTGCAAAGATGTAGGGAGATCAATATCAAACTTAACAAGAAAAAGTGTAAGATAGGGTTAACAGAAATAAAATACTTAGGACATAAAATATCGAAACACGGAATAACTCCTGATGATTCCCATACCCAGGCCATTAAAAACATGCCTCGACCACAGTGTGTGAAGGACTTAGAACGATTTTTAGGGCTAATTACATATGTAGGTAGCTTTGTACCAAACTTATCAGAAAAGACATACACGTTGCGAGAGCTTCTAAAGAAAGAAATTGTGTGGCATTGGGAAAAACAGCACGAGGAATGTTTTAATGCACTAAAAAACTGTCTAGTACACCCGCCAGTTTTGCGATATTATGATCTCGAAAAACCAGTAACACTATCTGTTGATGCGAGCAAGAATGGTCTTGGAGCCTGTCTAATGCAAGACGGTTTACCAGTGTGCTACGCATCTAAATCACTTACAAAAACAGAACAAGCTTACGCACAAATAGAAAAAGAACTGTATGCGTGTGTCTTTGCATGCGAAAAGTTCTATATGTATATATACGGTAGAACTGATATAACGATCGAAACAGATCATAAACCATTAGTATCCATAATAAATAAACCACTAGTTAATACACCGCCGCGATTACAAAGGTTCTTAATGAGATTGCAACCGTATACATTTAAGTTGGTATATAAGCCGGGAAAGTACTTATACATCGCCGATACATTGTCTCGCGCTGTTGACCCCACCACCGCCACCACGGAGCCACGTGATCTGCTAGACGCCCAGGCGCAGGTGTGTGTGCTCGCAGAAACAAACACACTTGTCGATACACATTTTTTAACCATACAAAGGCACACAAAACTGGATAGTGAAATGCAAGAACTAACAAAAATAATAAAGAAAGGTTGGCCGACTAATAAAAATCAAATCAAAGATGAGCTGAAACCATACTGGGATTGTAGAAGCGAACTTACACTCGCTTTTGATATGATTTGGAGAGGAAATCGTATAATAATACCAAAATGCATGCGGCACGAGATGTTAAATAAAATACATGCAGGTCATTTAGGTATAGAAAAATGTAAACTAAGAGCTCGTGAAATTATGTATTGGCCACAAATGAATGCTCAATTACAAGACTATCTTTCGCATTGCCAAGCATGCCTAACATTTAAAAGACAGAACTGCAAAGAGCCGTTACTGCAGCATGAAGTCCCTGGCAGAGCATGGTCCAAAGTAGGCGTAGACATGTTTCATTTTCAAGGTAAAACATACATGCTTCTGGTGGATTATTATAGTAAGTTTGTCGAAGTAGTGAAGGTGAGATCTATGACGTCAGAAAACATTGTGAAACAATTAAAAATCATATTTAGTCGCCAGGGTATCCCTGAGGTAGTGCAGTCAGATAATGGCCCTGAATTTTCGTCTTCGATTTTCAGGCTATTTTCACAAGAATGGGGTTTCAGACATCATACATCATCGCCAAGATATCCTCAATCTAACGGACAAGTTGAGCGCACTATACAAACAATTAAAAATATGCTTAAAAAGACATCTTATGATCGGTCGGATTTTAGAATAGCCCTATTGGAATATCTTAATACTCCAATAAGTGATAAATTACCGTCACCATCGGAGTTACTATACAACAGAAGGTTAAGGAGTACATTACCCTGCTCTCCGAATCTATTACGACCAAAAATTCATACTAGTGCTTTTAAAGAATTAAAGGCACGACAAGTCATTCAAAAGAAATATTACGACAGGGGTTCACGAAATCTAAATGAATTGGAAGTAAATCAAAAAGTAAAAGTTTGGTTGAACGGGAAGTGGACCAACGGTGTAATAACCGGCACAGTAGGACCTCGTTCATACCTCATACAAATATGTACAGGAGATGTTATCAGGCGCAATCGAAGACAAATAATTAAAGATTCCGAGCGACGCGATTGTATGAGTCGTAATGACCTATATACATCAATAGGTAGATATGATGACATTGACCTAGATAGAACAGCTGATGGACAGTCGAACGTAGCCTCTTCGCCGCGCGCGCCCGTGCAACCCGGCTCCAGTATGCAGGTACAGCAAACCACAAATAATAATTACCAAACTCGTTCTGGCAGGGAAGTGAGACCTCCTGATCGGTGGGGCTTTTCGGCGCCGTGATCGTGAGCATCAGAAGACGGAACTGAACTGGTAGAATCGAAATAATATTGTTGTAAAATAACATAACACTGCATGATAAGTTAAGTTAAATTAATTCATGTTATGCATACATAAATTGATATTATTGATAAAAGATAGAATAAAAGTAAATAAATAATAACTGTTAAAATTAATTTATTATTATAATAATAACACTGCATAATAAGAATATAAATTACATTACTTAAATAAAGAATGATTTATATTTTTGCATAATCATTAATAGTAAAATTAATCACATAGGTAGGTACCAACCTATATATTGGATACATATTTTGCAATTGTTATTTTCATCTATCAGCATGCTTATTAAATAAGTCCTTAATCTAAATCTAAGTCAATCTCATAATCTTTTATGATAAATGTACTTAAATTATTTTTTCCTTAATTGGGGAGATATTGGATTGTTACAACTATGTGTGGATTTATTGATCAATTACGTTATAGCATGTTAATTAATTTAAAAAGGGGGTTGTTAGTGTATGAAGGTGGTTGTGAAATAAATCAGTGCTAATCGTGAGCTCGCCTTTGATTGATGTTCCAAAGCTTCTTTGACATTAATAAGCTTTTGTAATTTTAAAGTTAATGCTTCATGCCAGTCAATAATGTTGAAGTAAAATATCAAAATCGAGGTATGTCGTATGGCGGACTAAGGAAATGTCAAGAATAAAATTAAATAAGAGTTACGTCATCGCTTCGCGATAAAGTAACCCTAAAAAATCCTAGCAAAGTAGGTATGTATAGGTTAGCGGGGGTAGCATAAGGCACGCCAGTCACCCCAGCCACGCATTTTGTCACAATTTAATGTCATATCATAATGAATGCGCGCTATTTTATGGAGAAACATCATTGAGACGCGAAAGGAGTTGGCAATTTGGCAAAATGACTGCCCCAGACATGTACAAAGACTTCTCAACAGCCAATTAATAGCATTTAAATATTCTCTCATAAATTACTGCGTCTTTAGTTAGTTTGTAGAACTTGAAGGAAATGATTAAATAATTAAGAGTTGTCATTTCATACTCTATGATTCCGCCATTGATTAGTGACTTTTGCCATCGTTAAAAATAACATGCAACATAATTGCCAACTAGCAAAACTGTTGAAAACAGGAGGTTTCCAGAGGAGTGGCTAGATGGCGTTATGTTGCATGTTATTGCAAAATGGTGCTTATTTCTAGCGACGGCAAAGGTCACGGAATCATATTGGAATCACGGAGTATTGAGTAACAACTCTTATTTACCTATATTTAATTTTTTTTTCTTCAAGTTCTACAAACTAAATACAGACGCAGTAAATTAAATTTATGAATGAATATTTAAATGCTATTGGCTGTTGAGAAGTCTTTGTACATGTCTGGGGCAGTCGTCCATATATTGATTTAGCCATCTTCTTTGTCATTTATCTGCGCGACTGAGGTGAGTGGCAAGCCTTATGGTAGCCCCGCAGGTACACATTAACTTGGAATAGTTGAAAATACGTACTCGATCAATTAAATAAAGGGACTGGGCACAGAGACAAGCAAAGCAATGCATACATTTGAGCGAGACGGCTTAAAGACGTGACGTCAGATGGTATATAATCTGAGCGAGATGCAAATAGTAGTGACACTATTGAATGAGTTAAGTATATCACCACGAGCGCGACAAATTGTAGATAAGGAATGGTGGGAAATAAATGACATGACGTATTAAAAGTAAGTACAAGTATAAAATAATTTCAAATAATCGGACGTCTGAAACTTAAAAGTAACTTGAAGCAGAGATTGGATCTCAAAATTGGAAATTTAAATCTCTTTTAGTATAGGTAGGTATAGGTGTATAGTATAGGTACCACTTAATGATCTAGCTACAGAAGTTTTACTTCTAACACGTGTACGGTGCTACACGCGTATATATTTTTTTATAGATAATAGTACGGAACCCTTCGTGCGCGAGTCCGACTCGCACTTGGCCGGTTATTTTGTTTTGCGCGGCACGTCTAGTATCAACGCGGTTGACAAGCCAAAATCGGACTTTTAAGCCCTCGCTGTATCTATTGTTATGCGATATACGATTCTGTTACTGACTCCGGGCCTTGGTTAACTTTTACAGGGTGCAGTTACATGGTTGCGGTACGATCGTTAGGATTCAAATGCTTGATTTACATGATCGCTAACGTTTGGCAAACACCGGCAAGCACAATATTGTGATGGCCGAGTTTTGCATTTTTATAGCACATGCGAGTTTGGCAAGCCATAGCAAACTTGTAAATCAAGCATAACTCTCGAAGCTTTTGCGTATGCAATGCACAAGCCTTGACAGGAGTTTTTGTTGCTTAACTAATGCCAAATATTGTGTGCATGTTTTTTATTTGCAATCAATCTATTCTTGATACTCTTAATGGACTGTCATGTCCATGAATAATACGCCCGTTGATTTAACAAACTAATCACATCAGGATCACTGACAGCCCCATCCTTACATTTGTTTATTTGATTAATTTGTCCATTACCAATGTGTATTTCACATGCTTCCCAAAGTCTGCCAGAACGCCGCAAGCCACAGGCTCCGGTAAACAAACGCACGGTTTACAAGTTTGTGCTTGCGGGAGTTTGGCAAACTTTTAAAAGCAAGCATGTTAAACGAGATGGAAATATGTCGAATCCGTGAATCATTTTCTAAATAAGCCACCTTTCGCTTGCAGGAACGACGCGCCGAGCTGGTCCGACAGAACAAGTCGGCCCGCGCAGACGCCGAGGCCGAGACCGCCACATCCGGCGCCGACGTTACATCCGGGTAGACACCCCCCGCACACCTCCGCCCGAACCACTGGGGGCACACTTGTTCTAGTTCATCTATGGTCTTACCATTTTTACTTGTCCAAAAGTTACTAGTAAACTCATTCATAATAACGATATAAAATTCTGAATTAGTTTCATTCATCAATTCTATCAGATCTCGTCAGTTTATTCGTTATTTCCTTCACTAGAAATATCAGTTATTTGGTTTGTGAGTTTATAAAATTGGATAAGTAAGGATGAACGCAGTCAGTATACTGTACATGCTTGCCTAACTCCCGCGAGTCACCAGCTCCGGCAAACGTCTGGGGCGAAAGGCATAACAAACTCGCGCGGGTTGACAGAAGAGCACGGATTTCAAGCTTGTGATTGTTATAGTTTGGCAAGCATGTAATAGAACTTTAGCTAACTCAGATAACCTACGTAGTTTTTGTCAAATTAATATTGAATGCAGATTAACTGCCGTATTGTCTTACTCCAGCATCTGACCCGATTCCTTTTAATAGTAATATTGCAATTACGATCATGGATGAAATAATAATGAAATTGTCTTAAAAAATTACAGCTCCTTACATTACATTCAACTAAATTCCTTCAAAAGTCTGTTCAAAGGGTAATCAAGATCGATGTTGGGGATAGACAATAAAGGTAGCTACTGAGTTAGCGAATAAACTATCTACCTAAAAGAAGGAAAAGTACGTTTATCTGGCCGTGGTGAGTTCGTTAGACGCTCCCATAGAAAAGTAGCCACAATTTTCGCACGAATACGGAGCTATCATTTTGTAAGAATCGCTTCCATCTCGTACTAGCTAGGATATTGATAGATTTTTTATTAATGGAATCATTTCATCATCATCATCAGCCTTCCATCCGTTTCTGGGTGCAGGGCGTCACATCACAACACATCATATATTTTGGTTACTTTTTCTGTAGGGGGCGACACTTTCGTCCAGAAAACTTTTACTTTTAACTCTTCTGACGAGTACGACCAATATATATATATAGTATTAAACATATTATTGCGATAAGTGTGCCTATTCACAGTGTAAGTGGCAGAGGCGTTAAAATGTTAACACTTGCATTTAGCATCAATGATGCTTATTTAATTTTACTGCCGAACATTTAGAAGCATCTTGTCTTGAAATATTAAAAGATTAACCAGAACTTGTGATCACGCTTTCCAACCGGATTTTATTTTAACTTCACAGTTTCGTAATGATTTCAACATGGCCTATAAATTAAATAAAGATAAAAGAGTGATCTCAACTTAATGTCGGCTTTGAGTATTCCAAATAACCTATTTCGGAGTACTAAGCTGCATATGAATGTTACAACACGCGGGAGGGCGGTTCTAAAACTAATCCTTAGTCGTTAGTCATAGAATTATATCATTATTTTTAACGTTTAACTTGCGCAGCAGTATTTTTAGGAAATTGTAATCTCTCTTTTAAGTTTGTCTGTCGTCTGTAAACTTGGACATGATACGTTGCTATTCGATTGTCCATATACATGTTAACAATATGTGGTCGATTGGAGGGCGCTTGTGTCGCGGCTGAATGCTGGATGTTGCTCGAGCTCGGCTGCTGCGATGTCATCAATATTCTATGATAAATATCATTCACTGCATTAACGTGATCAAAGTTTTAGAACACAATAGTAAATCGCAATCAATTCGGTAATAGAGACGATATTCAGCGGAAGTGCCTCGGTATTCATAAAACGGTTCCTCGTTACGAAAATAATGATATCAAGATGTAACTTAGAAACTGCCTTTCATAGCATTTTTATATATTTTTAAAACTTAGTCGGACGTAACTATGTGTTGGACACAATCCGCTTCTGTGATGTTTTGCTATAGTGATATGGATGTATCGATGTATCGACTCGACTTATATCGGTACTGGCGAGGTGTCTCGTGTCTCGCCATCAACTCGGTACAGAGAAAAGTTTTTAAATTAATATTTGATGGGTAGGTATAGTGAGTCGGCTTAGGCGGTCCGTAGAGAGAACGTGTATTTCTGTATTAACTAAATTTAACTATATTTTTGCCATTCATTTAGCCAGTTTGTTATGTGTATGGTATGGTAATAAATTGTATATAATTATAAGGTGTATTGGAGGCTTGTGGCGGCTTAGCTTCTATGATAACAAGTGCTAAGTAAGGGATCTAGATGTAAGAGACTGCTTGTATCTGGGTAATGGGTAACCAACAACATGTGTACAACATCTTTGACCAATTTCCCTTTCGATATTGTGTAGCATTTTACCTAGAAATTCACAATCGATACAAATCATGTTAATGTGACACAACAATATTTAGCTTTGTAATTCTTTTATGTGTACTTACTGATTTATTTTGCGTATTATACGTCGTCCTATCTCCTATATTATAGTTATTTCGTATGAATGTTAATTTTATGTTTTAATGTAATTGGATGTGCTTCAGTTTGTGAGGTATTCTAAAAATTGCTGTTTGAAGTGAAGGCAACTTTTGTAGTTTCATTGTCGTAATAAATAAAGTCATAACATAAATATAATTAGTGTTTCATTTCATTATAACATAGTCTGGCCAGCGAATCCTGTCCTTTGGTAGTTTTCAAACTTTGATGATGGCAACTTTATTTACTTGTCAAACGTATTGTTACTTTGTTTATACTTGGCTTACAACATTTTGATACTTTACTTGACTATTTATTATTTTTATTTAATTTCAGTTACTATTCCGTTCTTCTGGATATTATACATTTATTTAAATGTGGTTGATTGCAATTACTCATAATTGTTTCCAGGTGGCTTAAATACGGGTTTTGAATTATTTGAGTCTGATTGTGACTATGAAACAGAATACTAAAGTTTATTAATTATGTTTACTTTAGACTCGAAATGAAGGCTTTTGTCTTGCAGTGGGAAACTGTATAGCATGGTAAAAAATATTTTCAGTAGTAACCTACTTACCAAACCTATCCCATGCTCTATGAATTTACGAACGCGCGTTTTTACTAATATAATATTCTCTTTTTCAACCAATCAACCAAGTCATGAGAGTAAATAGGTATCGAACAATAAAATAAAAAAAACATCAAAGTATAAACTCCTTTAATTCGGTGTACAGTAAATGTGGCCACATTAAGATTTTTTCTCAGGATTTTTTAAATAACCGGCCAAGTGCGAGTCGGACTCGCGCACGAAGGGTTCCGTCCGTACCATTATCTATAAAAACCCGCATAAAAATCACGTTAGTTGTATGGGAGCGCCGAATTAAAAATTGTTTTTTAATAGTGGCAACAGAAATACATCTGTGAAAATTTCAACTGTCTAGCTACCACGGTTCATGAGATGGGCGTTTTTTTTTTTCATTGTACCTGCACTTTCTGACGTGTCCCATCGCTATTCCAAGATTTTTTAACGGTTTTGAAAAACTTTATATAAGAGAAATATTATTTCGTAGCTAATTAAGATGCCAGGCAACTTCAAAAAACCTTCTAATCTAAACAAAAGCCAGTCATTTTAATTTAATTAATTATTAAAGTTGACAATACCCCTATTTTGACCATGTCCCACGCCCAACGAGCATAGAAAAAAGCCTAGAAAATTCATTTTGTTGTCACACCATAGCAATGTTTTATTTGCAAAACGTAGAGAATAGTATAGTCTTATCTATTCTTCCAAGTTATAAGCGAATATCAACTTTAAAAGCTTAAATTTAAGACTTTGTTTAGAAAACCAAAATTGGTAACCCGTGGAAAATTACACTGAGTGACGATGATATTTTTATCATATTGCTGAATAATTACTACCGACACTGTTATATTATTTTACCCTAGCAACCCTAAGTGTTGTACCAACGGCCATCTTTTGTTTTGACTAGTGTCAGCAGCGACCGGCTTGTGTAAACACGTTTTCTTAGAGGGGCGGTTAGATGCGTTAATTAAGAAGCTCCACTGACTTACGGCAACTTTGAGGTATGTATTAAGATTATCGTAACTCTCATTACTTTGTTAATACCATAGTGTATTATATTTGCATAGTTTGGTTCATATTTTAAGCTAACCCAAAATTACGAACAGAAGCAATGATTTGTTTCGGACCCCAGACGATACGTTACGTTCTCCTGAGTTACGATCACCAAAAATGTTTCTCAGTAGCCGGAATTGTCACTCAGTGGAACTGTAAAGCGATATGCATATTGTAATTTGCTGGATTAATATATACGTAAATGTATTGTCATGTGTAGTAATATAGTCATGACGTCATAATTCATAATATGTTATAATCCCAAATAAAAACCGTCCAAGTGCATATCGGACCACTCGCATAGTAAGGTTCCGTAGTTCTACGAAAAAAAAACAAATACTGTTACTACTTATTTTACAATTTTACAAAATTTCAATGAATTTTTACGAATTTTTCGCTCTCCCAATAATTTTATGAGTTGGTCAACTGTAACTCACTAAGTTGTGATAGTTTTCCATCTAACTTCGTTATACAGGGTGTAGCAAAATCCCCCTGTCTATCCGAAAATGGTGTGTTCTACCCATCAATACGAACATTTTATTTTTGTTAATTTGTTCTTTTTCACATATTTTATAAAGAAATATGTTATTTGTTTTTAAGTTTCTGATTGGTTTCTTGGTATTATTATTATTAAATATATTTGGTATTATTGGTTTTTATATAAACGTTCAAAATTGTAATAAAACAATATTTTTATTTCACACTCAACATTCTATGTGAATTCAGCCTAAGGTTTCCACTTAGAGACGACAGTGTTCTACTGAGTTATTGTCCCATATAAAATTACTCAAAAAATATTTTTTTCTGCAACATTTTAAACATTTTACACAAAACAAAATATTTTTTTAAAATATCTCAAAAACCTTCTTCTTGCTTAAAATATACATTATTAAGAAAGTAACATCATGTTTTAGATAATGAAAACAATTTAGGATCGCATTAACCAAAACGTAACTCAGTAGATGAAAACTATGGAAATGGAATAAAATAACATTGTAACTCAGTGGAAAGTTGAAATGCTCCCATCGAGTTAATTAATTCAATTTAAGCTATAATTAGTCATATTTCAGTACATACTTCAAATGAAATATAAAGTTTAGTTATTAATGGTTACAACAAAATAAAATTATAGCATATTAACATATCTTTTTATTTTCTACATTTTTTTTTTACTGGTACAACGAAAAAAATAAACGCCCAGATACTGCCTGGTGACAGACAGACAGACAGACGGACGGACAGCGAAGTCTCAGTAATAGGAACCCTAAAAAGAGTCCGCATGTTTATTAGTATTGCCAACCCAACACATTGACTGCATTGACTTGACCTCGACCACAGAAGAGATAATAGTACCCTCGACTTGACAAAGGCCTCCATCGAGTTTGGTAGAATTTGTTGTTCTGTTGGTATTTTTTAAAGATTTTCGAGCTAGCAACACTACACTAGGAACAGAACAACTGTCAAATACATTTTAAAGATGGAGGCGTCTCGTGCTTGATTTTGTGCTGTTTTTACGTGTGGAAAATTGGAAATAGTGAAAAACACACCTCTTCATTTCGCCATCTCGCACATTCAAAGTATTATTCAGCTAGTATACGTACGTACAAGCAATTTCGTACTAATAACATATCACCCCTGTGCTAAAATGGATTCAGAAAAAGATCGCAAACGCAAAAAGGAAAAACATCGCGATGAGGACAAAATCAGCAGGGAAAAGAAGTCGAAGAATCGCTCACGATCCCGTACCCCAGATGAAAGTGCAGAGAAACAGTCTCGCAGGAAACGCAGGCATTCCAGGTCCCCGTTACACGATGAACCGCCGAAACAGGAAAGGTATTGGGATAACGGGCCAAAGGCGCCTGAAGTGAAAGACGAGCCCCCAGAGAGGAAAAAGAAGGAAACAGACATGTTGAACACCCGCACGGGTGGTGCCTACATTCCACCTGCGCGTCTCCGCATGATGCAAGCGCAGATCACCGATAAATCATCTGCCCCATACCAGCGACTGTCTTGGGAAGCATTGAAAAAGTCTATACATGGCCACATCAACAAAATTAACGTTGGTAACATAGGTATTATCATCAAAGAGCTGTTGAGGGAAAATATAGTCAGAGGCAGAGGTTTGTTATGTCGGTCCATAATACAAGCGCAGGCTGCATCCCCAACATTCACCAATGTGTATGCTGCTTTAGTAGCTGCAGTGAACTCTAGATTCCCTAATATTGGTGAATTGCTACTAAAAAGACTGGTGATTCAATTCAAAAGAGGCTTCAAACGTAACGATAAACCTATTTGCATATCCTCTGCTTCATTCATAGCTCATTTGGTGAACCAGAGAGTTGCGCATGAGATTTTGGCATTGGAACTTCTAACCCTACTTGTGGAAACACCAACTGATGATTCCGTGGAGGTCTCAATAGCCTTCCTCAAGGAGTGTGGTCAGAAGTTGACGGAAGTGTCATCTAAAGGCGTGAATGCGATATTTGAGATGCTGCGAAATATCCTTCATGAGGGTCAGTTGGACAAGAGGGTTCAGTATATGATTGAAGTGATGTTCCAAGTGTGGAAGGACGGGTTCAAGGATCACCCGGCCCTGATTGAGGAGTTGGAGCTGGTGCCAGAGGAAGACCAGTTTACACATCTCCTTATGTTGGATGATGCTACGGATCCACAGGATATCCTGAGTCAGTATGGTTTTATTTTCAATAAGTTATGTATTATTTTGGGGCAGTTTGTTTGTATTTGTTGTTTTTAGGAGTTATGTATTCAAATTTAAGCTCTTCTATTCTTCTGTAAGGGGGTTGAAGTGCCTGCACGTGGCCCACATGTGCGGGGCAATTGTGCATGTCCCCTTCTCCCACTCTCTTATCTCAGCCAACCCAACTCCTCCACAAGTTGGAGTAGGAGGCCTGGATGTTCAAGGAGCTCCCGGGTTGATGATGCTTCTCCCAGAATCGCCATCCTGGTTTCAAATTTAAGCTCATTTCCTTTGCGAGACCCATTACCACTGAACTAATGCTTTAAATCTATTTTTCTTTCAGATGTCTTCAAACTCGACGAGAAATATGAAGAGAATGAACAGAAGTACAAAAACCTTTGCAAAGAAATCCTTGGCTCTGATGCTGAATCTGGTGAAGAGCATGGATCTGGCTCCGAGAGTGGCAGCGAAGAGGATGATGAAGAAGCAGAAGAGGATGAAGAGAAGAAGGTCACAATCATTGATAACACAGAAACTAATCTAGTGGCGCTCAGAAGAACAATCTACTTGACCATCAACTCAAGTTTAGACTTTGAGGAATGCGCCCACAAACTTCTCAAAATGCAGTTGAAACCAGGACAAGAAGTAGAGCTCTGCCACATGTTCCTCGACTGCTGTGCTGAACAGCGAACATACGAAAAGTTCTACGGCTTGTTGGCACAACGGTTCTGCAACATCAACCGTATCTACATCGGCCCATTTGAAGAAATCTTCAAAGATTCATATGGTACAGCCCACAGATTAGACACAAACCGACTAAGGAATGTCAGCAAGTTCTTTGCCCATCTTTTCTTCACTGATTCTATTAGTTGGGAAGCTCTAGATTGTGTGAAGTTGAATGAAGAAGACACTACCAGCTCCAGTCGAATTTATATCAAGATTCTTTTCCAAGAACTGGCAGAATACATGGGATTGAAGAAACTAAACGATCGTCTGAAAGATCCGTGAGTTTTATTATAATGTTTCATAATTTATAATATTGTTTTCGTTGTTTAATGTTCCTTTTTCCGTTCCAGGACTCTGCAAGATGCTTTCTCGGGGATCTTCCCGAGAGACAATCCTAAGAACACGAGGTTCTCAATAAACTTCTTCACATCAATAGGTTTGGGAGGTCTCACCGATGAGCTGAGAGAACATTTGAAACAAATGCCAAAGGTAAAAGAATTACCTTATTTATAGAACTACATAGTGTTTTTGTGCTAAGGTAATCATCATCATCATCAGTACACATCGTCTCTCTGCTGGGGTAGGGTTTTTCTTTATAGCGCTAGTCTTCAAGGCCAACTGCACCCAGATCGGTCTACTTGATGATATCATCTGACCATTGGACATGTGGTATTCCCCCACCCCTACCCTGTCATGTTAATGAGGCCACAATAGATTTCTGTCTCGTAGCTAAAATAACTGTCTACCCTTCCACAGAATGTGCTGCCCGCCAACACAGAGATCAAGGTGACCAGCGACACTGACTCTGACTCCAGCAGCAGTTCCAGCTCAGACTCTAGCTCTCCATCATCCAGCGGTAATACATTTAATCTTTTTTCTGATATTTCAGCCTCACAAATAAATCGATCGCCAACAATTCCTCACCATTGCTTCCTTGTTGTTAACTCTTTCTGTTATGTTTGAGAATCTTCCAGTTGATCAATATTTATAACATACATAAGACTGACTCGAATTTCTTCCTTGACTCCAGAATCTAACGAAGAGGCAGACAAAAGCAAGAAGAAGAAAAAGAAAGATAAATCGAAGCTGAAGAAAGATGATTCGCCAAAAACCATGCGAGCAGATGTTGAACAGGATAAGAACAAAGCCGATAAAGGCGAGAGGTGGGGCCACGACGGGTTTTATGATACTTACGGCAAAGACGCGAGGAGAATGGAACCTCCCAGAGTAGAGAGGGATAAGGACAACTTTGTCATACCCAGAAATCCACGCGATAGAGGTGACAGGCCAAGAAGAGACGACGACAGGCGTAGAGACAGGAACGAAGACGATAGAAGAGACGTCGACAGACGTCGAGACAGGAACGACGATGATAGAAGAGATGACGATAGACGTCGAGACAGGAACGAAGACGATAGAAGAGACGTCGACAGACGTCGAGACAGGAACGACGATGATAGAAGAGATGACGATAAACGTCGAGACAGGAACGGAGACGAGAAAAGAGTCGATGACAGACGTAGAGATAGGAACGAAGACGATAGAAAAAACGAAGACAGGCGTAGAGATAGAAGCGAAGACGATAGAAGAGACGAGAGACGCAGAGATGAAGGTCGGCGGGACACAGATAGAGATAGAAATGAAGACAACAAAAAAGACGAGAAACGCACCAGAGATCAAGATCGACGAGATGTTGACAGAGATAGAAATGAAGACAATAGAAAAGATAGAGAAAACGGTGAAAGACGTACGAGAGACGAAGATCCGCGCTCAAAAGACTCGGATAGAGAAAGAGATAGTGGATATGAATCTCGTAACAGGTCCAGAAATGAGGACAGAGAAGACGACAGGAGAAATAGAGATAAAAGAGCCGAGTACGAGTCTAGGCGAAAAGACAAGATTGATGACAGTGATAATGAATATAAGGATAAAAGAGACCAGGACGGTGATGCTAGAGAGACCAGACATGATGATGAGAGAAGAAGTAAAGAAAAGAGAAGCACTGATGAATTGAAGTCAAGAAGAGATAGAAGTGATGATGAAAAAGTAAAGGATGACGAGTATCGTTTAGATAAACGAAAGAAGGACGAAAGAAATGACCGTTCAAAGAGTAGTAAACACAGGGATTCTAGTGACGATGAAAAGAAAAGTTCCAAGAAACGTCGAGACAAAGCTGAGCAAAGCAGCGACAGCGAAGAAGACACCAAGTCGAAGGACAAAAGAAATGAAAGTTCTAAGAGTAGTAAACACAGGGATTCTAGCGACAATGAAAAGAAAAGTTCCAAGAAACGCCGAGAGAAAGCTGAACAAAGCAGCGACGACGAAGAAGAAACCAAGTCACGCAAACGCGACAAAAAGAAGAAGAAGAAGAAGTCGAAAGAAGAAAAGGAGAACAGTTGGGATATAAAGAGCAAACGGGCTGTCGAGCGCCAATCAAAGAACACGAAAGTCGGTTCGTACTACAAGAACGAAGTGCACTCGGAGGACTGGGATATTCAGCGCGAGAGCAGCATCGCGCCGGACCAGCCGGGGGGCAGGTACTGGCCCGTGGAGGGGGGCGAGCGGGGCACGCCGGAGAAAGTGTAAATGCACCACGTTGAGTCCGGTGGTATGTAGCCTGCGCTTTACTTCGGCAGCGCCGAATTTACTACGATACCTGCGGAGCGGACTTACGACATGCAATGATGATGTAGGTATCAAGTGTTTTTATATCTTGGTCTACGTGTCCCGTGTATGTATGATGTTGATCCATATTTATTGATAAGTGTGTTGAAACTTTCACATTGTAAATATGATCACGTTTATTGTTAATTTAGCGAATATTTGTAGAATAAAAGGTCATGAAATTATCTATTGGATTTGTTTTATCTTAGAATAAGCAGCAGCTGTAAAATATCTAAAGGATGATGTGATCAATCATGATCTCATAAGAATAGCTTGATTCTTCCAGTCTCGAATCCTCAGAACAATTATTGTTCTGAGCTCGAATCTTAAGTCCCACTTCAACCCAATCAACTCATTGCATTAGTTGATCATACTCCTTGGAGGAACAAAATGTGAGTAATATTGTTCTGTGGTGAACAAAATTAAGTGACGTGAGTGTTTGTTGATTTTCACTTTCATGTGCTTTAGTTATTGATCTGAGATTTCATGCATGTATTCTGATCTAATTTCGATTAAAACACCAGTAACATGGATTCAACAGCCGCCCCAACCAACGACACGTACGTCACCAGCTCCGGAACTTCGATGTTCTCGGGAGCCCTGGCACATTCCACCCCCCTGGTGCCCGTCGTTCGTTCGACGTCAGTTTCAATCCAGAAGCAGGTATCCGCCCCATCTTACCTGTTCTCTTTTAAGGAGAACGAAGCGCCGCCTTTCCAGATACCGGTGAAGGAGCCCAGACATAAGTTACTTGTGGGGACCGAAAGGCTCATGACGGAACAGGAAGCTGTGGAGATGATAGCTGCTTCTACTGAGGAAGGGGGGATTAGGAAGTATTTGGGTTGGTACTCGTTAAATAAACATCGTAAATTCGTAACACCTGTCTCACACGGGAAGGCGAAAACATGGACTCACCCCTTATTGCATACAGATATAGGGTCACGGATTGAATATGGTCAAGGAGACAAACTGGACAAGCCATGTGATTGCAGAACTCATAAAACTAACTAAAACTCTATCATAAAACTACTCCAATCTCCACCACAGCTTTACTCCATCTTGGCTACTTCACTCCCAAAACTTTCCAGGAAAGTTCCTTGTTGAGAAAAAAATCATACACAACTTCAATATATCTGAACGGGAATTCCTCATCATTCTGATCATCGAGGTGATCGACTACGGTGCTCAACGAGACTTCAGCGCATTTAAGTTGGCTTGTATGATGACAATCTACCTGAGCAGCCATATGTACTTCAAATGGAGCTATTGGCAGCCACCGCTGAACTTGTGGAATTACTTCAAGGGCCTTATGATACGGCATACCACTGAGGTAATTCATTACAATCACCTTTATGGACGATAGTGGTTTAAAAGAGAGCAAGTCTGTCCATGCCATAGCTCGACCGCCCTAAAGTCACCTTCGCCTTGATCCGGGGAACCTTATTAAGGCTACAATCTGATTAATTAAAGACACGCTATCGAGGCTCTCCTTCCAGATTGCATGATGCCTTGCCTGTGTGTGTCCTGTGAGAGGACTCCCGTCCAAATGTGTCATCGCTGTATTTACTTTGCGCCAAGTATCCTTGTGATGCCCCGCCGCGTCCCCGTCTTAGGCCCAAGTCACCGCGCATTCACTTTGGACGAGGCCATGCTCTACCAGTAGTGCGTTATTCCAGGATTCGCCGGACGGCCAGCTAATATTCTCCCCGGAAGATTCGTACGACATCGTCACCCACTTCCACACGGCGTACGTCACGAACCTGCCGCTCATTCACATCGCTACCTTCGGCTCCCATCGGCTCAAGTTCAATTGGCCTTTCAACGCTAAGAAGTAGCACAGCTAGCATGGCGAGCGCGGCGCGGGTAGTTAGTACCTAACGCGGGAAAGTAGCTCGCCCGTCCAAAGTCTACGACCCGCGATCTCTTATTAGAGATAAGCTCGCCTTTGTCATTGTTTTTCTTACATGAATTTTCTGTGTGTCTGTTTTGTGGAGTACAATAAAGAAATTACGAAAAACGAGATAAAGTTCAAAACGTATGCGCTATTTATAGCTCACCGTACCGCGACAACACCCGCGCCTGCGCTGCTGGGGATGCTCGGTATTGGAGACTGGTGTTAGTTTAGTTACAATAAAGTCGAAGTTGTTTTTGAATTCTGGACAAAAAAATGAGACATAGTAATGCTGTAGAGATGATGGGTGATAGGCTAGCCCTGTCACGCGAACGGCGCAGAGCAAAAGGCGTATTACATAGGTACATTACACTGAAAGGGTCCACCATTAATTAGGGTAAGGCACCCACACACCCACCCTTAATTCAGTGTAGTGTGATCGGTGGCGATATCAGGTGCAGGGGTGGAAACAAGTCAGTAAAAGTCAGTTTTTTTTTAAGGTGGTCAGTAAAAATCAGTTTTTTCAAAATTTGGTCAGTAAAGTCAGTAATTTTAGGATCTCGGCCTTCTTCAAATGATGTGTCTCATTTTTACTTTATTGATTTGGTGTTTGTTTATTAATTTGATGATACTTTTCAATAAAGTCTCTGTGTAGTATTTTTTACTACATCCAGGGGGTACTCTTGTTCAATTTGCTTGTCCGGTAAATTGACATTTGAGTGCACGGGTACGCGACCCCGGATACCCCGAGCTGCGATTTTGCTTCATCCCATTGCTTCCTGAGCAAATCGCATCCTAATAAGAATTATATTGTTAACTCTAGAATGTTTAATAAAAGGGTGGTGCAGGTTGGCTATGGGGATGGTGGAGGCCTAACAAAAAAAAATCTTTTCTTTTATTCACATGTACAGGCAACAACACATCAAGCGTATCAGTTTGACCTTGAGATAGCCTTTATACCGTGCGGCGTAGCGTAGTGGTGACTTTCGTAGTGCGACTGTTACACTTGATGTGCTGCTGTCTGTACTTACAACGTTATATCTTACCAATTATTAACAAGCACTTAATATTATTACTAAGCACATAAGATACACACAGTGAAGGTTACAACAGTCCGATTAAGGGTAGAATTTGGTCAGTAAAACGGTCAGTAAATGTCAGTATCTGGTCAGTAAATCATTAGGTTTTGGTCAGTAAAGTCAGTAATTTTAGGCCTTGATACCGCTTCCACCCCTGCAGGTGTAAAAAGGACTGGATGTGTTTGATTACAACACTCCAAGCGCGTAAAGTTGTTTGATACTACTTCTATACCTGTGGTCTCGTCCAGAGTCAGGGCACAGGGTGCTCATCTCATACAAATTAGAATTAGTAACCCTTCGTAAAAAAGAGATGGCGTGAGGAGTAAGATTTGTACTTGTTCAGTAAACATACTTCTAGGTGGCGCTAATCTTAGAATAAATCTTAAGTCTTAGCGCCATTTCGTGGTATTTGCAATTTTTCGATGGTGTTGCACCAAGCGATAATGGCCTCGAACTAAAGAAGCTTCCGTAGCATCTCAGTTTACGCCGGTGTCATTTTGTTCTAGGTGGTCTATCTGTATTACGGCCGATTGTTCCATAGTTTATCTGAGGATTTTGACAGAATTTGTACGTGTGAAATGTCAAATAAAGTTACCTGACTGTTTACCTGGGGATGGAACAATCGCCCCTGAGTATAATATTATAGTATCTGTGGTCAGGGGCTTGCGCGGCGGCTAAGGCGGGCGCGAAATAAAAGTGCGGCCCCGCGCCGCCGCCGGCCCAGTCACCGTGCCGTGCATACACTCTGGACGAGGCCTCTAGTATAAGTTGTTTGATACCTGCCGGAATTGCATTTTGCAAAATTAAAGCATGAAGTTAAATAAAACCTATATTCAGCTATTCTGCATAGTATTCTTAAGTTGTTCTTTCATTTCACTAGGACGTTTCTTGTTCCTCTTCCTAACCTTTCCTTCCTGGACCCCAGATTTCATCCCATCTCCTTGTTGGCCAGATTTCTTTTTCTTCTTGCATGAGAGTGGGTTAGGGTTGTGTTGTTTCCTCTTTTTAACCAGGTTCTTTGGTTCCACCTTTTCTTCCACACCAAGAGCCTTTTTTATCTTTTTCAAGGTTTCATTTTGAGTTTCTGATATGAAGGTAGGTGCATTAGCTTCAATAGACGGGTTGACTTTATCATAACTTGCTTTTGAGGGTTTTTCTAGAGTTGGTGATTTGTTGTGGAAGTAAAGGATAGGTGCTCCGGCACGTTTCCTGAGCTTTTCCTGCAAATCTCTATCTTGTGAGGCTACAATATAATGTTTCTCATTTGTCTTCCCAACCATTGTTAGTATACAGTTTGATCCTGACACAGGCTCCTTGTGTCCACATTCATGAATACCATATTGCTTCAGAATAGTAAGTGCTCCTTGTGCTTTCTTGGCTATTTTCTCTGTTTCTATGACTATGCATCTTGTTGTGAGTAGTTTGGCTTGTCCGTTGAGATATTTTGGCAGTTGATCTCTTATGTTTATTTGTTCCTGAAAAGTGAAGAAAACCAGTGGCATGATTCTCGAGCATTCAATATATGATATCTACACCTATATCGAGTGATTTTGTATTGGAATCTGTCAATATGGGTCTTGATATCCGTGTATTGAAGGTGTGAGAATCATGCCACAGAGTTTGTCCCATTGATTAAGGGGGTCATTCCCTAGCCTTTTTGAGGGAACCATTTGATAGTCCTATTTTCATGCAGAATGTTTAAGATTTCATACAGGTTTGTAGACATTGCAAAGTTTCTGAGCTCCACTATACTGATGAATTACTGATCTCAAAGTACGACACCAGCATAACAAGGATCAAGTCAAGGGTTTTTACTGGCCATGGTCACCTTTTCGCAACAAGACTAGTAACTCAAGTCTACAACAGCAATAGCATATCAGAGTAGATACCTAATTGTGATTACTATTGACGGACTCTGGGAAGTTTTCCTGCCAGCGCAGGCTCTGCTCCTTCAGCGTGAGATGCGCGTCAGCGGTGTCAGCATCGGGGTCGGGGAGCTCCTCTAACGGAACCTGAATGTCCTCGTGAGGTAGCTCATCAGTCCGCCACTCGTCATCCACCACGTCGATCAGCCGACCGCTCGGACGGTACTTACTGTCCATCTCAGGGCCAAATCAAAAGTTAATCTGCAAGGAAAACTTACTTTTGTAGCGGCAAAGCAAAAGGTGCCATCGATCAACACTTGGTAAGGCTGCCGGAAGCCGAAGTTGTTGTAATAGAATTTCAGATACTTCTGTACTTTCTTGTATCGTGTTACTTTCATGGTTTATAGCCACAACGAACCTGAGAACTTTAGTAGATTTTTGGTACAACAACAAAGATGGAATCAACGTGCGTGCGTGCTGCGTGCTTGGGCGAGTTTGTGCCATAATGTACTCTGTGGTTTGTGCGGAGCTAGCGGAGCGTAGTGATTACTTTCTCTGTGGTGCGGACTGGTGCGGAGTGCGGGTCCGATTCGATTTCGATTTGTCTTTTCTACTATTCAATAGGTCATCAATATAGATGGGCGACTAGGAAACTTTCCGGGAAAATTCCCGGAATAAACCCGGAATCTACCGTTTCTTCCCACCCAGTGGGTATTTATGTGGGAAGATTCAAATTGTATTTTTTCTTTGTTCTTTATTGACATAAAGCAATAGTTTATGCATAGTTTAGCATATTTCTGAAATAAAATTTTAGTTTTAAGGGTTCCGTACTACTGTACTACTTCATCGCCATCTTGAAAATTTTAGTAACTGAACCGATTTGCTTCAAAATCGATATCTTTGGATTCGGGTGGAGTCCAATCCTGATACTGAAGTCACATTTTGAAAAAATCACCGCCATTTTGAACTTTTTAGTTACTGAACCGATTTGCTTCAAAATCGATATCTAAGGATCCGGGTGGAGTCCAATTATGATTCTGGAGTCAGATTTTGAAAAAGTCACCGCCATCTTGAACATTTTAGTTACTGAACCGATTTGCTTCAAAATCGATATCTCAAGAAACGTGTAAAAAGTTCAAGATGGTGGCGATATTTTCAAAATGTGACTTCAGAATCATGATTGGACTCCACCCGAATCCAAAGATATCGATTTTGAAGCAAATCGGTTCAGTCACTAAAATTTTCAAGATGGCGACGAAGTAGTAGAGTAGTACGGAACCCTTAAAACTAAAATCTTATTTCAGAAATATGATAAACTATGCTTAAACTATTGCTTTATGTCAATAAAGAACAAAGAAATAATACAATTTGAATCTTCCCACATAAATACCCATTGGGAGGGAAGAAACGGAAGATTCGGAAAGTTTCGGAAAGTTTCCGGGCAGAATCCCATCTATAGCATCATCAACAATTCAAAATGTCAAATAACGGAAACGTCATTTAGATTAAAGGTGCGAACGCACTAGGCGGAACTGCACTGCAGCGGAACTGCGCGACACGGCGCGTCATTTTTTGGTAAACCGCACTTGAACTGCAGCGACGCGACAGTTTCACCCGCCATTTGAACAAAGAACGAAAGAGATAGAAAGAGGAGAGAGGGGCGGGGGCGTGAGGTAGCGTCAGTTTTGCCTAGTTGCCCAACTTTGCCGCGCAGTTCCGCTGCAGTGCAGTTCCGTTGCCGCGTAGTGCGGTTTGCTCCATATGTTTGCCTTGAAAGAATATTTTGTCGCGTCGTGTCGCTCAGTTCCGCTGCGGTGCAGTTCCGCCTAGTGCGTTCGCACCTTTAGACGGTTTTTGTCAATGGTTTTTACTGAAGTTTTTACTTTGTTAAGTGTAAAGCCAAGGTGTAAAGTGAGAAGCGTGAACAACGTGTGGACAGCAATCAGCAACTGATAAGTGCGACTAGTGCGAGCCAAGTACGGCGACCGGCGACTGACTGACTGAGACGTTCGTTCGTATTCGATTATCATAGACAAAATTGAACGAACGAACTCGCTTCCCATTCCCTGTGGAAACGTCTCTCGCTCGCTCGCTTTGTCTTTGGTAGCTCTGACTCTCGCTTCTCCATGTTTGTTCGTGATAATTTCTCTGTGCTGTGAAATTTCCAAGTTTGCATTTATTGATGATTTTCTACTGTTTATTGTGTAATTAATGAAAAGTTTGATATCACGGCGACCTTCTAAGGACCTATCGCCTAAGGAACAGTGCTCATCGACAACACAATAACAGGGAGGGTACGTCTAATTCACATCCATAGAATGTAGTAAATGCGTCATTTTATCGGATTTTGTGGAATAAACAGTGATTGAAGTCTCTATCTCGACTCCGAAGCAGATTCAGAGCATGTGGCTTCTCTAAAATTTCCACGGGCATGTATGAAGTGATCATTTTTATCGCCACCAGCTGATTTGGATGAGGGCGTTTTTACGAGTAGGTAATTGAGTGTGCAGAGGACGAAGGAAACGCGTCAATTCGGACAGGATCTTGGTTAGTCTCGAGCACCGCAAGGTTGTATTCTCCAATAACGGATACAATCGATCGGAAAACAGCATTTGTAGGTCTTCCGCGGTGGCTGAAGATCAGTGATAATAAGTGTCACACGGCTCCTTTTGTTTCTTTGTGTTGATTTATTCGTGATACGACATTGAACCGATAACAGCTCCTAGTCAGCTTTAATGTTGGTGAATTTCATTACAGTAAAGTCTTGCATGACCCTAATTATCTAATTACTGCTGTGATTTTGCTATGAGCTGCAAGGAGGTTTCTATTGCTTCAGTACTGCCCCTTTTTTCTGACTCTTACACTGTTGCATAAACTTTATTGCAATCGGCAGGTAACATTTAGATCTGTTTTCTGTTCTCACAAGTCTTTCTGTTTGGATATCAACTTGGCATAAAGTATCTTCATAAATTTTCTAATGTCTTCTCTTTCCATGGATATTGTAACAGTCAATTCAAATACTGAATTATTCTCATGGTCATTGAAAACAAATTTCAGTGTTTTAAGACTGAAAATCATAGAATGTGGGATTTATGCGGCTAACAAACATGTCTAGAAGTCTAAAAACCATTGTGGTGAAGTCTACTAACAGTAAGAAAATACAAATTAAATACCGTCCACCCATATGAAGTACTAGAGTGTCATGGACAGACACTTCAAACTTATAACACCCCTCTTTTCTTCATTGGGGAATAAAAACTAGCTAGTTCAATATAATTCATAATAATTCAGGGTGTAACAGAAAGGTGTAGTCATATTTCAGGGGGTTGTTAAGGACATCATTCTGAGTAACTTTCACTATCAAACCAATTTGATCAGAGCATTTTGAATTTTCTTTCTCTGTACAAACAAATCAGCTGACTGCCCGGACCAAAATGTATGGAGCAATGAAAAAGTAAAGTTGCTCTGATCAAATTGGTATCATAGCAAAAGTTGCTCAGAATTGTCTCCCTAACACCCTGTATACAACAACAATATAAATTAGTAACACAATGGGGGCTATTTGGAAGGAAAAAGCACTAAACTAAAAAGAATGTCATAATGAAGTCATCTTAGTTGTTGATATCAACTAAAATGACGTCATTATGACATATACAGGCCTTAGTTGCCTTTTTAGTTAAGTCCATTTTCCTTCCAAATTGAGTACCCCCAGTAAATACCCATCATCAGCCATTTACCTATACATAGTAAGATAAAGTTATATTGCAGTATTTCTCCACTGATTACTCATACAAAATTGTTATCTGAACTTGGGTTTTGGCTTATAACTACTCAGTCTTGTTTACTTGTAGATTTAGATAAGTTTTCCCACACAAGACTTGCTTGAATGTATGGTGAGACATTTAAAATTTTTGCTAGGGTGACCTATGAGAGAAAACATAATGTTGTTTTGCTATCGATCTAATATCAAGTTGAAAAGAAAAGTGATAAAAAAAATATATGCCTTAATACTTATTTTTGTCATACATAGCTAACATGATAAAGAAAAGATGTTTATGATCCACTCAGCCCGCCCACTCTCTTCTACACTAACTTACTATATGTTTAGTAGTGTTGGTGACATCACACAGTAAACAGTTCATGTATTTATGAACTACAATACAAAGCATCTTACATTTGTTAGGTGAAATCTCTTGTTAGTGTAAGGTCATCATTATAGGTCAATTTCATTATTGGTTGGTATATGTATTGGAAAGATTATGCCCTCACACTGGATTCGAACCCAGGACTACAGATTGGGCGACCGACATCTTACCGCTGCGTTACCTACCACCATGATGTGGGAAGACGCGAAATATACCATCATATTGAATATGGATATAATTTTATTATATTGCAGGGTAAAAAAACACGTCTCTTGTAGGGGGACCCCCTTTAATTTATAAAATATCGTGTATTTTGCAGTATTTGTTGTTGTTGCGGCAACAGACATATTCTTACACATTCTGTGAAAATTGCAACTTTCTATAGAGGGCCCGCTGACGGACAGACGGGTGGACATCGGAGGCTTAGTAATAGGGTCCCGTTTGGCACCCTTCGGGTACGGAACCCTAAAGACTACGCTAGCAAAAATTTATAATGGCCAATATACCTGGCTTAATGGGGAACCGCTTGATAAATTATATAAACATAAAACAAACCTGAACGTTTATTAAGCACATAATTTGCATATCCAGATTGCTCTCAAATAACAATCACATTCAAAAGATAGGTAGCTTGTGTGGACGATTGACGAACGATTTGACGAAAATCTATTTTTGAGTAAATCTATTAGTAATCGATCTAACATCCTTCAAACCATCATCATGTTGAAAGGGATTTTGATAGAAATTCTAGATGCCAGAGACAGAGTATACAACTGCGAGTTCGAGCTGTTTCGAATTACGTCCAATCCGAGTCTGATCCGAACCCTGTGAAAATATGGTCCGGAGGGGGTAGCATAGTCATAATACTATGTCTGAAATGCCTGTCTAATATATGCTGTGTATAAAATTGTCTGTTGATGTACCCATGTTTTCTTCAGTGAATAAACATATGTCTATGTTTTACGCACGACTTCTCTCCGTCATCCGTGAATTTCCAGTCATCATTCATCTTCATCCGTATTCTTGCGGGTGCGGAACCGCTCTGACTGGGCCGGGAGTCGCGTACAGGAATGGCATGGAGATAGATATAGCGAGGCGCAAAATGCTGGTTAAGGGTTGTCCCGTGGGTCGAGGCGCGCCGCGCTGGCCACAAACAATCCGGATTTTCGCGCCCTCGCTATAGCGATTCAGTACGCGACATACGACCCTGGTCAATGGCCTCTACCCCTTTTTCCACTCTATCCGATCCGGAGCGGTTTCCCTCCAGTCCTTATCCCATAGACCCAACTCATCACTCTCTTGCTGGGTCGGCCACGCTTTCTTTTTGCATTTTCCGGGAGCCAGTCTATGGCTCTCGTAGCCCATAAATGTAAATGTTATGCTGTACTAAAACCAGGGAGCACTTATCCAGTGGAGAGCGCCTAGATACATTTTCCTTTGAAACACAACTCACCAATTTACGGACGGCGGCGGCGGGGAACGAGGTTAGAGAGCTGTTATTGGTCAGCCGCTGCGAAACTGCCTGGCGGCCCGTCATCGTACATAGGTTGCGTACGTTGAATACAACTAATGTTTGGCGAGCCGCATTCCCCCGCAGGCGCAGTCAATTGGATATAGAGTCTCTGACTAAACCCCATTCCCCCAGGCGATGTCGACTAACAGGAGCGGCGCGGCGCAGCGGCCCAACGGCGCGCCCCAGACCCGAGTCTGCCAGTTCAAGCTCGTGCTCCTGGGCGAGTCTGCGGTCGGCAAGTCGTCGCTGGTGCTGCGCTTCGTGAAGGGCCAGTTCCACGAGTACCAGGAGAGCACGATCGGAGCAGCCTTCCTCACGCAGACTGTCTGTCTTGACGATACTACAGTCAAGTTCGAGATATGGGACACGGCCGGGCAGGAGAGGTGAGGTTTACCAGCCAAGGGGGCTGGGTGTTACGCCCGGTTTCCTGAGCGCTGATTAATTAACAGGTTGGTTAAATTACGTCATTGGCTGAGGCTGATTTAACCAATTTGTTAACTTAATCAGCTCTTAGGAAACCGTGCATCTGTCACTATACAGGACCATCTTTATTGTGGGTACTACACAAGATAGATACAGAAAACCTATAATACAGAGTGTAACAGAAAGGTGCAGTCATATTTTAGGGGGTTGTTAGAGTTCCATTTCGGTTTGCTGGAACAAATCTCTTGTCAGAGATAAGCTGGCCTTTGTACAGGGTGTAAAAGAAGGGTGTGTTCATATTTTAGGGGGTTGTTAGGGAGACCATTCTGAGAAACTTTCACTATGAAACCTGTTTCATCAGAGCAACGTTAATTTTCACATCTCTATACAAATCAGCTGACCGCCCGCCTGGACCAAAACGTATGGAGCAATGAAAAATAAAGTTGCTTTGATCAAATTCGTTTCTCAGTAAAAGTCGCTCAGAATAGTCTCCCTAACAACCCTCTAAAATATGAACACTCCCTTGTTACACCCTGTAGATAGACCATGTACTTATTTAAAACCCACAACATATCGTCACACAATTTCCCATACGGGATTGCAGGCACAGGTACAATCGTACCCAGGTGACGTCTGTTACTAACTACCTAGCTCTTCGCCGTAGCTATAGATAGAGTAATGAAGGTTTCCTCACGACTTTTTCTGTCACAGTCAAAACATCCGTATAGCGATAAATTACTTTATTAAAACTGTCGTGTCGTATGAAATGAATTGTCTCAATAAGTTTGTAGACTTGCAGTGCACTGACTGATAAAAAAACTATTACTGGTTTTTTTATCATCAAAACAGCTTAAAATGTCAGTGATCACATGTTCTTGTTTCTTGCTCAATAAACAAGTTAGAACAAAGAATAGATATGGCAAGCTTCGTACTTGTCTTTGTAATTGATCTCGCTGGGTGTTGACAAGGACTTCATAAAATGCATCGTTAAACCATGAAGCGTCATTTGTAGTTATGAATGGGACCTATTCTAAGATGCTAGTAACATACTCCATAGTGTGGCGACGGGCTAGTCCCCTGTTACGCAAATGGAGTGTTGAATTGGCGAAAAGTGGGCACATTAGAGCCTTCTGTCACCCTGTATGAGAAAGTGTGACTCTTTGTTTGTTTTGTTAGTCTTATAAACTTTTATTTCCTTTCGATATTTCTATTAAAGGAAATAAAAGTTTGTAAGGCTGCAGGATAAATTGATGTCAATTTATTTTGTTACTGATTAAGTTTTGTTTGATGTCTTGAGAATGGGATGCGAAAAAGAAGATAATTCTTGCATCCTTCCTTTATTCATGAAGATTTCCATATTTATATATAGGGTGTAACAGAAAGGTGTAGTCATATTTTGAGGGGTTGGTAGGGACATCATTCTGAGCAACTTTCACTATGAAACCGATTTGATCAGAGCAACTTTATTTTTCATTGCTCCATACGTTTTGGTTCGGGCGGTCAGCAGATTTGTATAGAGAAGTGAAAATTAAAGTTGTTTTGATCAAATCGGTTTCATAGTGAAAGTTGCTCAGAATGATGTCCCTAACAACCCCCAAAAATATGACTGCACCTTTCTGTTACATCCTGTACAAGATGTAAATGAATTAACGCAAAAGGAGAAACTACTTTGAAAGTAGCTAAAATAATGAAAGTTGCTCAAAGGACACCATTCTGAGCAACTTTCATTATGAAACCGATTTGATCAGAACAACTTTATTTTTCACTTCTCCATAAAAATCAGCTGACCCAACGCAGGCCAAAATGTACTGAAATGTACGGGAGTGAAAATTAAAGTTGCTCTGATCAAATTGGTTTCATCATGAAAGTTGCTCAGAATTATGTCCCTAACAAAGTAGTTTCTCATTTTGCGTTAATCATTTACAGCTTGCATATACGAACGAAAGGAGATCATAATTATCATGTGATTCTTCGTGGTTCCAATTTTGCAACCCTTATTATGTGCCAATGACTTTGTACAGTCTCATTCATGCACGTTATGTACAGTCGGTTAAAATTAAGTTGTTTATTTACTACAGCTAGTGCTTGTGATAATTTCAGATACCACAGCTTAGCACCGATGTACTACAGAGGCGCGCAGGCGGCCATCGTCGTCTACGACATCACTAATCAGGTAAAATCACTATGAAATCTACTATCATTTATTGTGTCCTGCAAATGATGTGAAAGTCCGACGAAACCTTGACCCCAAGATGAGCTGCTCAAGGTTGTGGTACCCCCCTGGGCATATAATGCATGGATTCATATCACAGATGAACATAAGATAGTGTCACGCTTTTTCCCATACGGTGTGGCAGAGGCACGCACGACTTCCCACAGCAGAGATTCATAATTCCATAATATCTTTATTGTACACAGTTAGTTGAAATAAAACAAAAGTATATAAAAATATTGTACAAAGGCGAGCTTATCTATAAAAAGAGATCTTTTCCAGCAAGCCAAGTTCTGATGAGAGAGTAATAATGATTAAACAGGGGTAGGCCTATGTGTACAACAATAAGCTGAAAATACTATTACATAAATATGATATGCATTCTAATACATCTAATTATCAGCAGCGAAGCGACACAACATGTGTGCCGTGCGTGTGGACGTGTCTGCCGCTCCAGGATCTGACTGTATAGTCATGAGCGAGCGAGCATGTAACTTAAACGCTGCTTGAATCATCTACCTAGATGTAAAGGCCATTATGATGACATCTGATTACCTAAAACGAAAATATAATATTATACCTAAATCAATCTAAATACAAATATATACCTAGTAAAATACATACAATACTACCTGTAATACTATAGGGAAAGGTAGTGATTCTTAACGCGAGTTTTAAAAGAGTATATAGATTAGATATGAACTTTATTAGTCGCCGGATACTACACACGCCAGTTTACAAATCTGTGCCAGGAAATTTACAAAATATTGCTCCCGTGTCTCACGAGTCACGACAGTGCAGTGAACATTCAACTTTGCTTCAGTTTTTCAATGAATGAGCTGCACATTACGTTGTGTGATGTGCGTCATTCATATTAACCTTAAATCGATTACGGTTGTGTATTGACCACGGTTTCATAACTGTTTTATTTATTTACCTTCATGCATCATGTTTCGAATATTAGTAGACAGATTTGCAAAGAAGGCAAATATGATGAGTAAATATTTTTACGTGCCAGAAGGTGCGCAGGACTCTAATTCGTCAAGCAGGTTGTGTTGCTGTACAGTTATAGCCATTGCTCGTGATAGGTATCAGCCCCGTCATCACTAGTCACAATGAATTAATGATAATAAATGAAAATGACTCATCCCTGTTTTTTTGGTAAATTTTGGTTGTTACTCATTTATATCCTGATACTAATTCCCGGTTTCCGGGGCACTGATTAAGTTAACAGGTTGGTTAAATCAGTTTCGGTCAATTACGTGCCGCTATTTTGAATAATAGCTGAATGTGATTGGCTGAGCTTGACTTAACCGAGTAGTAAGTCTAAAATTGCATAATGTACTCCAATAGTTAACTTATTTCTTTCTTCGAGTATTTTAATTATTTCGGCCAGTTACACTGGGCTGGGTCGGTCGAGGTCGCGCGTGCTAGACAGCCGTTCTAGCTCAAGCTTGCACGTGACGGTGGCACTAGCTGTGTACTGAACTGAGGCTGCCGACTTAGCTAGACTGATGATGACGTCACTGTAAGACAACGTTCCAGAAAGATGTCCAGTTAATTCGGCCGGCTAGTGAGATACAGCGACACAAGGGTGATGTGGCCTAGAGAGATACTAAGGGCCGGTAGTGTACGTTTAAGGGCCTACAAAAGTTATTGCCAAACAGATATTTTGTTGCTTTGAAAGCCAATTAGCTATATTTAGCTACGTCTTTACGCTTTGAATGCCCGAGATAACTGACAAGTTGAGTCAACCACCCGACCGCGTAGAATGCATACAAAAATCGGTTGACCTGACCAAGGACACGACGGTCGGCGGTTGGTCCTGATCGTGCAGAACTAAAAGTAGTTAGACAAAATCGAGAGTATTTTATTGTGCCGGTCTAAAGAAAGTGCTTGTTTGTTGACCGTCACGCCGGTATGAGATTCCCATATGAGATGACAGAGGCACGGTTGTACCCACGTCACACATTTGATAATTATTACCACACGTTTGGCCATTAATTCAATAGTCCAATTTGGGTGCCAGGGGATCTAATCTAACCTTCGATCATGATGTAACCCATCCCCGAAGCTATGGAGCTATGAAGACTAATGTAATTATTATTAATTTCATTGCACTACACCCTCGTTACGCGCTGGTGGATTATTCACAGTGGGGTGCCGGGGGTCTGTCCGACCACCCCCCTCATCACAGCAGGCGCCCATCCCAACCCCTCTATAGGTAACTTCGTCACAGACATGCGAAAAACATTAGACACTTTATCGTGCACGAGAAAAACTCAGCCTACTCAAACAAAGTAAAATTACATAAACTTCTAGCTGCGGCGATGGGCTGGCCCACGGTCACGCAAAATGGAGTATTGAATAACTGGCTGATAGTGGGCACAGTGGGCACAGTTGTGCCTCGTATGGGAAAAGGCGTGACGTTATGATATGTCTATTGAATAACTGTGTTAACGTGGGGCCAGCCGTGCCTCTCTTAATGCTTCTTGTTAACGTGGGGCCAGCCGTGCCTCTCCTAATCCTTCTTGTAAGTTAACGTGGGGCCAGCCGGGCCTCCCCTAATCCTTCTTGTAAGTTAACGTGGGGCCAGCCGTGCCTCTCTTAATCCTTCTTGTAAGTTAACGTGGGGCCAGCCGTGCCTCTCCTAATCCTTCTTGTAAGTTAACGTGGGGCCAGCCGTGCCTCTCCTAATCCTTCTTGTTAACGTGGGGCCAGCCGTGCCTCTCCTAATCCTTCTTGTTAACGTGGGGCCAGCCGTGCCTCTCCTAATCCCTCTTGTAAGTTAACGTGGGGCCAGCCGTGCCTCTCCTAATCCTTCTTGTAAGTTAACGTGGGGCCAGCCGTGCCTCTCCTAATCCTTCTTGTTAACGTGGGGCCAGCCGTGCCTCTCCTAATGCTTCTTGTTAACGTGGGGCCAGCCGTGCCTCTCCTAATCCTTCTTGTAAGTTAACGTGGGGCCAGCCGTGCCTCTCCTAATCCTTCTTGTAAGTTAACGTGGGGCCAGCCGTGCCTCGCCTAATCCTACTTGTAGGTTAACGTGGGGCCAGCCGGGCCTCTCCTAATCCTTCTTGTAAGTTAACGTGGGGCCAGCCGTGCCTCTCCTAATCCTTCTTGTAAGTTAACGTGGGGCCAGACGTGCCTCTCCTAATCCTTCTTGTAAGTCGTGTAAATGCTGTTTTTCATTTCACCAAAGAAAATCGCGGGCGGCATATTCTAAGTAAATCAATTATTATCCGTATTGTAATGCGAATGTCCATTGTCCATTCACCCGCGGTTTATCAATCGATAACATTTACGCCGCTCACATCGCATAAGAGATAAAAGTAATTATAAATACGCATAGAGAAGGAAGTGTTTCGCCAAAAGGGATCAATCAAATTAGCAGTACTTTATTACTATTTACAAATATGTTTAACAAAGGCTGTAAGGAAATTGTTTGCCTCTTCTCTACGGGTCACGAATTCGAATTAAGTGTGGCCAGCCCGTATACAAATAAACGGCCAAATGCGAGTCGGACTCTCACACGGAGGGTTCCGCACCATTCATAACAAAAAAGTACAAAAAACACGTTTCTTGTATGGGGGATACCTCTATTTTTTCAATATTTCGTTCAGTATTTGTTGCTGTTGCGGCAACAGACATACACATTCGGTGAAAATTACAACCTAGCTATTACGGTTTGTGCGGTAGAGCCACGGACAGACAGACAGACGGACAGCAGACGCTTAGTCTTAGGGTTCTGTTTGGCACCCTTCGGGTACGGAACCCTAAAAAGCCAGGAGACGTGTTGGTTTTTGGTTTGATTCGTTTGTTCCGATTTCTCTTTTTGAGAATCTCGGCATGACTCATTGATTACTTCAAGGATCTTTTTCACAAATCTGAGTCAGCTGCCTTGAGAGTTAATTTCCTTTGAGTAGTAGTTGTCAAGTCTCGGATGTTTGTGACGTTTCCTATTGCAGGTGGATAAATAGGTAATTAGAGCTGATTTACATGCATTGAACATAATAAGAAATCTGTATCTTGACTGGTCTGAAATTAACTTCACCAGATTTGCTTTTGACACTTCTCCAGTTGATTTTAGCAATGTATTACGACGGTCTGTTCCTAAATGTTTCAATGTTATACATTGGTCATGGTCCGTCTCTTTGAGCGATTCATTTGAACTTGACATGCATTCAAGAAAAGATTTTGTAACGCGGTTACGATTGAGCAGTAAAGAGTGACGCTTGCGCCGCCTTCGGAACATCAATGATTTCGGAGATGTTTCTATCTTCTTCTATCTCAATCATATTTTAGCAAAAATCAAAGGTTTAGAAAAATAATACTTTTAGGCAGGTAGACTATATAAATTGAGATTGCAATTTACTATGCAATTGATTAGTTGGTAAGGCGTTTATTATGGCAATTTCAGAGTTTTATTTTTATTATTACATGTAGTAATTTAATTATAACGGCTTTTCCCATACGGGGTTGCTGAGGCGCTGTTGGGTACGGCAATTAAATAGGTTTAATTTTTAGATCCAAGTTTATTTAAACCCGCGTATCCATCTTCTACCAAATATCATAAACTGACTTAGCTATGATTTTATAAACAAAGTATTTAAAAAAATCGCACAGAAAAGAATACTTCTAATTCGGTACTCATAATCCTGTATCGTATGTATGACTCGTGCCCTGTTGACGTAAGAATACAATTAAAACTGTATACGTAGGGCATGCATAAGTCTTCTCGACTGAAGGAAGTTCAAGGACATAGCTAGCGTGTAGTTCAGCTCTTTATAATATTTCAGAAACATGGTTTTTAGCAGTTTCTACTGCTGGGCAAAAGGAACCACTGGGAATCGAATTCAATTTCAAAAATGTTTAAATATCAAAGTAGTTTACAATACTGATTATTTTTGGATTCCACGCTGGGTGTAACCTAGCGAGATCATGTCCGTGGTCGAAATATTGATTTTGAGATACCGAAATCCGTCAAAAACAGGAAAAAGCTATTCTCGACCATCCTTACGACCAACCGAGATATCTCGACCCGTTTTTAATCGAAATAAATATGAGTCGAAATCGTTTTCGACTGATTTAGGCTGTATCTCAACTAGGGAGATGATCTCGATAGCGCGAGAGTCGGGGGCCAGTATTACTACTGCCACTGGAGACCACAATAAAGGTGCACAATTACTCCAGGCTCTCGATTCCCACAGAAAAGAGAAGTGGAAGACTGTTGTAGAACAAATGGACTATAGAAAATCTAGTCGTAAAGCCTGGAAAACGTTGAATAGCCTAACAGGTAAACACCACCCACAGAATGTGTGCAAAGGCGCAAGCCCCGACGCCATAGCAGCTCGAATGGTTCAGGTAACCCGAGCCAAACGCGATAAGATTTTCACCAAAAAGATCAAAAGGAGTCTTAAGAGCCTCAAAGAGTGTGCACCCTCAAACCCACACCTCTCCAGACCTTTCGGGATAGGCGAAGTAGTCAACGGAATCAAGCTCCTGAAAAACAACAAGGCTGCCGGGCCTGACAAGATCTTTAATGAATTCCTCAAACACATGGGACATGCCGCAGTAAGCTGGACTACCGCCCTGTTCTCTAACATCCTAGCATACAATATACTCCCCAAACAATTTAAGATAGCTAAAGTGATAGCAACACTCAAACCTGGAAAAACAGAACAATTGCCGGAAAACTACCGTCGAACCCAGAACTGCCACTAACGTGGAACCCAGTTTGGTGATTGACAATATTAGTATCAGACCACATATCCCTAGCTTTCTGAGGGCTAAGGACAAGACGATTTCTCGATAAGGCCCTTGGATTCTTCACCTCCACCTTCACCCATACACCCAAACCCAACCAACCCAAGTTTGAGCTCATTTGATTCGTCGATTAACATATCATGGTTTCAAAGGGATGTTCGTTATATTCCTTTGCTACCGCATTCCCCTTGATGACGGTGAACAGTCTGAGGCAGACGGTGAACGACGGTGACCCTGCGGGCAATGCTATTAAGAATAAGCGTTCCATTAGCAATGTGCAATGCCGCAAGAATGCCTCAAAAACGCCTTGCGAATACTGGCAATCCATTTGCGATAATACCGAATGACGCCATTTCGGGCGTTTAAGAAGCGCTCGAGATCCAATTGCAATGCGTTTCCCAGTGCAGCATAGGGCCCCAGAAGTATAATGACGTGTTATCCGTTCGCAGGACACATTCGGCCGCGCCAAGAACTGGGTGAAGGAACTGCAGCGGCAGGCGTCGCCTTCGATCGTGATCGCGCTCGCGGGCAACAAGAGCGACCTCGCCGCCAAGCGGATGGTGGAGTTCGAGGAGGCGCAGGCCTACGCCGAGGAGAACGGGCTGCTGTTCATGGAGACGAGTGCCAAGACCGCCTGCAACGTGAATGACATCTTCCTAGCTATCGGTGAGTATGTGCCCCGCAGCGAGTAACTTACCAAAGAGCGTCCCCACCGACGCTTCAAAATTTCCGCCCACAAACAATTTATTCATTTATTACGAGCCTAAAATGTTCCACTGCTGGGCAAAGGGCCTCTTTTCCCCCTCTTCCACTCTATCCGATTGAGCGGTCTCCCTAGAGTCCTTGTACCGTAGACCCAACTCATCACTTCATCTCTTCCTGGGTCGGCCGCTCTGCATTTTCTGGGAGCCAGCCTGTGGCTCTCTCACAAACAATTACACAGAAAAAAAATGCAAACAAGTGTACAAAGGCGAGCTTATCTCTAGTAAGCGATCTTCTAGCAAACCAAGCAAGTATGAGATAGGTGGATTTCTGTGTAGGAGTAGACCCATGTGTACAATATCAACACCTACCTTCTACCTACCTCTTTTTCCTTGGGGGGCTATGGTGCCTGCACCTGGCCCACTAGAGAGGGGATTTTGTGCATTTCCCCTGCGCCTGCACTTATTGAGCCATCCT
>OY735255.1:12495466-12534927 GCA_963457715.1 Argyresthia albistria
ACATTAAACCTTACGTGTAATTGTAACGATATGTAATAAAAAAGATATATTTAATTTCGTTTGTATCATGTTAAAGGCGGATTAATGCATCCACAGTGTTTCCCGCGTCCGTTTGTAGTGTGTAAGGGTTGATACCGAGTTTTGGTTATTTAGCAGTTTTGTGTCATTGCAAGCTATCCTAGATAAATTGGTGCAGCGCCGATGGGCGGGACGTCAGCAATGTAACAAACGTGTCGTGTCTGTAACCCAAGATAATGCGTATTCTTGGGTTACGAATAGGACAAGTTCTTGGTTCAACGATCTTGGGAAATGTTGCTCAGAGCAAAAGGCAGTTATAAACCCTGTATTTTATTTCAGTGTAGTGTCTCGCCCATCGGTCGGTGTAATTTTACTCATTTTAAGCCACGTTATGTAAGCTCATCTCTATTACAAAATTAAGGTGACGGTGCATTTAGAAACTTCGCGAAGTCTCATCATTCATATCTTAAGCATCACCCATTTCGTTTCGCACTATAAAGCTAATGATAGTATATTTTTCATAAAAATGTTTATGAGGATTAGTTGGGGCCGTCTCAATTGTTTTTTAAAGTATTGTAAATACTTTGGTATCGTACGACGGAGGTTTTATATTATGGAGCTGGACTCGGTATGTGAGCGGGTGTTCTCTGTTTGGTGTTGTTGAGAATATAATGAAAATGTCTGAAATCTGGACGTAATTTGAATGCCATTTTTTTTTAGATAACTCGCCCACTTTTAACTAGTTATCTCATTAACTCTGGGATGACGGAGTGGCTCAAGTAGCCTATCTAAGTCACTATCACTGACTTACTAAAATCCCCTAGTGTGTGTATTTTATATCAGCAAGAGTGATTTATATAATGTATTCATATTAAAATGCTACATTAATGGTTGAAAACAGAAAATGGTTAACTTTCAATTTCAACAACGCTGAACAAAAACACTTAGTGCACTTCGTGTCTTTAAATTTTACTTAGATGCAATGGACAAATAAATGTTCTGTATATTAATTAATTGCTATTATGTATATTCTATCTATTTTTAAGTAAAATCGATTTTATGGGTTGCAAATAAAAGGAATGTAACAGACAGCTGAATGTAGTTTTTATATTTTGTTATAAATTCCTTTGTAACCATTCGCATTCCATGCAAGGTTGGAGCTCCTGTTTTAGCGAAAATCTTTTAATTTGTCATCAAATCGTTAAAACAAATGATACGTATGCGAGGTCATCTAATAACTTTTTAAGAAAAAGAAAAAACAAGAATATCGCGCCTTCTTCATCGAGCAAAATGTTTACCACAATGCATTCATTTCTTGTTGTATACTTAGTTCAAAGAATACTTTATAGCGTTTTAGATAACACTTCATTTGGAGAATGAAATGATGTGATACTACATCGTATGGAAGTAAAATCAGCGCACGCTACCCGAAGCTTAAATGTATTTTCAAATTATAATTAACTGTAACAAATGCTTCAAACATTCACAAATGAGATCTAAATGAATTATATTCCTTCGAGATTCATTTCGCCGCATGCCTTTGATGCTAAGCAATAATGTAAAAACAGACACTTGACATAATTATTGTATAATCTTATCCCAGGAACATGATTTGTAATGTAGGATAACGAAAATGTCGGTAACTTGTACAGATCGCGACAGCTTGGGATGGCAATCGGAGAGACATGATAGGTTATGTTTGTAGTGGCTTCCCTATCGTCCTCAAAAATCACAGTGGGACATATTAATGAGTTAACAAGGGAATGAGGTGGACGGGTCGACAGATAGCGATCCGGGCCATCCCATCTATTCCCAATTCCCAACCCGTCGCGAACTCTATGTATCTGTGTAAAATGTCTTGAAATCTTAACTCATAGGGCTTTTATCGGACTATCAAAAGAAATGGAACTCGTAAAGTCGTAACACTATTGAAGAATGATTTTGCCAAACAATCTTAGTGGCTTTACACACACACCGGTTCCCGGCTACCCGGCGATGGAGTGTACGGCCATGTACGGTCGCTTGCGCCTAAAAGAATACAAGCAGTACATATAAGCGGGATTCACTCGTTAATATGACCGCCCGTATACTTTTAGACGCAGGCGACCGTACGTACGCTTTCGTACGAACCGGCATAATTTGCCGGGCATTCGTATGGCAACCGGTGTGTGTGAAATGGCACTTAGTTGAGTGGGCGAGGTGGGCGTATTCGGACACGCAAGCCATGCAGAAGTCATTTTGCAAGACAGGGCGACGTGATTTGTTTGCAAGTTTGCTTTTCCTTGCAAATATCTTATCTGCGTGGCCGGCGTCTCAACATACGCCCACACTTACTGCTGATGATCTTGAAAGAGTCTAATTAATAGATGATATTACCAAATAGCTGAAGATTGTCTTGAACTGTTTCGGAATGGTACCAATATACGAATACACGGACTGCTTCTCAAATAAACTCCCGCTTAAATGTCACTGAGGCAGTCTTTTCGCGAGCAAGCGATGGTGATATAATGACTTTTGAGTGTCCGTAAAATATTGAGTTGGCGGCTGTGTAGTGTACCGTGTACCCGACGCAGGATAACGCCATTCTCGATATAGTTTTGACAACTCCATAGTAATACACTTTCAAGATCATCCTCATCGAGAGCGGCTGGCTCATCAGAATTTGTAATAAAGTAACTCAACTTGTGTAAGCAATTTACAGTAAGCAAATAAATACACAGAAAATGGCGGAAGGCCACTGATCAAGGTTATATTGTATGGTTTTGTATTGTGTAAATATTTTGGATTTATTAAGATTATTATATTGAATAAAAAAAATATTGTAAATGGTATAACTATGATGTTTTATTTTCAGCCGCTTTCTTTCGACCTTTGGTTAACAATAACATGCACAAATGAAACGATTATATTATGTACAATAAATAATTTATTTCATATAGCTATAAATTAAATTAAAATATGCATACACACTAAAACATACATTTCTATAAACAATCTAATCAAAATAACTAATTTGGTATGATAATAATAAGTAAATTATAAAGAATAATGCAATTATACATTATACCCTTATTATTATAACAACGAAGTAAAATGACAGTTCTGATGTTACCGCTTTATGGTAGAAAATAAAATAGTGAATGATTTAGTTCATTCTAATGTCTCAATATAGAATGATAAGAAGTGACGTTTGATGTTCTCAGTTTACTTCGTTTATATAAGGGTATAGGGTAATTTAGTTTATGGCACAATTTTTATTCAAAAAACACATACGCACTTTAATTTTCAATTCGAGTGTCATTTGTGTATGCGAGTCACGGTATAAATGGGTCTGACAGAAATATTCGTTGCCGGGTCGAATTCCAAATTAATCTCATTCGTGTGACATAAAAATGCGTGAAACCGACCCTCGTAGAAGATTCGTAACGCTTGCAACGCTATTTGCAGCGTGCCGTTACAACGTTCGTAGCAGATTCTAAACGCTTGCAACGCTATTTGCAGCGTGATTAACACCGTATTTCACGTCACACGTTTGAATTAATCTCATTCGTGTGATACAAAAATCGTGAAATCGACCATTCCGCTCGTTCTCCTGGCCGCAAAGGAAAAATATTTGACATTAAAAATAGGGGAAGCTTTCATCCCTTGCAATAGATATTTTCAGACTCGGTGTCAGTTTCAGTGTCGGTGTCACCTGTCGTGCCCCCTGTGGGGGGTGACTAGTATAATCTAAAGGGTCAACAATATAACATTTATTTCATTATGTAATACTTTCTGATAGCAAGTCGCATACTATACAATAGTGTCTCAGTGTCAGCTTTAAAACAAGCTTGCTCATGAACTTCTTAAATACCTGACTATTTAATCTCAATGTATGTCTATTCTATTTAGAGCGAATTTTACCAACGAAGCGTAACTTTTTACTCGAGAGTATCTTCTACTTTTCCTAAGAATTACCTAGTTTAGAACTGTCATTGTGGCCGATTCTCTAGGTTACACTCACTAAAATTACTTGACAATATTAAGTCCGACAGTTCTTATGCGGTCGCCATAGATTCTAATTTCGAACTTACTTTGAATTATTTTAATGTACTGATGAACTAATTCAAAAGTGGGTTCGAAAATGGAATCTATGGCAACCGCTTAAGAGCGTCGGAGCTAATGTTGTCAAGTAATTTTAGTGAGTGTGCCCTAGAGAATTGGCCCCATTGTCATACAAATTATCCCCGGGATAGTTATTCTCGCATAACTTTTTGTTGGTAAAATCTAGCCTTAATCGAGGAACATGTATAAATCTAAACCTCTCTATTCTGAAGGCATGTTTAGAATTGAAAGTATAAAATCTCTCTACAGATAGTTTCTTTTTAGCTAAGTACAAAATAGCACTGATGCTTAGTACAAAATTACTTAGTTTATGACATGTTGGTTTATTGTACGTATATCTTTTACAATTTCGAAAAACTTCAATAATAAACAACCGTTACAACTTTTCGTTTCCGGCATCAACAACATGTGCTACAAATGGTAGACTCAATCAGAACACCGAAGACTGTTACTCGGTCTAGCACAAGTGGTCTCGTTTCGACAAAAAAAAGTCGACGCGATCTTTATTTAGTCGACAAACGATGTTGAATGATGATCATAAAAGGCTGACGGACGAGGTGCGCACAATTAGTATAAACGGGATCATACTGAGCTTCCGCTGTCCGTCTGACAGTCAGATATGTTGACATATCTGGACAACTTAGGCTGTAGAGATATTTCTGGTTGTTTATGTAGATGTCGGCGGCCGATCGTGGAATTGGGCACAAAATATCATGAAACGATAAAATATCTTTTGGCAAACACTGCGGTAGCTTAGGTGAAGACTAAAGGGGGCGAGCGCAGCGAAGCCCCCGAATAGTCTTGGTGTTCGTTTGACATGTATTACACAAAAAACATCACGTAGTGCTGAATAAAAATGCCTTTAAAAATACATGTTTTCATCAAAACCCGCCACATCATGATGTGCCCAGTAATTGCTTGGGCATATCATGAAATGGCGGGGCACATGACGGCACATCATGATGTGCCCGATTCTACGATCGGCCGCCGAAATAGATATCTGATGTCTACGCGGTACGGAACCCTTTCTACCTTGTCGTTTGTTAACATGTCAACCCACCATCACCACATCACCTACAGCTCATCCTCGAAGTGTTCCCCCATGAGCGAGTTCCCGTAGTCGGTGGCCTCGCTGCCCACGAACACTTCATGGTGGTGTACCACTTCAGCGTACGAGAGCAGATCGTTGTGGTCGTCGTCGGCCGACGCGAACAGGTGGTCGACTTCCTCTTCCGCTATCTCGCTGTGGGGAGTATACAGTTCTTGTGAGGACACGCGAAAGGTGAAGTCTCTGGAGAACTTGTCTATGAAGGGCAATTATTGTACGGGGGAGTTTCTTGCCCTTCTTTGCTCCATCCCTAAGCCCATAACTTGCGAACGGACGGTAGTATACAAAAATATTAATATTATATTGACGTTGACTAAGTAATTTGTATGATTTTAGGTCAATATTATTATTTTTTTACTTTTGTCTTTGTACTGCAGTATGTCTAAAAATCAAAATAGGTAAATAATCACAATAACATCCTTCGATTGAAAAGTTATACGAAATTAAAAAGATCACTCATCTATATGCAAAAGCAACAACAAAACAATAACTGTCTCCGTAATAAGTTTGACCGCGCGAGACAGAGACAGACAGACTTTTCTTGATGCCCATGCAGTGAAACGTCACGCCGCACGCGGCGATCTTATTCAGACACTACACAAGCGCAACCGTGTCAATGTGGTACGTGCTAGCTTTTGATAACTGATCTATATCCGGGTAAAGGCCTATGCCCCTCGGTGGGGAAGTTCATGGACTACATTTACTTATTTACTTACTGCCTGCGAGCATTTCTCTTATACATAATTACACCCTAACGATGACGTATCAGGCATGTAAGTTCGACAATTTAAAAATATTATACTATCTGTGGTTCACATGACATAGCGTCACGCCTTTTCCCATACGGGCTGGCAGAGGCACAACTGTGCCCACTATCAGCCAGTTCTTCAATACTCCATTTTGCGTGACCGTGGGCCAGCCCATCGCCGCAGCTATACTCCATAGCTCACTTGGAGCCTTACTCCAATGAAGGTTTCCTCACGATGTGGTTCAACTCACTCGTTGTTGGGTATGACCCATGCATGTATCTCTCTCTCGTCGAGCACGCCGTCCTTGTTCGTGTCCAGCTCGTGCTCGAACTTGTCGCGTTCACTCAGCAGCCACTCCTTGTCGTGAGATGACGCTGCGAAAGAGACAAGGACTGCATTAAAATCCGTCGACCTGTTTGTGCGATAGGGTGCCACGGACAAGACAGGCAGACGCTTCAAACTTATAGGATCTTTTAACATCGGGATTTAAAATAATCTGTCATGTCTCCTAAGTGTAACATTTTACTAAATAAATAATTTCTAATATCATCTCATCCTGTTGGGTGTTCACTGTACATACAGTTTTCCATTTATTCAGATCTTGGGCTATCTGCTCAAGCTTTACCCAGTGGACACTGTGCGACCTCTTTCTACGTGCTACGTGCACAGGGTGCTCATCCCATACAAACGCCATGGTTTCAGTTAACATACTTCTAGGTGGCGCTAATCTTAGAATAAATCCTATATATCTTACCGCCATCTCGTAGTATTTGCAATTTTTCGATGGTGCTGCACCAAGCGATAATGGCCTCGAACTAAAGCTTCCGTAGCATCTCAGTTTACGCCGGTGTCATAATTTGTTCTAGGTGGTCTCATAATATTCTAGTATCTGTGGTTATATGTCACCAAGTGGTTTTTTGGCGACCTTTCTTCCGTTCTCCTTGTCTTCCGTGTCTCCTTATCGCATGGCCAAGCCAATGCCACACTTTCTTTCACAGTGCAGGTTGGTTGTGATCCTCACCTCTGTCCCCGAGGTACTCCTGGAAGTCGATGTGTCCGTCCTGGTTCCTGTCCTTCTCTCGCAGGCTCTGCTGCAGCAGCAGTGGTTGCATCACCTCGTGCTCCTCCGGATTGGAGAAGACCTGGTGACGGCACAGATTTGCTGCTCAAGAACTTTCTTAGGCGGGCACACCACACCACCGTGAATGTTCCAACGTAATTATCGACTGTTGAATTAATGCATTTGGTTTATGGTTCAGGCGAACATATTGGGAATTGGGTGAAATACTCACAATCGAGGACTGATCACCCGCCTGTGTTCAGCGGGCGTCCTACCTTATCATCTATCGTCTATCTAACTAGGGTTCAGGCGGCTTTTTGGAGAGAACGAAACTTACTTGGAACTCCTCTGCATCGAGGGAGTTGTCTCCGTTCGTGTCGGCGACCGTCCACATAGCCTTCTCCTCCTTCAACATCTGAAATATCCATTAATTCTTTATTGCACACAATAATCTAACAGTGACATTAAAAGAAAACACATGTATAAAGGCGAGCTTATCTCTAAAAAGAGATCTCTTCCTGCAAACCAGGCGTGAAAAGAAAAAATATTATTGACGGGAATTACAACAAAATCATACATTTTGCGTGACAAGGGGCTAGCCCACCGCCGGCCGTAGCTATGGATTTATGGACATATTTATGTTTCCTAATTTAACCTCATTTGAGGGCTGTTCTAATAGCATTTATTGAAATGATAGATGAGGCCAAAATAGCGAAGTTAAATACTCACATGATCATAGCCCTATTGAACAGATAAACAATAAAAGTATGTAAAATCACAGATGGATGCATTTCACTCTGGCATAGTGCTTGTAAACGTATGTCACATAGAGCTCATTGGACTTATTAAAACAGGCCGTGAGTCGCGTACTGAATCGCACGACAATAGCTATAGCGAGGGCGCAAAATTTGTAGCCGGCGCGGCGCGGCGCGCTTTTTGCGCCTCGCTTAGCTTATCTCTATGCCATTCCTGTACGAAACTCCCGGCCCAGGCCATAAATCTAACAGCAATAAGAAGTTTCACAAGTCACACAGCAAGGAAGTGTAGCGCACCCCTACCATGCCGCTGTCGGCCTGGTCTTCGTCCCCGACCTCCTCCTCGGTGTCCACTCCGAACGAGTCCCGCAGGTACTCGGACCAGGACACCTGGCCGTCACGGTTCTCGTCAGCCTCCTGCATCCGCTCCTGGGCTTCTTCTTGTGATAGGGTTCTGTAAGGAGATATTGAGACATGCATTGAGTGCTCCCAGAGTCATGATTGAACTAACTAAAGTACCTTATGAATGAACCATGGCCAAGTGTGTTGATTCCACACAAATCACATTTTCTTGGGAAGCAACTACCTATGTAAACATTATGTAACTATGAATGAGTACACATACATATACATGAGTACGAGTATACATGCTCTAATCTCACTAAAGCCGGGTTCCCACGGCCCGTGGTTTCACAGATCAGGCCGCGCCTTCACAGGCCGATAGATCGTGGGAACGGTCGCATCCTATGAGGCCTGTGTTCGCCCTTCATCACTCGTTCAATCCGTCGGGAGTCGGTAATTTTTAAAGGCGCGGCACGGCCCGGCGCGACCGACGGTGCCTGTCGCGGCCTGGAGGGGCGCGTCTGCTTTGCATACATTTCGCCACTTGCGCACGCACACACTTTCACCATTCATTGCAGACACAGCCATGCTCTCCGTGTTGGGAGTACTTGGGATTGGGAGTGACGGTAAAGACGGGCCAGTACAGGCCGAAACACGCCGTGGGAACGACTCAGCGCGAGACGCATTCAGCGGCACGCGCATCCACAGGCGTGGCGCGATCCGCCTGGCCCGTAATTACACGCGCCGTGGGAACCCACCTATAAAATTTATTTTATCACAAATTGAGTGTATGACTATTGTACATTGTGCCTAGGCATATTGGCAATATATTGATAAAGTAATATTTTACTAACTTGCTCCCTAGTTTTGTTTTTAAGTGCAGCGAGAAGAGATTTTTGAAAATAAGTTTTTGAAATTGATAATCATGATTATCGTAATTTAAAATTCAGAAGAATTAATATAGGTCAGTAATTCTTCTTTAGGTACTTTTTATTTTAATAATGCCACAAACTGTGAATGGTAAATGCATTAAAGATTAATGTTCCTTCCTTAACCCTCTCCCTCACATCACACATCTATTGTTGCTATTGTTGGTTTGGCCCGCGTGTCTTAATCCGAGTAAACTGATTAAGTTACAAAATCAAGAAAAGCCAGGTCTGACTATTGTCTGTTAGCAATTAGGTATATACACATATTTGTGCTGAGAAGATAAGAGCTGTAACATTCAAATCACAATAACTAAGAATCTTAGATATGTAGGACTGTATTACCCGTTCGCTGTAGGTTTGCCGGTGCGTTGGGCTTTATTAATCAGTGCGTAAGGTGGAATTTCCACCCACACACCGGCAAACCTACAGTGAACGGGTAATACCTACATATCTAAGTTTCTGGCAAGGAGTTCAATGTGGAGCTGTACACAAAAGTTTGTACTGACAGCTTTGCATTCAACTCACACATAGACTATAGGCAGTACTATGATGTTTCCACTCCATAGCTGCTCCATAGCACTTACACAAAAGACTTTAGAATCCACTTCTTCAGCTCGCCTCGGTCGACATTCTGGTCTCCATTGAGGTCCATCTTCGGCAGCAGCTGAGCCAGCCGCTCCTTGGACTCCTCCGGACTGAGCCGGTCATACTCGTCAGCCTCCTTCACACTACCTGGAGAGAAGTAGTAAGTCAGCACCAGCACAGAAGGCAACAGAACCACTAACGCGCGTTTCATAGACATCGCACTCAACAAACTGCCTGTCGCAAGCGCTTATCGAAAGCCATAAACCACCGGGCGACTTAATCAAAAGGCCGGCAAGCAAAACAAAAAAGTAAACAAGCACCTAAAATGGCTTCGTGATCGAACTCAGAGTTGTGGCCGTCGTCGCCGTAGTGTCCGAAGTCTCGCCCGCGGAAACTACCGTCGGATTCCCGTTCTTGTTCCAGGTTATTCATCAAACTGTGGCTGTGGTGTACTGCCGCTGATATGCAATGCAGCAGCATATTTTGTGTCAACAGAAGCATGAGAGCGCCGAAATATTGCGTAGCCATCTTCATGTCTGCAGCTACACTTTGTCCTAGATCAGAATTCGTTGCAATGGCTTTGTTATGCAAATTCCATTCACTCTAAAGAAATAAATCTTGTATTTTGTAAAACAAAATCCTTCTCGACGAGCGAACGAAAATAAAATTATAAAAGTCAATGACTGACTGACAGCAGCAATCAAAAGAAAATGAATGAAATGAAATTGAAACACAGAATTGAAATGAAATGATGACATCCAGCTTTTTAATTGCTTTGTTGTATATTCACATTTTAAAGGATGACACATTAACATCATCATCCTATTGGCTGCTTTCATGATTTCAAGTGAAATGACCAATCAGAAACCGACAAATGTTCATGTTTGAGAATAAAAGACAAATGAAAACATAAACAATAATTATTCTTTTTTTCCTAAATATGGCGAGAGATTTGTTGTAAACAGCCTAGGTAGTAGTTTGCTTTGCGGGGCCCTCAAAGAGGGCTCAGATCAATGAAACTCTTTGTTTGTTTACTTCCTTCCTCCAAGCTTGAGGGTGTGGTTCTGAGGTGTGTGGTGTGATGAATGACAGTAGACCGGTGAGGCGGGTGTTGCTCTCTGGTGATGACTAAAGATAGATAAAACATGGTACAACCATGGAGTAACGTATATAATATAGTACATACTTTTAAAAGGTGATGGAAAACATCGTGAGGAAAACTTCATTACTCCATAGCGGCGGCGATGGGCTAGCCCCTGTCACGCAAAATGGAGTATTGAATAACTGGCTAAAAGTGGGCTCAGTCGTGCCTCTGCCACCCCGTTTGGGAAAAGACGTGACGAAAAGGCGAACAATTCTAAGTTATGGACGAACGAAGACGCCCAATTAACTCGAAACAATAGGTATTTATTTCTTCATCAATAAAACAACACTGCTTTGCTTTTGTTTAATTTTATTTTAAATTACAACGTGTAGCTTGCTTAAAGGTAAAAGTAACATTTAACACAGATTGACTTCTAATAACTGACCAACATTGGTTGGCGATGGGGAATACCTATTATGAATCATAAGTCGCGCTGATTCTCATAGGTTTCTTAGCTTCTTTTTCATTCTTCAGCAAGCTGTTGGTGGCCATGATGATCATTTGTATCCTGCGACTTGACATGTGACTTGGGAACTTAGAGAGAAAACTCATAAGTTGGTTTCGGACTTGACTGACGACTATGGGGGCGTGAGAGCGCGTGGTCGGGTTGTCGGTATCTAGATGCATCATCGCGTCTTCTAGGTATCTGCGAGTAAAGAAAACCAACCTTAGGACATTTTTATAGACATAGACATCATTAACCGACTTCCCAAAGGAGGAGGTTTACAATTCGTCCGGATGTTTGTTTTTTTTATTATTTTTTTATTTTTTATGTATGTGCCTCGATAGCGCCTAAACGGATGGACCGATTTGGAAAATTATTTTTTTGTTTGAAAGGGTTTACCTTCCCATTGGTCCCATTGACACCAGGTCAGGATCTGATGATGGGATCCTGGAGAAATCTAGGGAACTCTTCAAATATTATAGGCAGACCTATAGTGATTTTTGTGTTTTTCATAATAACTCGTGCAAATGCACATGGTAAGCATAATATTGTGATGCGGAACTGTGATGAAGACCACATATGGCCACCAGATCTGCTCAATACTAGGTACAAAATAGTACAAATACAATGCGTGGCTGACGTGACGGGCAGGCAACGCATAGCCTAAACCGGTGGACCTAGAGCCATGAAACTTTGTACAGGGGTTCCTTAGTAGCGTGGGGTAGCACTGATATGAGATTTGACAAAATTAATTCCCCAAGGAGGGGGGATAAGGGGTTACAGTTTGTATTAAACTCAATCTAATCAAATAGGGTTTGTGGAAGTCGGTTTTTTCTAAAGTTTACTTTTTGTTTCAATTATTTATTGATAATATTCATTACACGTCATGGATCATAATTGTTATGCATAGCATAAATTGGTATTGGTACCTACATAAGGGTAGGTATATACAGTGGATATCTTCGAGAGGTTCATACATATATTCATAATTCATAATTTCTTTATTGCACACAAAAAGTTACATAGGACAGTAAAAAACATAGAAAACGTGTACAAAGGCGAGCTTATCTCTAATAAGAGATCTCTTCCAGCAAACCAAATAGGGATGAGACAGGTGGATTGCTGAGCAGGAGTAGACCCATGTGTACAATACATATAATTATTACTTACAAATCAATAGACTACATAAACTAGTGCATACTTATATAAATAAATATGAAATATATTTATATAATATACATAAACTAATAAATACTATACATACATACTACCTATAATTCTATAAAGACAGGTAATGCTTCTTCACACGACTTTATATCCTACAGTTGGTGTGACGGCGATGGTTTAACTAAGCCTGGATGCCCCACGTTTGAGCATTACCTGCATCTCAACTGCTTGTCATTCATGCTGCACCTGCATTTCAACTGTCATGGGTGTTTTAGGGTATTTCCCGCATTTCACGTGTCATACTGCATTACGGCATTACCTGCATTTCAACTGCGTGTCATGCACCATATCCGTAGCCAGCTGCTGGATGAGCGACAGCAGCACTCGCTGCTCCAGGCGGCAGGGGCTGGTGAAGACGAGCGCGGGGTCGGCGGCGCGGCACGCGGCCATCACTAGAGACAAGTCGGAGCCCGAGAGAGCCCGCTCGAACGAGCCGTTTATGTCGCCCTCTCGCATTTGCACGTTTATTTCGGCTGCGCTCATCTGTGAAATTAAGGAGTAGATGAGGAGCACCAGCCAGCAGCCCAGCACCTGTAGCCGAGCGCGGGGGGAGATAGGTTTTGTCGCGGAAGATGAGGGTCAGAGATATTTAAAGCGCATGCTCTGTCCTTCACTCTCTCGCGTCATTGCCGTGATAGGCATGTTTTGGGTGCAGGACGGGGAGCGAGTGGCGAGCGATATGGATTGGATGGCGATTATCTTCATGCGTAGTAAGTATGATATCCCTATGTAGTCTGTGCTTCCCAAGCAAAAGTTTCAGGTTCGAAACCCGGTTAGTGAGGAAGAAAACATACATGTTTGTGCTGTGATATCGCTGTTTCTCATTGAACTACTACTACTAGCGTACGTAGTAATGGTAGCTCAATGCTGTTTCTGGTTTTGGCTGTTTCACCAAACACTGTAAAGTAAGTGTGGGGCCAGAAGCGTCATGTATTGGCCTTACCAACTGATCAATAGCGGAGCGCCCCGGCTCGGCTGGCTGCGGCGGGCTACTGGGGACGTAGCTGAGTGTGGACACCGACCCCTTCGAGCTGTTGTGTTCCGTTAATATCTCGATGATCTTCTCGCGCCATTGTTTTAGTTCTTTTTCTAAGACGCTGAAAATTTTACGAATTTTCCGTAAGAGAGGCAGATCAAAAACCCACAAGCGTTTTACCTAATCAATTGATAACCTTACAAATTCTTATTTATGGTTTCATGCTTGCTTCTCACGCAGGAGCTGCAGGTTCGAGTCCCGGCGGTGCTATTTACCAAATACGGACGGTCCAGTTGTGATGGAACATATCGTGAAGAAACCTTACCTTACTCCATCGCATTGGCGATGGGCTAACCTTGTCACGCAAAAAAAAGTATTGACAAACTGGCTAAAAGTGGACACAGTTCTGCCTCTGTCACCCTGTCTGAGGCGTATGGGAAAAGGCGTGACGCTATTCACACTATTATGTTATAATGTATTGTATCAGATCAGAATGTCGTAGGTATTTCAAGAGCTTGATCTAAACAGGTATGTGAGGAACTCACTTGTCTAAAGTCTTCTTGAGGCTCTGTGCATCCACCGCACTGGACGCCATCGAGTCTTCGACCAGGCGCTGGTGCCGCTTCAGGACCGTGTTCATATTCCTCGTGGTGTTGTACGAAGACCTGGAGAAATACGCTGCGTTGGCTTCCACTGTGATTAGAATGGAAGACGTTTGTAGAGAGCGTCATGTTTTGAAATAAACTTATTACGCATAATGAGTCATCATACTCAGTATGTCAGTCAAATCATAAATTAGGTAATATCTTGATTGTTAGGAAACTAGCAATTGAAATAGTCCAGGCTAGCCCCCTATCTTGCAAGTGGACAATTATATGCCTAAAAGTAGGCACTTAAAAAGTCTAACCTAACCTATACCTAAACCTAGAAAAATTATATAATAAGTAATAATAATAATTTTGTTTATTTCAGGCATTAAAAAACCCATAAAAATAAAATAAAAGTAGACAAAAATTAGACAAAAAATTATACATTGAAAATTAGAACTTAACCTACTCACAATTTCGCTTCGTTCACCCCCTTTAACCTAAGCCTACCCTTACTCACCACTTTGCCTTGTTAATATTTCGCGTGTACCTAATTTAGAAATTTCCAAATTTTTTATAGCGTGCGTAGGTGTAGTTGTTGTAGTTTGCACTTGTGTAGTTTGGAAGTGAACTTTCGCACGCATTCACTACGAAGTTTACACGAGTAGTTCGCCAAATTCTTGTATACTTCGTGGTTGCAGACGTGAGTATCACCATTCCGAAATGTACACGAAGAGTTCACTATGGGAGCGTAATAGCCTTGTACACTACGGAAATAAGCGTGCCATTACCACCCAGCATAGGAACAGCCGTGGCGCTATGAAAGTATCAAGTCCAAGGTATTTACTCTCCCTGAATGTGTCTTCTAGGATCTTGGTGACCTGTCGCAGCAGCCGGCGATGCGACCTCTCCAGCAGCGGCAGGTAGGAAGCAGTCACGTCGCGGGCGAAGCAACCTTCGATCAGGTGCTTTATGGACGCCAGTGTGGCGGACACCACCTGGTCTTTCAGAGCCTGGCGAAGATGGAAGAGGAAGAATAAAATAAAAAAAATATGGGTTATTGCGTCTCTTGGTGTTTGAGCGAGCTGCGACTTCCCCAGTAAGTTTATATACTCTTTGCGACTTCCCTTTCTCATTATTATGAAGGAGGGAGGAGGAGGAGGAGGAGGGAAGACCCTGCGAACTTCAGACCTGTATCTGTTTTGCCAGTGTTGAGCAAAGTGTTTGAAAAGGTGATACTGAATCAACTACAATCTCACTTTAACGCATCAGGGCTACTCCACAAAAAACAATTTGGTTTCACTAAAGGCAGATCAACAACTGACGCCGGAGTAGCACTAGTACAACACATCTATAGTGCGTGGGAGGGATCACAGGATGCTGTTGGTGTATTCTGTGATCTTTCCAAGGCCTTTGACTGTGTGGATCATCAAACCCTTCTGCTCAAACTGCAACACTATGGTATTAAAGACAATGCTTTAAAATTAATGGAATCATATCTTGGAGACAGAGTACTAAAAGTAGATATAAATAGAAATAAGTCTACCGGAACGCATATGAATATTGGTGTCCCCCAAGGCTCTATTCTGGGTCCGTTCCTTTTCTTAGTTTACGTGAATGACCTGCCGTATATGGTGGAGAAAATGACTCAGATTGTACTATTTGCTGATGACACATCCATTATCTTTAAGGTGAAAAGACAACAAGAAATTCTAGACGATGCAAATAGTACGCTCTCTCATGTGTTAAGTTGGTTTAATGTAAACAACCTTTTATTAAACTCGAAGAAGACAAAATGTATCAAATTCTGTTTACCGAATGTGCGGCAGGTGGACACGAGTGTAAGCATAGGAACGGAAAGACTAGACCTCGTTGAAGAAACAATTTTCCTTGGAATCACTATAGACTCGAAACTTCAATGGGGTCCTCATGTAACTAGTCTCTCACGAAGACTTAGCTCAGCTGCTTATGCGGTCAGGCAAATCAGACACATCACAGATGTAGGAACTGCCAGATTGGTTTACTTTAGTTATTTCCATAGTATTATGTCTTACGGAATACTGCTTTGGGGGAGAGCGGCAGATATAAACACAATATTTGTCTTACAAAAAAGGGCCATTCGGGCTATCTATCAACTAGATGCTAGGCAATCACTAAGGGACAAATTCAAAAATATCAATATACTTACTGTTACCTGTCAATACATTTTATGAAAATATCATGTATACCAGAAAAAACATAGGTTTATTTAAGACTTTAGGTCATAATCATAGTATTAGCACTAGAAATAGAAATAAGATTGCTATGCCCGTGTTCAGACTCAGTAAGGTTGCTCACTCTTTTATGGGAGTATGTGTTAGTTTTTATAATAAAATACCTAATGAAGCAACGGACCTACCAGAAAGGAGGTTCAAAAACTATGTCAAAAACGGCCTATTGTAGAAGTCTTATTACAGTGTAAAAGAATATTTAGATGACAAAACTGCATGGTCTTTACCATCTCAGCGCACAGAAATCTAAAGAGGGGCGATGGACTGAGTCAGTACGTCTCTCCTCGGTGTATTTCCTTAGACTTAAGTAGAAATACATAACATTGTATTTTTAAGGCTCTGATATTTTAAAAGAGGTACGGGGGAGGTTTCTTGCCCTTCTTTGCTCCATCCCTAAGCCCACAACTTCCGAACGGGCGGTAGTATGCAAAAATATTAATATTATATTGACGTTGACTAAGTAATATGTATGATTTTATGGTCAATAAAAATTTTGAACTGAACTGAACTATGGATAAAGGTGGTGTGTGTGAAAGAGAGAGGTGACAGCTCACTCAAATACCTACTTAAGAGGTAGACCGAAATAGAAGGAAGCGTGACAAGGGAGATCAAAAGGATCTGTGTATGCGAAAGGATCTGATATAGCAATGTCACAAATACATCCAACGATCTTTTTTCTCTTTGAGGTTGTAGAACTGGCGCCCCCTGTAAACGTCACTCACACACCAAAAGATCGTTGGACGAGATGATTGTGTCTATCACGGACGGGCAGTTTTTTAGGATTCCTATCCGAAGGGTGCCAAACGGGACCCTATTACTAAGGCTCCGCTGTCCATCTGTCCGTCATCGGGTCCTACAGCACAAACCATAATAGCTAGAGAGTTGAAATGTTTTACAGAATCTGTATTTCTATTGCCGCAACAACAATAAATACTGAAATACACGAAAAATGGGTGTTTAGAATTAAATTGTAGGTATGAACACTATGAAGTCAATTTCAATACAATAGCGCCTGACATTTTTTAATAGCAAGAGACGACTGACGAGTCCGACCCGCACTTGACCAATTTTATTTTATCTCCTCGGCCTGGAATCTGTTAGACTCTGGCATGAGAGACTCGACAAGTAAGTAGGTACACCATAGCGGTCGTCATGATACTCACATCGCTCTGCAGAAACTCAGTCAGCGCCGACTTAATGATCGCATCAATAGAGCTGTCTCTCTTTATCTCCAGCGCGTCCAACAAGGCTCGTGCGCGCGAGTTGACGGTACCGGCTGCGTCGTCGGCGCCGGCCGCGACTGGCTCCTCTGTGGTGTCTAGTTGGAGGTATTGCAGTCTGTGGACATGCAACATGTGAAAGTCCAACCGAGCTGCGTATATTCTAGATCCGAAGAGAGCTCGACCTTCACCCATCTGTTACTGCAATGAAACATGGTTTTTATCAAATTTTAAATACTAGAAAATATATTGCGAGTGGGTTGCCTAGCAAAATCCTGGCAAGGCTATGGTTAATGTAAAATTTAAAAATAAAAGACCCTTTGTATCGAGAACGCCTGAACGTATCAAGCTGAAAATACCAATTACTCATACTCATGTCTATGGTACATTAAAGCTGTGAAAAAATCAAACTTTTAGGTCAACGCAATCGAATGGAGCAAATGCTACGACCGTAATGCCCTAATTTTGTTTACATGGATGACATCAAATTTGTATTTTTATGTAATTACTTATTTGCACCAGTTACGAGAGGCAGCAATCTACAATTGTGATCGGAACCATGAGTGCGCGAATCTTACTAGCACTTGACCGTTCATTAATTAATCGTAGCCTTGCCAGGATTTTGCTAGGCAACTCACTCGCAATGTATTTTCTAGCATTCTGATAAAAAAAACAAGTTTCATCGCAGTAACAGATGGGTGAAGTTCTAGCTCGGATCTTAGACCATTAGTACAAAACTATCTGCATTTCATCAGGGTACCTTATATACCTACAGGATTCTGCTATGAAAGACACAGACACAGGATCTACTATAGCAATTTAGCATCATATTTAGGTGAGCACGCAAGATTCTTAAATTGGTACCTACTTAGATCATAATAAACAACCAGAAATATTTAGGTAGGACCCACACAGCCAGTCCCAAAACTATGTAACATCCTCTTCCATGTATCTGACGCTAAACACTGAGGGTGTTATTACAAAAAAATAAACTCCCGTTCAACGCCTGTTTAAAAACGAAATTGTATGGGATTTGACGTTTGTTTTGAGGTTAAACTGCGTTTACTATTTTTTGTAATAACACGCTGACTGTTTTCAAGTTTTTTGTTTTTGTTTTTTCAAAATTCATTAATTTCATTCATTTTCATTTATACTTTATTGCACAAAACAAAAAACACGTAACATTTACAAAAAGGTATGTACAAAGGCGAGCTTATCTAATGTTCGGCGGCGTTCTTTATTAATGTTTTTAAGTGTGTACAACATAACTTCACAACGTAGGTACTTACACTCAAACCAACATGACAACAAGCTCTACGTGAATTTACGCGATCCATTTTTGCATGAATTTTTACCATTGTCATATTATCTCTTCTGTGCCATTGTAGAAGGACGTAGAATGTGAATACGAGTCTAGTCACAAAACAGTTGAGTCTGGGGAAAGAAAAATCTCCCATGACACTACTGGTAGTGCCACGCAGTAGTGCCAAGGGAAATAAATGGAAAATAGTGACAAACCTCTGCGCCAGCGCAATGTTGATGATCTCGGAAGCGAGCTGGCTGTGTTCGCTGGCCACTCGCTCCAAGGTGTGGCTGGTGCTCTTCATCTGCTGCTTCAAGTCTACCAGCAGCTTGTTTTGTTCAACAAAACAGTCTAGATTTGAAAACAAAAACTGAACTCGTAAAGCAAGCAAATACCTCTATACTAGCAAGAGAATTATAATAAAAGTTGAGGAAGAAAAGTCATTTCAAATGTATTTTGTATTTTGGTCACATTCTATCCGAACACAACTTTTTTAGAGCAAGGTCCCATGGTCCAAGAAGTAACGAAAAAAATCTGAGTGCCCTCCCATAGTTGGAAAGTCACCTTCCTCTTTTTATTCTGACCCAAAGCATTTGTTATTAAATTAGAAAAGCAAAACAGATACTTAAAAAACTTACCGCACAATTTATCCACCTTCATCTCCAAACCCCGCAACACATCACCATCCTGGAATGCCTTCTCACCGATGCCACTATCCCCCATCTCCCGATCCAGCTCCTCCCCCCCTCTCCCCAGGTCCACCGAGGCCTCCATCTCCGAGTCGGAGTCATTGATGATGCTGATTTCTATGGAGGACTCACTGTGTCTCGACCGTCGAGTCTTGATGCTAGATATTTCGTTGTTGTGGAAATTCTCCAAAGTCAGTAACTCAATATCATGTAGACATTGTAAGGATTTGTATCGTTTGAGCAATGCTTTTGAAGACATTTTTGTTTATTTTTGTTGTGTACAGAAGCAATAGAACGTGAATGGCGTCGTAACAGCCAAAGTGCCAACACGTTTGATAGGTTGATGTTGCGGTTTTTCATTCTACCCTCAAATAGTTTGTTTCCGCTAAGTAAAATTAAACCAGTCACTGCGTCGGAATCGGAGGGTACGATCTGTACGAGGCGTTCGGTAGTGATTTACAAAATGCCGAAAGGGTGCGTCCACTGCATTCTGAGTTGCCGTCGGTGTAGTGTATTGGTTATTTATTAGTTGTCTTTGTCTCGAGCGCATACGTCAGTAATGGCGGAGAGGGACAGTTGTCGTCCGACCGTCGACCTAGCAAGTTACCGGTGGTGCGCTGACGAGCCAAATTATATAATTAGTTACCTAATTACAGTGACATTACATGTGGCGACGAGGAAAACTGTGAGTAAAATGTGTATAAATACTTATTTGAAAGAAAGAAGGATAGTGTGCAATGATAAATATATCAAATTAGACACATGTCAACTTAGAGAAAGGTTTCGTAACCTTTTGTTTTTATCGAAGAATGTTACTTGTTTGTGTGAAAGAACAGTTCAAGGCAAGACTTCAAATCTTTAGGACTTTAATATTTAGGCAGGTCAACATAATCTGACAAAACATTTAAAAATTTGTTTACGTACTTAATTTCACGGTTTGTATTATTCGAGGGTAATAAAAAACAGCTATGAAGCGCCTCGCCCGAAAAACAATAATGGGAAGGCGTGAGAACCTGGTTTCATAGAAAACCCGGGACAACTCAGTGACAGATTATTTTCACATGCGTTTGTTTGAGACTAGCATTTTATTAGCAAGAATTTGTTCTTGATATTTTGACAGGCACTTGCCAAGTTTTGATGAAAACTGGCATACAGCATTGACACTACGATGCTAAAACAAATAAATTACTGATTAGATTTTATTGTTGATTTACATGAATCATAGCAGTAGGTTACCTACATGTAACTACTGATCATTAGATTGATACCTACCATGTACAAAACTACTAATTTGTTTTTCTACTGTCGATTTACATGAATCATAGCAGTAGGATACCTACCGGTAACTACTGATCATTAAATTGATACCTACCATCTACAAAATGTACATGTAAATAAGAGTTTCATAATATTATGTAATAAGCAGAAAGCCTGATCATTAAATTGATAACAAATAATTGGTGCACGCACACCAAAGCAGCAATAGCTGTCCATTCGATTGGAAAATTGTTGAAAATAACAGCAGTTATTTACGGGTTCTTTTGTTAAGAAACGTTTGGGTAAAAGCAGCACAAGCTGAAGTCTATTTAGTGTGTAGACAGCAGATTGCTTATAACAATCTGAATCATTAAATTGATTGGTTACAGGACGCCCCAAAATTAGGTCACACGATGACAACATCTACGTCACTGACGTTAGAGAAATTTGACTGCGAGGGTGATATTACCTCCGTGGGTGCAAGATGGGAGCGTTGGAAACGCGCACTTTATATTTACCTGGAAGCTTCTGGCACCGATAAAAGTGAGAAAAAAAGAGCAAGCTTATTACATTTCGGTGGGCTAGATCTACAGGAAGTGTTCTATAATATACCTGGGGCTAATGTTGACTCAGAAGAAGGTATAGATGTGTTCTCGGTGGCTATATCTAAATTGGATGCTTACTTTGCCCCGAAACAGAGCAGAGTATACGAGCGGCACATATTCCGTTTGATGAAACAAGAGATGGATGAGAAATTTGAAAAGTTTCTTGTTCGACTTAGACAGCAAGCGGATAAATGTCAGTTCAAGGACAAAAATGATAATATTATAGACCAGATCGCAGAAAAATGTTCAAGTGTCGATTTAAGGAAGAAAATTCTGAAGATTGGCGATGACGTCACACTAGATATGATTATAACAGAGGCTAACACCCTGGAAGCAGTGAATAAACAAATGGAGGAGTTCAGTAGCATAAAGAATACTTTTGCAAACCAGAGTGTCAACAAAATTGATTCCAAAACAAAACTGCGTACTACGGAAACTAAAAGATCAGAAAATACTAATTGTGGAAGATGTGGTAACAAAAATCACGCGTCCTTTGATGTGAATTGCCCAGCCCGCACAAAGGATTGTTTGAAATGTGGTTTGAAAGGACATTTTAGGCAATTCTGTAGAACAAGATATCCTCAGAAAAGAAGATTTGTTAGTGGAAATGAGATGGACAACAACAAATCTAAAAATATTCATAATTCATAATTCTTTATAATTCTTTATTTGGCAGTATGTTTGGACAGTACCTAATATATAGTTTTAACAAAAGATGTTAACAAAACATTAAAGAGGGTAGTTGTCCGGCAGCTTGCTTGCGAAGCGCGCACTAGGCGAACCTGTATCGACCTATATGCGTCCCAATACATACAATACCGCAGTAAATCAGGTCAGCCATTCAAATGCAGGGGAAAATACGGAAGATAAGTTCTACGTGTTTCATGTCGACGATGACGTTGAGTTTGGATGCAGTATTGGAGGTGTCGAAACAAAGGTGTTGATAGATTCCGGATGTAAACAAAACTTATTGACTGAAAGTACTTGGGAGAGTCTAAAAAATTCAAAGGCAACAGTATACAACCAGATTGCAAGTCCAAAAGTGTCATTTGTGGCGTATGGTAGTAACACGCCCTTAATAGTCAAAGGGTCTTTTGAAGCGATTATCAAAGTAGGTAACAAAACTGAAAACTCCACTTTCTACGTCATCAAAAATGGAACAAAAAATCTTCTGGGAAAAAACACAGCGAAGTCTCTGGGAGTCCTCAAGATTGGCTTGGATTTAGATATTAATCAAGTTGCGACAGAGGTATTCCCCAAATTCAAGGATGTTGTGATTGAATTACCTATTGATAATTCAGTTCAGCCAATTTCTCAGCCATACAGGTATTTATATTGAAAAGTCAGAAAATAATTAATTGATCATAAAAATTTACTATTAAAATTAGTACTATGAATTAGTAAAACATTGGATTATTGTTATGTTCGTTTGGATTCATTAATTCAGAAGTAATTATACATAATTTAACCTATATTGAGATGTATTTTTATTTGTAGGAGGATACCATTACCCCTTGAAGACAAGGTCACAGCTAGAATTGAGGATTTAGTAAAACGGGATATTGTTGAAGAAGTTAAAGGTTCATCTAGATGGGTGTCACCCATTGTCCCAATTTTGAAAGATAACGGCGAAGTGCGTGTTTGTGTGGACATGAGACGAGCTAATGAAGCCATTATTCGTGAAAATCACCCACTACCCACAATGGATAAATTATTACCACAGGTGCGAAAAGCAAAATATTTCACAAAACTTGATATTCGAGATGCTTTTCATCAGATCGAAATTCATCCGGATTCGAGACACATAACCACCTTTATTACCAGCAAAGGCCTATTTAGATATAAACGCTTAATGTTTGGCATTTCATGCGCACCGGAAATTTTCCAAAAAACTTTGGAAAGAATACTATTGGGATGTGAAGGAGTAGTTAATTTCATAGACGACATTCTAGCCTTTGGAAAGGATTCGGAAGAGCATGATAGGAGAATTAAAACGGTTATGCAGACCCTGGAAGAGAATAACGTAGTTCTGAGGAAAGATAAATGTATTTTTAAAGTCACTAAAGTTAGTTTCTTGGGCCATGAACTGACTTGCGAAGGCGTTAAACCTTTGCCAAAATATGTAGATACCATCAAGGAATTCCGACCACCGATGACAGTCGGAGAACTACAAAGTTTTCTTGGACTTGTAAACTTTGTAAGCAAGTGGATCCCTAATTACGCAACCTTGACGGAACCTCTAAAAGTCCTCCTGAGGAGCAAAAACTCTGACGGGTCCAATATCCAGAAGATATGGGGGACACATCAGCAGCAAGCTTTTAACGATTTAAAGTTTAGCCTTCAGAATATCCCTACTTTAGGCTACTACGATGTTAATGACCGAACGGTGGTAATAGCAGACGCAAGTCCAGTGGCATTGGGAAGTGTCCTTATACAAATTGATGACAAAGGACCAAGAGTAATCGCGTATGGGCATAAGACATTGACTGGTTGCGAGCGCCGATATTGTCAAACGGAAAAGGAAGCACTAGCGCTGGTGTGGGCTGTGGAACATTTCCACATGTTTCTCTATGGCAAAGACTTTGAATTAGTGACGGATCACAAACCCTTAGAGGTTATATTCGGTCCAAAGTCCAAACCCTGCGCTAGGATAGAAAGATGGATTCTTCGCTTGCAAGCCTACAAATATAAGGTCAAATATCAACCAGGTAAAACCAACATCGCTGATCCTTTTTCGCGACTTTGCGATGTTCCTGATCAACCGGTGCCCGAACTCCAAGACAACTACGTTCATCAAATAGTGGAATACACAAGACCCAAAGCTGTCTCGATGCAAGAGATTGTGCAGTGTTCAAAAGACGACCAGGAAATATGTAAAGTAAAAGAAGGACTTTATAATAATAACTGGGACGACGAAGTTAAAACTTATAAAATTTTTCAAAATGAGTTATGCTTCTATGATGATATTTTGTTGAGAGGCACAAGGATAGTTATTCCAGCTCAGTTGCGACAACGGGTATTAGATGCGGCTCACGAAGGTCACCCTGGAATTGTGGCAATGAAGGCGAGGTTAAGAACAAAGGTTTGGTGGACTAAATGTGACAGAGATGCGGAAAAATTAGTGAAAGCATGTAAAGGTTGCACGTTAGTATCTGCTCCAAACCCACCAAACCCCCTTAAGAGAAGAAACTTGCCAGAGGAACCTTGGGTCGATATCGCAATAGACTTGATGGGCCCTCTTCCGAGTAGCGACTACATCCTGGTAATCGTGGATTATTTCAGTAGATACAAAGAGATCAAGATATGTCGCAAAATTACTAGTGCAGACATAATAAATAACCTGAAAGAAATATTCAGTAGAGTCGGGTACCCTCGAACAATTACAGCTGATAATGGGAGACAATTCAATAGTGCGGAATTCAAAGACTTCTGTGACGAACGGAATATTATTTTGCACAACACAATACCCTACTGGCCGCAGCAGAATGGAGAGGTAGAACGCCAAAACCGGGACATCCTGAAACGATTAAAGATAAGTCAGGCGGAATCTAAGGACTGGAAAGAGAGCCTACTAGAATATCTTACAATGTACAATAGTACGCCTCATACTGTGACGGGAAAAACGCCCTCTGAGTTATTTTACAGACGAAAATTTAGAGATAAAATACCAATGATAACTGACGGCAGCGGCGCATCAGAATTTGATGCGGAGGTTAAAGATAGAGATCAGGAATGGAAAGAAAAGGGGAAGAACTATGCCGATAGAAAGAGAAAAGCCAAAGATTGTGATTTAGAACCGGGGGACAAAGTGCCGATAGAAAGAGAAAAGCCAAAGATTGTGATTTAGAACCGGGGGACAAAGTTTATGTTAAAAACATGACCAAAGAAAATAAATTGAGCCTGAATTACGAGCCGACTACGCATACAGTAGAAAAGAGTTTAGGGGGTGATATACAAGTTCGTAATGACGAAACAGGCCAGACTTACAGAAGAAATGTGGTACACTTGAAGAAAGTTCAAGGAGAGTGGAGAGTTTATAACAAGGATTCGGACGGAGAAAATCATTCCGACAATGACATAGAAACTGATGATAACTGACATCGATAGAAAGAAGTGAAAAATATCATTAATATTAAGTAAAATATCTACCTAAACATAATTCTGTTGATATTATTTGCAATATGCAAAAATAAGATTTAAAGAGTAAATTAGTAATTAACGTAGTCACTAAATAAAACAAATAAACAAATCATTTAAACAAAGGAGAGATGTAGTGTATTGGTTATTTATTAGTTGTCTTTGTCTCGAGCGCATACGTCAGTAATGGCGGAGAGGGACAGTTGTCGTCCGACCGTCGACCTAGCAAGTTACCGGTGGTGCGCTGACGAGCCAAATTATATAATTAGTTACCTAATTACAGTGACATTACAGTCGGCAATATCGGCATTTTTAACCCTAGATTAATCGCACCTTCCCGTGAAACGTGAGTATTTGCGTGGGGAGCATTTCCCGCCCATACTTAATTCGTATTTTTTTTAGCAAATATGACTATAAAATAATCAATTCAGTAGGTATATAGAATAGAATATAACTTACTCTATCAGGATAAGAAACATTTGCTAAAATAAGAATTAAATAAAACTGCCATGTAAAAACCAGGATGGTCAGTCGCACTAAACGTTCGAGGGTTAAACGTTCACATCGTGCTTAGACGGCACGTCTCAGCTCAGAGTCACTCTTAAAGATAGTTACATCTTTGGTAAACAAATTAGATATAGTTAGCTACCTCTACATAGGAGGGCAGAACTCTCCTAGAGTTTTGTCTTGTCTTATGTTATGATGACACGAAAATATCATCTTTTGCCTGTCAATAAACCCATTGTTGAGTATTAGACCTCCTCAGGTTGAAACGTTCGCTGGATCAACGTTCTATAACGTCAAATCTAGACCATTGATCGTTCAATCACTTCATCAAACCGATGCGATTTTTAAGGTACGAGTTGGATCTCGGCAGCAGGCAGCAGCAGCCGACAGCAATACTGGTTTCTATGCATTTCTATGAAATACCCTACAAACCCGGCAGCATTTAGCTCGGCAGCATGCTGCCGGGCAGCCGACTGCATGCTGCCGGGTTTGTAGGGTATGGTAGGGTATTTCATAGAAATGCATAGAAACCAGTATTGCTGTCGGCTGCTGCTGCCTGCTGCCGAGATCCAACTCGTACCTTTAGTCACTACGTTCAACGACGTCAACTGGCCATAGCAAACAATAATAAAACCATCCTTGTACCGTATCATTTCCAACTCCCAATAGTGTAGTGCCCGCAGTGTCCACACATAGGCACAACGTTTACGATCGTCGAATTATACAATGTTTCGTGATGTGTAATTGTGTATCTATGTACCTACGAATGATTCACCCATAAAATAAGCTATTTAAAAAAAATGTTACTAGGATCGGCCTCGCTCGCCATTCGGCGTATGTAAATTCTATTTTTAGGGTTCCGATCCTTAAAAGGAAAAAAGGAACCCTTATAGGATCACTTTGTTGTCCGTCTGTCTGTCTGTCTGTCCGTCCGTCTGTCACGACCCCTTTTCTCAGGAACGCGTGGAGGTATAATGTTGAAATTAATATCGATTACTCAGGTCTATGGTCCCTTGGAGCTGTGAAAAAATTAAACTTCTAGGTCCACGCAATCAAAACATACCGCGATATTATGTCATAATTTTGCTGGATTTGTATGAACTCGCGTGGAACTCGCAAGGGAATCAAAACCTATGGGGTACTTCCGGTTGGCCTAGGGTCATGAAATTTGGAATGTAGGAAGGTCTTATAGCACAAGTTAAGGAAGAAATCCGAAAACTGTAAATTTCTGTCTGTCTGTCTGTCTGTCTCACCGTCTGTTAAGACTTTTTCTCAGAAACGCATGGAGGTATTAAGTTGAAATTAATATCGATTACTTAAGTCTGTGAACTCTTAAAGTTGTGAAAAAATCAAACTTAAAGGTCAACGCAATCAAAAGATACCGCATATGTCTCAATTTTGCTGAAATTGCTGATATTCGCAAGGGAATCAAAACCTAGAGGGTACTTTACGTTGACCTAGAATCATGAAATTTGGCACGAAGCAAGGTCTTATAGCACAAATAAAGGGAAAAATCTGAAAACTGCAAATTTCTGTCTTTCTAAAAAATATTCAATTTCGTTTACATGGATGACATCACACTTTAGTTTTTTATGTGGAAACCTAATTACACGTGTTACGCTCTCCAAGTGTGATCGGAACCCTTGGTGCACGAGTCCTACTCGCACTTGGCCGGTTATTTTTTAGGGTTCCGTACCCGAAGGGTGCCAAACGGGACCCTATTACTGACTTCGCTGTCCGTCTCTCTGTCTGTCACCAAGCTGTATCTCATGAACCGTGGTAGCTAGACAGTTGAAATTTTCACAGATGATGTATTTATGTTGCCGCTATAACAACAAATACTAAAAAACAAAATAAATTTAATATTAAGGGGGGCTCCCATACAACTAACGTCTTTTTTTTCTTCGTATTTTTTATAGATAATGGTACGGAACCCTTCGTGCGCGAGTCCGACTCGCACTTGGCCGGTTATTCTACATAACATGACTAAAGTACCTTATGGATAGGAAAATAAACGGGGATAAAATATCACAATAAAAACAACTAACATGTTAAAATAATAGAATTTAATGCAAAAACAATTATCGCTGGAGTCGTCCTAGCCTAGCGCGTACGTCACGTACGAAGTCAGAACAAGTTGGACTTGGTTCAGTCAGGAGACATCAGTTCCTTAGTTCCGAATTCACAAACTGCTGCTCAAATACAATGCAATTGAGTACCTAATTTTGGTGGTGTCATTTGAAGAGGCTTTGAGTATCAATCAAACTTGGACTTGCCATTTGTGCATCCGGGCCTTTGAGATGCTTATACATGGTAGGATTGACAATCAGTATGGATGCGAGACATTAATCCCACCAATTAATTGACCAGGTTAGACTAAGCATAGGTATCAGTTTTATACAAAAGACTTGCGGATCACGTAGTAAAAAGTAAAAAAAAAAACTAAATAATATTATACTGGAAATTAAGGACGGTACAGTAAAAAAAACTCAGAATACACTGCAGTCTTGCATTGGAGCAAGTCTATAGATAAATACACGAATCCAACAACTTTGTCACACACATACGACGAGCAATAGCACCTCAAAATTGGTGTTTTAGAAACGCCTATGCCTGAAAGTCTATAGCATTAGTTAACACTTGCATCGATTTAGTTTTAACATCATACTGTATTTGTTCTGGTGGTGATTTTCCTTATCATCCTACACTGATTCGGGTTTTGTAGTGGTGCTTATTTGAGAGTAGACTACGATGAGTTCATTTCTGAAAAGAATTTACTGAAATTCCTCCAAAAGTCTCATACAAGTTGTGTAAAGTCAACGGTTCATATAACCTTTTTAAATTATTCGTTATCAATTGAGACTGGTGTCAAATTAAGTAAAAGATGGCCAAAAGAACAAGACAGCATGATATTAAAATGATGCACTGGTCTTCTTACATCTAATTTATTTGAAAGCTTAAATTACCTGAAGCAGAAAAAATTAAACAATTCTGTTTATTAATAGCGTAGCTATTGACTACATTGATTATAATATTTATAATACCTACTCAAGGTCCTATTTGAATAATACGGCATGTCACCAATTAAATGATATTGAACACACACGAATAAATTAATCAACGTTCAAATAATAACAGTAAGCTGAAAAAAAGACGTATGAGATAATTTTAAGCAAAACTGTTGCACTGAATTAGATCACAACTTTGCAGCACCGTGTTTAATTTGCAGCCAAGTTGGGCAAATGTCACACACTAAACATTCAACACTTGTCCACCACACTTCACAGATAGTTCCCCGTCCGATATCCCGCACAGCAGCAGTGTCCCAGCCGTCACACGCTCCCCTTCACCAGCGACTCGGTAGCCATGAGCAGCATCTTGAACTGTCGCGACAGCTGGTGGCCGGGGTTCGCGCCGAGGAACGCCATGATCTGCTTCTGAAGCTCGCGAATCACCACGGGCAAGTGCTCGCGAGTGACTGCATTGCTCGTGTCCAGGTTCATTATCGCTTCTTCTAGGTATCTGTTGAGCAAATAGGTTTGTTAATTAATTAGGCTTTTGGCAACGATCAGCATATCACCACTGGCTTACTTAGTTCTGCTCACTTATCGCTTGATCGAAGACGATACCAGGATGACCGTATGCTGATGAATGAGATACAGGCGACGCAGATCAGATTGTGCAAGGCAGGGCTAACTCGCGCGTCCAACAGAAGACGCCGCCTGCCCTGACTTGCACCAATACAATCCAATCTGAACTGCGTGGCCTGCGTGTCAGTATACGCTCAGATTTAGCAGCCACTTCGGACATGGCAGGCAACAGGGAAAACAACTGTCTAATTAAACATAAAACATAAACATTTACATACAGGCACATACATTGCTAATTAGTTCCACTCATACTCAGACATAGAGGGCGCTAAGAGTTTTTCTAAGCAAGCAGCAAGTAAGCAAAGAGTTGAACCACACGCTGTCACTGGCCGGTGGCTGAGCGCAGTATCCTTGGTGATATCCGCAGCTAGCCGGAAGGGGCATGTTGGATGGAGGCAGAAAAGAGTTGAACCACACGCTGTCACTGGCCGGTGGCTGAGCGCAGTATCCTTGGTGATATCCGCAGCTAGCCGGAAGGGGCATGTTGGATGGAGGCAGAAAAGAGACGCCGTCCTTGAGTAATGCCATTTTCCTTTCGCCAACTTATCTAGTAAGCTACTTGCTGATATTTTATTTACAATTATAAACTTACAGCTTATAATTGTTATTTGAGTAAAGGTGAATGCTTATGTTTAAGGCTCTGGTGTTTGCCAGATTTTTTCATGGTTTGGGCGTGGCCTAGCTTTTCCCGCCGCGCAGCCATGCCTCATCCCGCATCACGAGATCGCGACGCCGGAAACCAAAGTTTCAGAACAACGGTATGCTAGTGCGTGTCAATGATAATTATAAGATTATGATCTAGATACATGTACCTACCCCACCTACACATCAGATTTTATTTATTGTTTATGTATGTACCTGACTACCTGTCTCTTGAAATGTAAACCTCACTTGTTCATAATTGACTTTTTACATAGTGAAATCTTCAATTGACTTAATTATTAAATCAATTTTTTTGTTTTATTTTATGTATAGCTGTGGATTTTTGTTCAATAAATAAATAAAACATGTATGGACGTACCTATCGTTCAAATTAAAATATATCAAAGCATTACGCCCCGTTTCCATTTAGGAAGACAGTCTGAATTATATATAACCTATTTGATCTACTAACTGCTATGCGTATTACCGAGTGATGTTTTATTGTAATATGACGCTTTTTTAGGAAAACATCTTGGATATAGGTATACTTTGCGTCACATAAAATAACCGGCCAAGTGCGAGTCGGACTCGCGCATGAAGGGTTCCGTACTATTATCTATAAAAAACCCCAAAAAAAAACACGTTAGTTGTATGGGAGCCCCCCTTAATATTAAATTTCTTTTGTTTTTTAGTATTTGTTGTTATAGCGGCAACAGAAATACATCATCTGTGAAAATTACAACTGTCTAGCTACCACGGTTTATGAGATACAGCCTGGTGACAGACGGACAGCGAAGTCTTAGTAATAGGGTCCCGTTTTGCACCCTTCGGGTACGGAACCCTAAAAACGCTGGAGGCGATGGAGCGGTGCATGGCAATAGCTTCCTTATATGTATGGGTACACTGGTGTAATTTGCGGAAAAGAATGTGGTAATATGCATGGCAATAGCGTCCTTGGGGGTTACTCCAATCTCTTAAGTTAAGTCAAACTCAAGGTTGAATCAATACCATAACGTTTTTTCGTACTCCAACCGTCCTAATTAATCTTGAGTTAATCTTGAGTTTGATCTGACGGATCAGCTGAAAACATTCATTCAATTCGTACCACAAGGTGCCATTTGACAGCAAAGAAATTCGATTTGCATTGACCAAACGTCAAAAAAACCAGATCAAAATAAGTTCCTCGGTATGCGTCTTTTTTAGTGTTAATATTAGTTTTACTTTAGTTTTCGTGGTTTCTGTGCTTTCTTACAGCATCAATCACTTAACTAAATTTCTAGCCGTGTTTCGGGACATCATTCGGACTAGACTAGACTAGCTCAGCGGTTGTCCAAGACCTTTGGGCGCAGCAATCTCTCAATGAAAGATCTATCTAGCTATCCTATAATTTAGAGCAAAACACAGGTTAAATCGAACGAAACACTTTATTTTATCAATCATTAACTTAATTGACATGGTTAAGCGGCGAGAGCCTCGCTCCTTAACTAGGCTATAAGAATTTAGAATTATACTTACGTGACTCATCGGAACTTGGTTTGCTGGAAGAGATCTCTTTTTAGAGATCCAGCTCGCCTTTGACAACTGTTTTTATTTACTTTTGGTCCTTGCAATTAATTTTGTGCAATAAAGAAATTATGAATCTAACACGGTAATTTACAATGCTATGGTGACCTACACAGTCCATTGTAATATGGTGTGCGGCTTACTCCTAGTGATCAACAAAGTTTTTGAGATTTACAAATTAACCTAAAAGGCATTCGGCGTCCTTTTAAGGCGATGATTTGCAGATCTACCAGGGGTATACCCGGTTGACAATACATAACTCAGCGCCTCACTATATTGCCAATATGGGATGGCAGAGGCACAATAAGTTTAGCTAGTTAAATTCAATACTCTATTTTGCAGCTGGGGCTAGCCCAGCTATAGACAAATAGGTTACCTCGCAATGTTTGCCATCACCGTTAAAACCTTAGTCATTTTTGGTATGTGGGGTCTGCTAATATGAGAGAAGAGGAGAGAAACTCAAAGCGGCCCACAGAAATGTGAATATATTTTAAATATTATCTAATTAAGACACATAACAAATAAATAGGTACTTAGGTCTAGTTTCCATTAATTTTGCTCACATATTTAGGTATCTAAAGGTACATTGTCAGCACCAGGATTTGAACCGGCATCTCTTGCGAGAGAAGCAAGCGTAAACCCCACTAGACCACAGAACTCTTGCAGCAATGGGAACTCCAGAAAAAAATACATGAAGATGCACATGAAGACTCGTTGCACAATTGAAAGGACAATGGTTTTTTATTTATAAGCAAGACTTGCTGCCTTCTCTCTCATCGAGTGCTGCACTACCGACACAAGGTGGCTGCATCTGTCTGTGTAATTCTTGTGAAATAGTGCACAGCATCATTAATAACAATAATGTTCTGTTGTCTGAAGAAATGATGCGGCACAAGTTGCAGTTCTTGATCTTCTTCAGGTTGGTTGGGGTTGCTGAAGAGTATTTTATCAAGCTGGGTTTGATTCAATCATCTTTAGCTGGCAAGGGAAGCCTGAAATAAAAAATAGGTAGTTTAAAAACTGCATTTTATTTCATGAATAGGTTAGCGGTTAGGGTAAGTATATCACACATTGTAACGTTAGCATTTGTCACCTGCGTATAACCAGAGCTAATGTGAGGGCGCCAGTCACCTCCCATCTCTCCTATACAATAGTTATGTCTAAATTTGTACCTACACATGTTTTATTCAGATTCTTCATATTCCGTACTCTTGTTCAGAGTAGAATTTCAAAAAGGTGCGAAATTTTTGACGTTCAGTGTATGTAACACGTTTAACTTACATTTTACCAGGCTCATCATCAAGACTGGAAGTCCTTGACTGCACCATCTCTATGTTATGCCAAAAGCTTTTAGATCTTGCTTGTTTGGGAATCCTTGTTATTTATAACCTTTTGCTTATATTTTGAATGAAGTTTTTCCACATACTCTCTAGTTGCCTGTGGGTCACCTTACGACGCTGCCCTTCACTGAAAAATCGAAGAAATACGTTGGAAAACTATTGTTGACTAGCTGAGATAGCGATCTTGTTATCTTTTGTTCCTGAATTATTTTTTCAGTTTATATTACTATAGGGTACTTACGACATAGTAATTGCTGCAGATTTTTAGCTTTTTGCACTTTTATCTGGACATCACAACAATTTCATAGTTTCTATCGAGTCTGTCTACACAAACAAATACAAGTCGTGTTCCGTGACATCGCCGTCAGCGCCACAATCGATTACGCGTATCTACAATGCCATCGTTTTGTATCGCCAAAACTGACTCGGAACGGCTTCGTAGCCGCTGTAATCGATTTTGGCGTTACTCGGAACGGGGGGACAAATATCATCAAATGTCAAACTCAGCCACAATAAACGTACGTTCAGAATACGTGATGAAACGAATGTTGTCATGCTGCTGAAAATTAAAATTTCTTTCAAAACCACGAAAACTTGTATGAAAACCACGGAACATTATGATATAAGATTGGTATAGTGTAAAATGTAGCAAGAAAATATAGTATAGTAAATAAAACACCTTTATTGTAGTTTATGTAGAAAGATTAATACAACTTCTGAATGTCGTTTTCGGGTATTTCTCGGTTTTTGTTCAGAGAAAATCCCTTTTTCCGATTCCAGACCAGAGACAATTTTGTTTTTTATTCATCATTCACTCACTCCCCGGATCAAAAGCAATCTTCAGTTAAGGCGGTCATGGTACGAAATTTGGCAGATCAAATTAGTGTTGTAGTTTGGATTGAGTGAGATTTGGTCTGACTTAAAAAAGATTGTGGTAACCCTCCTTACCTGCATGGACAAATTGGCGTAAATCGCCTACCACTGCAGCGTTCTTTTTAGATGATTATATCTATATTCATAAGGATGAGCAACTTATGATATGTGCTAAGAGAGTTCATGACTGGTTACCTAGAACTAACATGTGACAATGTTTCCGTTTGGTAGGTAGTTGTTTCCGTTAGGTAGTATTCATGAATTTCGATGGTTTTCTGATAGAATTTTCCACACAAAATTAGATACTTTTTCTCAGAGCATAGAGTTTACTTTTACATGAGCATAAAACTATCGAATATCAAAACGAATGAAACCACTCACGCAGCTCACGCTTCACGACTACCTCGATTATCGATTGTTTTAGGATTATTCGAATACTTTGAATGATTTCTACAATCGAGTGGCTTAGCGATTGTTATTCACAATCGTGCAACAGAGTGGCAAGTATAAGTTGGCGTTCCTGTAGCGGCGCCTCCTACACACTTTTATCGCCGCCGACAAAAAGTCGCCGCCATCTTGAACATTTTCGTTACTGCTCTGATTTGCTTCAAAATCGATACCTGAAGATCTGGTTGGAGTCCAATTATGATTCTAAAGTCAGACTTTGAAAAAAGTCGCCGCCATATTGATCTTTTTTGTAATGTACTAGGCCGATTTGCTTCAAGATCGATTCTAAGGATGCGGTTGGAGTCCAATCATGATTCTGTAGTCAGATTTAGAAAAAAGTTGCCACCATCTTGAACTTTTTGTAACTATAGTCTATTCGTGATAAGAATGAAGTGGAGTCATCACTCCATCCGGCGGCTTAGCCACGCCACAGATTAATAATGGCCACGCCCCGTAACCAATCAAATCGTTTCCTCTTATCAAGCCAAGTTCACAGTGACCGGTTGAAGGCAAACCTTCAAACGCGACGGTTGTGTCCTGTACATTTTAATTTTAATTTCACAACATTCTTATCACGAATAGACTGTAGACGGATTTGTTTCAAAATCGATATCTAGGAATGCGGTTAGAGTCGAATCATAATTCTGAAGTCAGATTTTGAAAAAAGTCACCGCCATCTTGAACTTTTTAGTTATTGGTCTGATTTGCTTCAAAATCGATATCTAAGGATGCGGTTGGAGTATATTCATGATTCTGAAGTCAGATTTTGAAGTTTTGTGCCGCACCGGCTTCAAACTGGTATTTTAAGCCCCGCTATAGCTATTGCTATGTGATATCAAATTTAAATTTTGCAATATGGGTATGGTTTTCGAGGTATTTTGGGGTTCTAGTGACGAATTAGGGGTCCATTTTGCATTTCAAGATGGCTGCCGCGCCAAATTTCTGTTTTGCAATATGGGTATGGTTTTCGAGGTATTTTGGGGTTCTAGTGACGAATATAGAGTCCATTTTGCATTTCAAGATGGCCACCGCGCCTAATTTAAATTTTGCAATATGGGTATGGTTTTCGAGGTATTTTAGGGTTCTAGTGACGAATATACAGTCCATTTTGCATTTCAAGATGGCCGCTGCGCCAAATTTCTATTTTGCAATATGGGTATGGTTTTCGAGGTATTTTAGGGTTCTAGTGACGAATTAGGGGTCCATTTTGCATTTCAAGATGGCCACCGCGCCAAATTTCTAATTTGCAATATGGGTGTGGTTTTCGAGGTATTTTGGGGTTCTAGTGACGAATATAGAGTCCATTTTGCATTTCAAGATGGCCACCGCGCCTAATTTAAATTTTGCAATATGGGTATGGTTTTCGAGGTATTTTAGGGTTCTCGTGACGAATATACAGTCCATTTTGCATTTCAAGATGGCCGCTGCGCCAAATTTCTATTTTGCAATATGGGTATGGTTTTCGAAATATTTTAGGGTTCTAGTGACGAATTAGGGGTCCATTTTGCATTTCAAGATGGCTGCCGCGCCAAATTTTTGTTTTGCAATATGGGTATGTTTTTCGAGGTATTTGGGGTTCTAGTGACGAATATACAGTCCATTTTGCATTTCAAGATGGCCGCTGCGCCAAATTTCTATTTTGGAATATGGGTATGGTTTTCGAGGTATTTTAGGGTTCTAGTGACGAATTAGGGGTCCATTTTGCATTTCAAGATGGCCACCGCGCCAAATTTCTAATTTGCAATATGGGTATGGTTTTCGAGGTATTTTGGGGTTCTAGTGACGAATATAAAGTCCATTTTGCATTTCAAGATGGCCGCTGCGCCAAATTTTAATTTTGCAATATTGGTATAGATTTCGAGGTATTTTAGGGTTCTTGTGGTGAATTAGGGGTCCATTTTGCATTTCAAGATGGTCACCGCGCCAAATTTCTATTTTGCAATATGGGTATGGTTTTCGAGGTATTTTAGGGTTCTAGTGACGAACGAATTCGCGTTTATTCCCAGTAGTACACACCCCGCCGTCCACACTGTTACGGTATGGAAAAAAAAATCCCATACGGTAACAGTGTTGACGTAGGTATGGGACTTTTTATTCCTCAGTAGTTCCGTTGGATGCAGTTCATTGCGTGTTGAAAAATTGTGTCGATTTTGCAGCAAATCGGTTCAGTAACAAAAAAGTTCAAGATGGCGGCGACTCTTTTGATATTTGACTTCAGAATCATGATTGGACTCCAACCGGATCCTCAGATATCGATTTTGAAGCAAATCGGTTGAGTAACAAAAAAGTTCAAGATGGCGGCGACTTTATTAATATTTGACTTCAGAATCATGATTGTACTCCAACCGCATTCTCAGATATCGATTTTGAAGCAAATCGGTTCAGAAACAAAAAAGTTCAAGATGGCGGCGACTTTTTTAATATTCGACTTCAGAATCATGATTGGACTCCAACCGCATCCTCAGATATCGATTTTGAAGCAAATCGGTTGAGTAACAAAAAAGTTCAAGATGGCGGCGACTTTTTTTAATATTTGACTTCAGAATCATGATTGGATTCCAACCGCATCCTCAGATATCGATTTTGAAGCAAATCGGTTGAGTAACAAAAAAAAGATACGCGTGTAGCACCGTACACGTGTTAGAAGTAAAACTTCTGTAGCTAGATCATTAAGTGGTACCTATACTATACACCTATACCTACCTATACTAAAAGAGATTTAAATTTCCAATTTTGAGATCCAAACTCTGCTTCAAGTTACTTTTAAGTTTCAGACGTCCGATTATTTGAAATTATTTAAACTTGTACTTACTTTTAATACGTCATGTCATTTATTTCCCACCATTCCTTATCTACAATTTGTCGCGCTCGTGGTGATATACTTAACTCATTCAATAGTGTCACTATTGTTCTGAGGTCACTACTATTTGCATCTCGCTCAGATTATATACCATCTGACGTCACGTCTTTTAGCCGTCTCGCTCAAATGTATGCATTGCTTTGCTTGTTTTAGAAATCCATATCGACCCGTGTGACATTGATGAAACTCTTTTCTTACAAACTGTATGGATCGCATCGCACAGCTGTCAAACATAAGTTCCGGTTCCAACAAAGAGGTTGAACGAAGTAGTTTTTGGTCACGTCACTGGTTTTGTTTATCCCAGCCAGCGGCGGCGGCGGCGGCGGCGCCATCTTGGCCATACCGGAAATCAAGAACTCGTGGAAGAATGCTTAAAATAATTTTTATTTCTTAACGTTTCATCAGGTTTTTCTCTCACTAATTAACATTCTTTATTGTACGAATGTATTATTATCTTATCTGATTAGTTAAAAACCGTATTGAAAATAGTTGCGGTTTTAAAAGTCTTCAGCCGACCCTGACGTCACCGATTCCAATTTCCGTTACATTTCTTAGCCACTCGTGATAGCACCCGGCTAGCAGCAATTGAAAAGCAAATATATGAATAACCCACAGTTGAGAGGTTAAATAAATTTTACCCCCGTGCCCCAAGAAGTTTTACTTCAAAAAGTTCAAGATGGCGGCGACTTTTTTTTATCAACTTTTATCTCAGCTTGGCAGGCATAGCATAGTACATGTTGTTCATTGTGTAAAGTTGCTTAGGACGACCGCTAGGGGCGCCACTGTCAACCTTATAAAGTTTCTTCTGATCTCCGCTGATATAGAGACGGCAGCACTCAGACAACGATGAGCAAAGAATGAAAAAGTGATAATATCTGTGAGGATCGAACTTGGATCACTTGTGTTACTCAGTGCTGGCCCAAAACGATAACAATCCGAGCCATTGCTGATACTAAGAACTGATTCGAATATTGGCATATGATCGTGCGGGCATTTACGTTGTATTGATTGTGCAGGTAATTTGGAATAATAATTGAAACAAAAAGTAAACTTTAGAAAAAACCGACTTCCACAAACCCTATTTGATTAGATTGAGTTTAATACAAACTGTAACTCCTAATCCCCAATTGGGGAATTATTTTTTCAAATCCCATCTCAGTGCTACCCCACGCTACTAAGGAACCTCTGTTCAAAGTTTCATGGCTCTAGGTCCACCGGAATAGGCTATGCGTTGCCTGCCTGTCAGCCACGCATTGTATTTGTACCTAGTATTGAGCAGGTCTGGTGGCCATATGTGGTCTTCATTATCAGTTCCGCATCACAATATCATTATGCTTATCATGAGTAAATACACGAGTTATTATGAATAATTGAAACAAAAAGTAAGCTAATACCCGATACTACGCCATACCCATATTGCAAAATAGAAATTTGGCTCGGCAGCCATCTGGAAATGCAAAATGGACTCCTAATTCGTCACTAGAACCCTAAAATACCTCGAAAACCATACCCATATTACAAAATGAACTCCAAATTCAGATTAGCTCGATGGCACCATATTCCTAAAGGACTTGTCACAACGAACCTAATGAGATGAGTATGAGAGTAGATAAATAGTGTATGAACTAAACATGGTGTGAAACTACACATAACTAGGTATTAAAACTCTCGTGGGATACTATCAAAAACACCCACTCGTGTTTTAATACCCCTCATTATGGAACAGTTTCATAAACTACTATTTCAATCCTACTGACTACCAGTAAGACACCGTACTACCAATTTTCAGGAGTATCAAGACGAATCCCATAAATTTTTTAGGCCTTGGCTACTTTTGAGGAGGAAAAACCGTATTTTATTATGCCATGACGATGCCGCGTAGCAATTATTTTATGACTGACTTTTATTGAGACGAGCGACACAACCTCTCCCTTCGAGAGCCTAAGCGGTAATGCCTCCCGTCGCCTTCGCGCATACCCGCATGCAATTTATTTCAGCGCAAGTGATAAAATGAAGATTGATTCGAAATCGCCGATTAATTCTAAAATGTTAAACACTAAACTTTAAGA
>OY735255.1:12535127-12570145 GCA_963457715.1 Argyresthia albistria
TGTTGCACCCAGTATAAACCGCATATCTCTGTCCCTCACTTTCTCACGACAAAACCCTTGTCGCTCTAGCCATGCTTAGGTTGCTGGAACGATGAAGAGTTCTGCTGGAACTAGAGTGTGGCGGGCAGCCGCCGCCGCCGCCGCCGCCGCCGCAGTGACTACCGGAGTAAGTGGTTAGCTGTTTCTCAACGACCACGATCCCAGCCAGAATCACCACAACAGAGACAGATTTTTATAATATATTTACAATCCCGTGGCGCCGCCGCCGCCGCCGCCGCCGACGCTAATGTGAAAATTTATGAAGGTCTAACGATAAATGGAGGAAAACCGTTCAAGAACTGACCTAAATATAAAACTTTTCGACGTAAAGACGTGTTAGATACATCAAAGGAGGTTAACGCTTTTCTTTATGATCCGGGATCCTCAGTTAGAGGAATAATCGAATAAAAGCATCGCTTTCTGTACCGGGGTCGTCCGCGTCACGAGGTCAACTTTGATCCAAAAGGCAAGGGCGTGGCAGAGGGTGCTATTATGGAACTACTTAACTAAATACTCGCCGAGACCTCTGCCCTGAGGGATTTACAGTTCGTCGCGTTTACTTTTAACTGGTCTATCCGGATAAAATAAATACCGATATCGTCAATGAAAAATATAATTTAGTTGCAGCAATAGCCTGCGACACGAGCAGCATTATAAAAGGTAACAGAAACAGGTTGTGTCGGTGCCTGCGAGTGCGGACTGCGGAGTGAACACGCCATAGCCGGTGTTTCTCTATCTAATTACGTGTCCATAAACGTGCGAAGTCAGTTTGCGGCCATTACATCTTATTGAACAGATGTTCGGCCTCAATAGGCGGCTCAGCGACGACACGCCTGCTCCCAGATTTTATGGTTATTGAGTAAACTAATAAAAGTTATAGTCAATTCAAGCAGGAAGAACATAACTTAAAAATGAAATGAAATTGATGTTTGGAAAAAATGCTTTTATATCTACCCTATGAATGGATGAATGTTGAAATTCTGCAGAAATAAATAACCTCTTTCTTTACCCACTAGTCAGATTGGTAATAAAATTCTAGCAGGTCCTCATTCGAGTTCCGAATACTTATAAAACATTAGGCCAGTGTTTTGTATTTGTCCTTCATCTTCATTCGTAAGGAACGCGTGCGGAATGATGTGCGTTTACCTTCAGCGTTTACAAGGAACGACGTTCGCTTTCGGAATTCGATTCCTGCCTGCTATCTGCTAGTACGAATTGGTATTCAGAGAAGTAACCCACGTTTGAATAAAGGTGATTTTGTCGCATCACTGTGGAATTGCCTTCAGAGGACGTGATGCGATGTGAGTGTGAGAGTGAGACCGTGCCGTGAGTGATGTTCGTGCTGGGTCGTTATCTCTAGTAATTGATACAGAATTAGCATAAAACCTAATCTTTTAATTACATACGCCTTCAACAGGCTGATATTCTGGAGCGAAATTAAGTTATTGGACGATTTACGTAAATGCGCTCGGACTAATAAGCGAGGGTGTTCAGTGTTTCACCGACCGAGGTTGAATAACAACTCGTTATTTTCGACGTTCACCCGAACTAGAGAAGGTCGACAATATTATCCCGTTGCCTCTTTGTTAACCTTGTTCTTGTAAGTTTCTATTGCTCAGGTGGATTTTACAATCAGTATGGTACACGCTCAAAATCTACGACTACAATGATATTCACCTTTGATTCATGTTCTAATAATTGTGTGATGATGATCTTTACCATTAAAATGTCATTTATACTCCTTGTAAGCGCTTATTAATTACAACTAGCAAAGAAATACATTATCGTACCTAGGTAATCATTTACTCGGAGTTAGCTGGTTAGTAGGCTGATGCAATATCAGTGATAATTTGGACGATTTTAGCTAGATATCTGTTTGTTCCGAGTTGAATATAAAAGTCTTCTCATAGTTTACGCCTTAATGTTATTCTAGCTGGTGCAATGTACGCAATACCAGAGGCACCAGTGCGTAGATAATATGAACTATGCATGTCTTGTCTATGAATTACCCAAATGACGCCACGTCACGTAACCTGTCATGTGTGGGTAGATTACTATAGCTTAAAAACCTACCTATTAACTCTTTATGGATCGATATTATAGCACTCAAACCGGTAAATCACTTAAAAGCAGGTAAAGATTTTCTTTATTTAGCACTGACCGGAAAATCAAGGAAAAATAACAAAGACATACAGTTTCTAGGTCGTCGTTTCCTTTGCTTTGTGGCCATGATCACCTGTCAATGGCAATTGTAGTGAGACCTCTCGTTACGTGTGCGGTGGATCAAGATTGGGGGTCCGACTATACTGGCGCTTAGTTTATGTAAACAGTGTGTATACGTCTGAAGCAGATCTCTTTGCTCAAGTCATTCGCACTCGAGTGACGCATCGGCGCATGCATCGACATCGGTGTCCGCAACCTCGACACACACGCACACACACCCTCACACACAATGACATCGGTGTCCGCAACCTCGACACACACGCACACACACCCTCACACACCCTAACACACAATGACAAGAAGGAAAACTAATTTAACTTGATTTTAATCATTCCCAACATTTGTATGTTTATTGACATAAATCTTCTCCTTTCGCAGAATCGTACGTAAACCCCGGTCGGAATTTTGCGTCCACCATAACTTCACAACTGTCAGGATGACTGAGCACTATGCACCGTGTTGGGACACAAGACTTTTCTCCTGTGCTAAGGAGGACCTAAGTTAAGTAAAAAACTGCAAATATGAAGACAGAAAACAGAATAAAGCGAAGAAAGAAGAACATTTCTGTAGATTGGTTAATTATCTTTGGTTATCTAGCTGTATGAGTATTATAGACATCATAAAGCTAGGTTACCGGAGTTAAGTGCCGTCTGCCTCGACGAGTCATCTCTGAACGCACAGAATAATGAGAAGAAGAGAAGAAGAAGGAGATCACTTATAGTATCGTCGAGTGTTATACTCTTGCATAATGTGTTATCTGTTCTGCTATATTTCCAATTTCACCAATTTAAAGTATGCAATTTACATTACTGTTTCATATATATTTCGGACTGTAGAACTTGGGGAAAGTTGTTTTTAGGGATGAGTTTTTTTTTTAAATAGTCTGCATAGTTTGTTTGTTTGTTGTTTTTTTTTGTTTCGAGGCCGCCCTAGAAAACGTTGGAGTGACGAGCTGAGGGACCACAACAAGAACTGGTAGGAATCGGCCCAGGAGCGCGATGCATGGAAACGGGGAAGAGAGGCCTTTGCCCAGCAGTGGGATGCTATAGGCTAATAATAATAATAATAATAGCCTGCATAGTGTCCCACTGCTGTGCAAAGGCCTCCCCTATCTCAGACCATTCCTCCCTGTGCTGTGCTACCTCCACCCAGTCCGGCAAATACCTGTCCAGGTCGTCCCGCCATCGACGTCTCGGCCTGCCTCTATTCCGATGGCCGTCAGTGAGCACTCATTCGGTGGTCAGTTGGGCCCATATTTGGGGGTGCATGCGGCACACGTGTCCGGCCCAGTCCCACTTCAGCCTAGCGGTCTTAGCGCCAACGTCAGCAATGCCAGTGATGGAGCGCAGTGTCGTGTTTCTAACATGGTCGGTCAGCCTGACACCGGTTATACTTCGCTCCATCGCTCTTTGGCAAACCTTGAGTTTGGACTTCTGGATCTCCGTCAGCGACCAAGTTTGAGCACCGTAGGTTAGGATGGGCAGGATACACATGTCGAAGAGTTTGCGCTTCAGTGACAGTGGAAGGTTTCCCTTCATCAGCTCTTTCATGGACCAGTAGCTCTTCCAGGCGTTCGATATGCGTCTATCGATTTCCTTATCCTGCCTGTTTTCGGATGATACTAACTGGCCCAAGTAGATGTATTCGTCAACATACTGTATTTCCTGCCCATCAACCTCGACCCTACGTTTCGTGCTATTGGTCATGAGCTGCGTTTTTGTCCGATTCATCATTAGTCCAACCTCAAGACTTGCGGTGCTAAGGTATTGTAGCATTAATTGTAGTTCAGCTGCCGTTGACGCGAACAGGACAATGTCATCGGCGAAGCGAAGATTTGTGAGTGTTCTGCCTGCCACCAACAACAACGCCCTTGTCCTGATATTGGACCGCTAGCTGTCTAAATACCTCCTCGAGGGATGAGTATTGAGTTTAAAACAGTCCACTACCTTTTACTGGTATTACTTAGATGGCTGTTTCTGTATTTCGGAGATCACACAGCGGGCACCGACGATTTAACATACCTTCGAACTTCGAAGCACAGAAGCGTCTCGTGCGCTTCCAACTTACAGAAATGCTTCCTCTTTAGATAGATAATACATGTTGGTAGTGCTACCAAATAATGATAAATATCGGTGGCCGCGAATAAAAACAGTTACTCCAATGGTCCATACAGAGTAATCCAAACCCCTTTTGGCTCCTTCAATTTAAGATAGCGGCTACTCACCCCTCGAGGTCGAAACATTTTTAATGGCTGGCCTATACATATGTAAAACATTTTCTCCACTTTTTGTAGAGCAAAGCCTTTTTAGGGTTTCGTATCTCAGAAAGAGAAACCCTTATAGGATCACTCGTGCGTCTGTCCGTCCGTCCGTCCGTCACAAGCATTTACTCAGATCATATTGGACCGATGAAGTTGAAAATTAGTACACATGTCAATATCTGTGACCCAAAGACAGAGGTGCAATGTAAATATATAAATATGGAATGTAAGGGCCACTTTTGGGGGCCAAATGATAAGAATAAAATTTCAAAAATTCAAATGATTACGTGTGTGACATATCAAATGAAAGCGCATGGTGTCAGAATCTTAAATGTATTTTCTATAATATTTTTAAGACTTATTTTGAAAAAGTTGTGCTGTTGTACCGATTCGCATGTCATCAAAACCTCTAAGGGCTCTTGGGTACTTCCCAAAGTCCTAAACATCTGAAAGGTATGCAAGCAAATGTTTGCATCCATATCCCTTAAAAACTCCGAAATCTACAACTTTGACCCCCTAAGCCACTAAACTTGGGTGCAAAGTTTGTATGAAAAACTGAATTTTAGGGTACTTTTAGGGTATTTTGTTGGTGTTTGTCCTATTATTGTTGTACGAAACCCTCTCAACGCGAGTCCAATTCGCACTTGGCAGCTTATTGTAAACCAACTTTACAAAAGGAGGGGGTTCTCAATTCGGCTGTATTTTTTTGTGTTCGTTACATCGAATTTGGTAATAAATAAGAACCGAATTGAATAATTGTTTTTTATATTTTTATATGATAGGCAGTGATAGGCAGTGATAGGAATAGGTAGGGCTTATTAACCTAAACTTACGAGAGATATCGAGAAGGTACAGACACTTCCTTTACATTTAATCCCAGTAGTCCCAAACTCCCAACCCCGCCGTCCCCAGTGGGGTCGTATGGAAAAAAAATCCCATACGTCCTCAGTGGTGATAATCGAAACTTTTTATTTCCCAGTAGGTAGTTCCGTTGGATGCAGTTCATTGCGTGTTGTCGTATTCAGTGAACTGCCATAATATCTCGGAAACTACTCATCCTAGACTACTAGTTTGTATGGAGATGTGACAGCTCTTGATGAGATCTTCATTTCGGATGACAGCTGTCAATGACAGTTTTAAGTTTGACAGATGTCATCTGAAATGAAGATCTCATTAAGAGCTGTCACATCTCCATACAAACCAGTAGTCTAGGATGAGTAGTTTCAGAGATATGACAGTTTTAAGTTTGACAACTGTCATCTGAAATGAAGATCTCATTTAAAAGATTTAAAAGATTTAAAAGATTTATTTACCAAAGCTCATCAAGAGCTGTCACATCTTCATACAAACCAGTGGTCTAGGATGAGTAGTTTCCGAGATATTATGGCCGTTTTAACACTGAATACGACAACACGCAATAAACTGCTTCCAACGAAACTACTGGGAAATAAAAAGTTTCAATTATCACCACTGAGGACGTATGGGTTTTTTTTTCATACGACCCCACTGGGGACGGCGGGGTTGGGAGTTTGGGACTACTGGGATTAAACGGTAAGGAAGTGTCTGTACCTTCTCTATATCTCTTGAAGTTTAGGTTAATAAGCCCTACCTATTCCTATCACTGATGATAGGGCATGCTTGCAATTCGGTCCCATTTAAGTTCCCATTTTTAAATTTTAAAATCTATCCAGCAGATCTTGAAAAAATTTAAAAAAATTGTCTGTTTACATAGACGACATCATAATGAAAAGTTTCAACTATTTTGTTTTATGTTTATAAACGAAATATTGGTTTAAATCAAACTGGCCGCTTGTGATTGGGCTAATGACGTCGGTTTTTCTTTAAAAATATATATTACACTAACTGTACATGTCACTTGTGTATGAGACTACAGTCTAACACCTAGTAAACATAATGACAGTAGTATTACCAAGCCAGCAAGCTACTAGCTAGGTTTGTTGGAATAATGACAGTAGTATTACCAAGCCAGCTGGCTACTAGCTAGGTTTGTTAGAATAATGACAGTAGTATTACCAAGCTAGCCAGCCACCAGCTAGGTATGCTAGAATAAATATCTCTATAGAGATAAGCTCGCTTTTGCGTATTTATATTTTTGGTGTAATAAAGTATGCACATAATTATTGTAACACCAATGTGTTAATGCAGAGCTAAAGTCATTCATATTGTAATACCAATAGAGCTAAAGTCATTCATATTGTAATACCAATGTGTTAATGCAGAGCTAAAGTCATTCATATTGTAATACCAATGTGTTAATGCAGAGCTAAAGTCATTCATATTGTAATACCAATGTGTTAATGCAGAGCTAAAGTCATTCATATTGTAATACCAATAGAGCTAAAGTCATTCATATTGTAATACCAATGTGTTAATGCAGAGCTAAAGTCATTCATATTGTAATACCAATAGAGCTAAAGTCATTCATATTGTAATACCAATGTGTTAATGCAGAGCTAAAGTCATTCATATTGTAATAACAATGTGTTAATGCAGAGCTAAAGTCATTCATATTGTAATACCAATGTGTTAATGCAGAGCTAAAGTCATTCATATTGTAATACCAATGTGTTAATGCAGAGCTAAAGTCATTCATATTGTAATACCAATGTGTTAATGCAGAGCTAAAGTCATTCATATTGTAATACCAATGCGTTAATGCAGAGCTAAAGTCATTCATATTGTAATACCAATAGAGCTAAAGTCATTCATATTGTAATACCAATGTGTTAATGCAGAGCTAAAGTCATTCATATTGTAATACCAATGTGTTAATGCAGAGCTAAAGTCATTCATATTGTAATACCAATGTGTTAATGCAGAGCTAAAGTCATTCATATTGTAATACCAATGTGTTAATGCAGAGCTAAAGTCATTCATATTGTAATACCAATGTGTTAATGCAGAGCTAAAGTCATTCATATTGTAATACCAATGTGTTAATTCAGAGCTAAAGTCATTCATATTGTAATACCAATGTGTTAATGCAGAGCTAAAGTCATTCATATTGTAATACCAATGTGTTAATGCAGAGCTAAAGTCATTCATATTGTAATACCAATGTGTTAATGCAGAGCTAAAGTCATTCATATTGTAATACCAATGTGTTAATGCAGAGCTAAAGTCATTCATATTGTAATACCAATGTGTTAATGCAGAGCTAAAGTCATTCATATTGTAATACCAATGTGTTAATGCAGAGCTAAAGTCATTCATATCGCAACAATCATAGATTTTATGTCCAAATTAAGAGGTTAAGTCATTAACACCGGGTTCAATTAGGAAGAAAACTGAAAGCTAAACGCAGATGGCGCTTCGTTGGCAGTACCTTGTTTACGCTAGTGTGAAGGCCGCAGCGCAGGCCGTGTTGCTTTAAAGTTCCCATGTCATACTAAGGTTTAGTCGCGAATGCGCCACCTAGCGTGAGAAATTGACAGTTTTCCTCTCAATACGGACTTGATGTGTAATTGGAACTAGAGATAAGGCCGAACATTAAATACCGAAATAGTCTACGCAGACAAAACAAAAATGTTTGCTTATATTTACAGGAAAAAGTTTATAACAAAGGCTCTGTGAGATTATAACTTATCATAACTTAATTATCATAACTTTCCAAGTTATGATTTTCTGTGAACAACAGTTGCTTTATGAAGAAACACAAAATAACTCGATTCCAGCGAGTTTACCCTCCTTCCTTGTCCTTGCTCTGGGGGCAGCGGTGTCGAGGCGTCGCGCCCTCTGGGGGCAGCGGTGTCGAGGCGTCGCGCCCTCTGGGGGCAGCGGTGTCGAGGCGTCGCGCCCTCTGGGGGCAGCGGTGTCGAGGCGTCGCGCCCTCTGGGTGCAGCGGTGTCGAGGCGTCGCGCCCTCTGGGGGCAGCGGTGTCGAGGCGTCGCGCCCTCTGGGGGCAGCGGTGTCGAGGCGTCGCGCCCTCTCGGCCTTGTTGCAACTTCAATATTTTAGGAATGTGTGAAGTAAAGTGAGTATATCGATAAGCATCCTCCAGTCTACTGTAGTTACTACACACTCGGGAATGTTTACCTGAAAAGGGTTAAATATGAACAACCTGTAAATAGAATAAATATAATACGTACATTGGAATCTTATATTTATCACCCGTGGCGAGATTATTGAATTATTCATAGATCTCGCTCAGAAAACTATCTATCTGCAGCACCTGCACCTGAAGCGCCTGAACTTGAGTGATCCTTGAATACCAACGCCATCTAGCGGCAGAAGGCTGACCTTCCGATACAAAAGATTTCCTCCCGGATCCACTCTGCCTACCAGAGATCGATATCTGGTGACCGAGCTTTGCTCGGCGGTTTGTGGTACTTACAAACACAATAAAATAGGTGTTATAATTCGTATAAGTAAGTACCATCAACCAATGTGCTGCCAATGCTGCCATTGAGCTACCATTACTACGTGTAGAGGCGCTGCTGTCTCAAACGAAAAACGTGTCGCTACTTGATCACGTGGGAAGCGGGGGGCGGCGCGCTGCCGCGCCGGGTGGGGCGTGCGCACGTAAGATTTATAGAAGTGACACTACTTTAGTACCTAAATCATTTCATTTTATTGCGATAAATTACAGTATATTTTACAGATCATAAATAATATAATGTCCTAATGTAATTTTACCGATGGCGGCATGGCAATTTTAATAATAATAATTATCAATAGTATTAAATTAAAACAGAATAAATAATAAAGATCTAGATCTTTATCATCCATCATCACACATAGCATAATTTTATAATAACATTATTTTATCGAATTATTGAGTTAATATTAATGTCACTGATAGTCGTATAACAATGAAGAAAGTCTTATCCGTAAAACAGTAAACTATCTAAGAGGATAATTTTCAAAATTCATAAAATTCAGTCAACGTATAAGGACACATAAGCAGTAGGTACTGTTTCAAGGCCTTCAGAAACCGATAACCCGAGAGAAGCTTTATATTTAACGGTAGCTTATTGTAGACGCAGACTGCCAATATTACTAGTACTTTTACAAATTTTACTAATTTGCTAAACTAAACTAAACTAAAAGTGGATTTGAGAATTTAGATACAAAGCCGTAGCGTCTGTGACGCGCCTGTCTAAAATGTTACCGCAAGGTGAACAATTCTTAGCTCTTGGAAACCTGCAGGCAATCAAGATTATTTTCTCGATCCATTTATTTATTATGTAATGTTTACTTTGTTTGGTTGGTCTGGGGAATACGTAGGCATTGGTTTGGTTTCTGGAGAAATCATATTATCAGAGTAAGGTTTTGTTTTCTTTGTGTTTGATTTCATTAGGAACTTTGTTTACACTGGTATATCTATAGTTTGCAATCTCATATTACACTCAAACCTAGCAGCTACTAAATTGGATCAAAATTCAAATATTGTAGCATGTTTGTTTTGTGAGGCATAAAATCATGAAACTTTCATACGATTACCGTGCTCAATATTCGCTTCGTGTTAATTATAGTTTATTTTCTTTTATAAACCGTTATAGGTAGTATACGAACGGCAATTGTTTTAAAACGTTCGGCTTAATTTTAATAGAAAAACAAAAATATCCGCGTGAACTGATCAACTGGGATAAAAGCGATCGAGAGTCCCTCTCTCTACCACCCTACTCAATCGGATCAACTTTAAGTGCTGATTTATAGTGTTGTTTTTTCATAAACAACTCTTTTAACACAACAACATTGCTGAGTCAGGGCCATTTCACTGCCGTGGTACAGTCACATAACCACACAGCTGTAGGTACCTACTGTTAATTGCATAGTGCGTGCTATTATGTGCCGTCTATTTAAATTGATTTTTTTGTTATTAATTTATGTGTGTGTACCATGTCCTTTGAATAAATGATTTATCTATCTATCTATCTATCTATCTATCTTTTAAAACGAACTTACGGGGACAAGTCTTACCTTCTGCCAGCTAAGAATAAATAAGAGAGATAAAGAGTGAGATATAGAGAGTTACAGATTTATTACTTAGTTATGTCAACACTGGACATACAATAAGAAATGTGAACCTCTCTAATCTACTCACCACACCCACCTCCATCTGCACGAGAAATAAGAATTCGTTTTATCTTTATCAAGATAATGCAGTAATAAGCTTAAAATTGTTTAAGTAAACTGGAGTCTGTAACCGCGCGCCTCCAGAGGGCTCGGGGGCTCGCGAGTCGCGTACAACCGCTCGTGCTACGTAAATAGTGGCTTCACGAGCTCAGACAATGTTTGCTCTCCAATGAATAATGATCATTCAGCACCGTTCGTGTGCTAATGAAACAAAATGGCGGCCGTTTTTCAATTAACTAATTTAATGGTACACAGTAGAGCTCGGATTCAGAATGGTTCATAGTTCGTTTAGTAATCATTAGTCAAAGTTTGTATTTATTTCGTTTATAAAATTACGGATGGTTTTAGTACCTACTAATTTAGGTTTGCATATACAATTGTGTGTACCTATTAATTTAAACTATTTATTGATAAGCATTTAATCTACAACATTTATTTCAACTACTGGGTTATACGTGGTTATGCTGACTTTGTTTATATCCTGAACCAAGCTTTTATATCCTATGAATATAATACCCCACGTAGAGCTTCCAAGTCGCGGCGCATAGCTCGTAGCGGCACGTAGCAGCTCGTAGGATACTTAGCTACGGCGTAGCGGGCGCTAAGCGAAGCAATTAGCTGCGTAGCGTGCCTGGCTGACAGGAATGCGCCGAAATTCGGGATACAATATGTACATGTTTACTAGGTAAGTAACACGATGATGAGATGAGCTTACCTTTGTCGAAGTTTTTTTCATTGATAAAGTATGATGTTTGTAAAGCAAGTAAGTAAGGTAAGTTGATTTTAAATACCTATATTGTACACGTTAACGCTATTATTATTTTAAAGCAAAGTGACTTATATATTAATAAAATTACTAATTCTTCATAAGCAAGCTGGATGGATAGGATATAGTAGATACAATTCGCAATCACAGGCAACACTTCTTCCATTAGATTAAGCAATACTTTTCTGAATATACGGCCACTGAAACAGCATTTTATAAAATAATCGTCCAATCTTGAGTTTACTAATACTTTGGTCGTACTTTGGTAATATTTTGTACAATGTTTGTCTCGTCATAAAAGCTAAGTGCTAAAGCGATCCATAATACACGAGACACGGAGTGTCAGCTCAGCAGGAAAGTGCACCGCGACTCAAATTGCATTTCCTCCTCGGCGCGGCATACAGTCCGAGCGGGACACAACGGAGTGTGCGAGCAAGATGGATCGAGAGACCGTGAGACGTCGCCTGGAGATTATTTATGCGTGAGATGTCGCCCAATATCCGAGCTAGGATGTAGGGCCAGCACATGACAGTCCCGTCTGTATACTGTATGCACCCTTCAAGGGTGTAGGGCCAGCACATGACAGTCCCGTCTGTATACTGTATGCACCCTTCAAGGGTGTTGGGCCAGCACATGACAGTCCCGTCTGTATACTGTATGCACCCTTCAAGGGTGTTGGGCCAGCACATGACAGTCCCGTCTGTATACTGTATGCACCCTTCAAGGGTGTTGGGCCAGCACATGACAGTCCCGTCTGTATACTGTATGCACCCTTCAAGGGTGTTGGGCCAGCACATGACAGTCCCGTCTGTATACTGTATGCACCCTTCAAGGGTGTTGGGCCAGCACATGACAGTCCCGTCTGTATACTGTATGCACCCTTCAAGGGTGAGAGGGACTGAATATTAATAACGCACTTATTAAACGTTGGAAAGTTTCATATTTACTTTACCGAAAGTTCTATTTTATGTTCTGAACAGGTCTACCCTAGTTCAAGTATCGACCTGTCTCATAAATTGCTTGGGTTCTTGGAGTAAATCTTTTGTTAAGGACAAGCTCGTAACGTAGGTATACTTTTTACGATATCACTTTTTGTGTGGTGTTTGAGTGCAGTAAGGAAATTATGAATAAGGGAGGGGTGGGGGGGGGGCATTCGCGTTTTGTAGCAAATGATACCCCGACACGAATGCATGAAAATATGTTTGTAGCAGCTAGCAGCCGGGAAACATCAATATATGTAGTTCTATCGCCGAAGGAACACAAGGCACCGGCGACATTATTTCTGTCAGTAGATTTTTAACCGACTTCCAAAAGGAGGAGGTTTACAATTCGTCGGGATATTTTTTTATGTGTGTACACCGGTTGCGCTTAGACGGATGGACCGATTTGGTTTTTTTTTTTTTTTGAAAGGGTTTACCTTCTTATTAATCCTATTGACACCAGATCAGGATCTGATGATGGGATCCTGGAGAAATCGAGGGAACTCTTCAAATATTATAGGCAGACCTATAGTGATTTTTGTGTTTTTCATAATAACTCGTCCATTTACTCATGGTAAGCATAATATTGTCATGCAGAACTGATGATGAAGACCCACATGGCCATCAGAACTGCTGAAAGGTACAAGATGCAATCTACTGTGCGTGGCTGACGGGCAACGCTAAACCGGTGGACCTGGAGTCCTGGAGCCATGTGTAGTACAGGGGGGGTAAGTGCGTAAACCGGTGGACCTGGAGTCCTGGAGCCATGTGTAGTACAGGGGGGTTATTCCGTAAACCGGTGGACCTGGAGTCCTGGAGGCATGTTTAGTACAGGGGGGGTAAGTCCGTAAACCGGTGGACCTGGAGTCCTGGAGCCATGTGTAGTACAGGGGGGTTATTCCGTAAACCGGTGGACCTGGAGTCCTGGAGCCATGTGTAGTACAGGGGGGGTAAGTCCGTAAACCGGTGGACCTGGAGTCCTGGAGCCATGTGTAGTACAGGGGGGTTATTCCGTAAACCGGTGGACCTGGAGTCCTGGAGGCATGTTTAGTACAGGGGGGGTAAGTCCGCCGGTGGGCCTGGAGTCCTGGAGCCATGTGTAGTACAGGGGGGGGTAAAGTTCGTAAACCGGTGGACCTGGAGTCCTGCAGCCATGTGTAGTGCAGGGGGGGTAAGTCCGTAAAACCCATTCTATTGTTCTCCAAACTGCTATTTTTCCTACATTGTATCCTAAAAACCCCAAAAGTAATATTAGTAATAGTAATATTGAATCACGATATTTTCTTACTTCATGTCCGGATAACCCCAAGATGGATGAGTACAGTCGGTCGGTTTGTTTTGGTATGGTTATAGAAGAAGGTTTTATAATAAAATATATGAAATACTTTTATAAAGATTTGTATAATGAAAATAAATAGATATATAATTTATATAAAAAAATCACAGTCAATATCATAGCTTCGGATTAGACTTAGTAATAACTAGATTTTATTAACTAAAATATTATTATCTTAATGAAGTGTGAATCTTCTTAAAGTGCATATAAAAATCAGATCCTTATCGACAGAAAAAAATTAAATGCCCTCCAAATTTTTTTCTAGTTTTTTGAAGTAAAACTTCTTGGGGCACGGGGGTAAAATTTATTTAACCTCTCAACTGTGGGTTATTCATATATTTGCTTTTCAATTGCTACCTAGCCGGGTGCTATCACGAGTGGCTAAGAAATGTAACGGAAATTGGAATCGGTGACGTCAGGGTCGGCTGAAGACTTTTAAAACCGCAACTATTTTCAATACGGTTTTTAACTAATCAGATAAGATAATAATACATTCGTACAATAAAGAATGTTAATTAGTGAGAGAAAAACCTGATGAAACGTTAACAAATAAAAATTATTTTAAGCATTCTTCCACGAGTTCTTGATTTCCGGTATGGCCAAGATGGCGCCGCCGCCGCCGCCGCCGCTGGCTGGGATAAACAAAACCAGTGACGTGACCAAAAACTACTTCGTTCAACCTCTTTGTTGGAACCGGAACTTATGTTTGACAGCTGTGCGATGCGATCCATACAGTTTGTAAGAAAAGAGTTTCATCAATGTCACACGGGTCGATATGGATTTCTAAAACAAGCAAAGCAATGCATACATTTGAGCGAGACGGCTTAAAGACGTGACGTCAGATGGTATATAATCTGAGCGAGATGCAAATAGTAGTGACCTCGTAGTGACACTATTGAATGAGTTAAGTACATCACCACGAGCGCGACAAATTGTAGATAAGGAATGGTGGGAAATAAATGACATGACGTACCTATTAAAAGTAAGTACAAGTATAAAATAATTTCAAATAATCGGACGTCTGAAACTTAAAAGTAACTTGAAGCAGAGATTGGATCTCAAAATTGGAAATTTAAATCTCTTTTAGTATAGGTAGGTATAGGTGTATAGTATAGGTACCACTTAATGATCTAGCTACAGAAGTTTTACTTCTAACACGTGTACGGTGCTACACGCGTATCTTTTTTTTTTTTTCACTCTCTTTGTACAAACTGCAAAAAATTTACATAATTACGAGATGGAAGAGTTTGCAGGGTACAAAGTTCAAAGTTCATTTTTTTATTGACCATATAATCATACAGATTACTTAGTCAACGTAAATATAATATATTAATATTTTTGTATACTACGGCCCGTTCGGAAGTTGTGGGCTTAGGGATGGAGCAAAGAAGGGCAAGAAACTCCCCCGTACCTCTTTTAAAATGTCAGAGCCTTAAAAATACAACGTTATGTATTTCTACTTTAGTCTAAGGAAATACACCGAGGAGAGACGTACTGACTCAGTCTATCGCCCCTCTTTGGATTTCTGTGCGCTGAGATGGTAAAGACCATGCAGTTTTGTCATCTAAATATTGTTTTATACTGTAATAAGACTTCTTCAATAAGCCGTTTTTGACATAGTTTTAGAACCTCCTTTCTGGTAGGTCCGTTGCTTCATTAGGTATTTTATTATAAAAACTAACACACACTCCCATAAAAGAGTGAGCAACTTTACTGAGTCTGAACGCGGGCATAGCAATCTTATTTCTATTTTAGTGCTAATACTATGATTATGACTTTTATAAGTCTTAAATAAACCTATGTATTTTCTGGTGTACATGATATTTTCATAAATGTATTGACAGGTAACAGTAAGTATATTGATATTTTTGATTTTGTCCCTTAGTGATTGCCTAGCATCTAGTTGATAGATAAAAATTAACTGGATAGTGACGCTGAAGGAGGGTGGTGCTGCCGAGGATTCCGTACACTAAGTCTGACTTGCACTTGACCTTTTTTATCATTTACCATGTAATGGCTTCTTTGTTCAAAAGACCGCTATTTTAAAAACTGATCTCTGTAACATGAAAGGGGTGCAGGTTGCCAAAGTGAAAGGGGTGCAGGTTGCCAAAGTGAAAGGGGTGCAGGTTGCCAAAGTGAAAGAGGTGCAGGTTGCCAAAGTCATCATCCCGATCGATGACGTTGACGTATCACATGTATGTGTGTAGAACTTTTAAAAACATTGTTAGATACTGTAGCTGACTGTACTTTTTACATTCCTCAATGGACAATTAAATAATAATAACTAAGAACAGGGTTTGGAGTTCATATGGAGTGTGGAGTTCAGTGGAGGACATATTTTTGGGATTCTACGGACTAACCCGTACAGGGGTTCCTTAGGTAGCGTGGGTAGCACTGAGATGGGATTTGACGAAATGAATTCCCCAAGGGGGGGGGGGGGGGGGGTTGAAATATGGGGTTACAGTTTGTATTCAAATCAAAAAGCACTTGACATTGGTTTCTAATCAAATAGGGTTTGGAAGTCGTTTTTTCTAAGTTTTACTTTTTGTTTCAATTATTCTGTCTCGATACCTTCCACTGTCTGAAACAAGCAGTGTCTACCGATGTTACGGCAGTAATACAATATAATAATAATGAAGCCCTTTATTTCCAAATTTAGTTAACTTTGCTTAAATAACATGAAATTATTTCATTTAAGTACAAAAATCATTCCTATTTTAAGTTAATTTATTAATATTGCATGCAAATTATATAGAAACAATTAAGATTAATTTATTAATAATTAATTTCACATTTTAATTGTATTTATGTTTGACTTGTATTTATGCTTTAATTGTATTTATGTTTTAATTGTATTTATGTTTTAGTTGTATTTATGTTTTAATTGTATGATATTATAATTAGTATTTATTTACATATATGTATTTGTTTATTGGGACACCCATTTTCGGGTGAAGGCCTCCTCCATCTGTCTCCATAGTGCTCTATATTGCGCCACTCTAGGCCAGGTAACTCCCCCGCCTACTTCCTCGATGTCGTCTCGCCAGCGCTGCCGAGGTCGCCCTCTTGGTCTCTTGTCCTCGCGCGGGTACCAGTGTAGGACTCGCTCTGTCCATCGACCGTCTGTCATCCGAGCCACGTGTCCTGCCCATCTCCACTTGAGCTGACAGGCGAGTTTTGCTGCATCAACCAGTTTTGTTTTTTGTCTTATATCACTGTTTCTCTGTCTGTCTCTTAATTTGATGTTTAGAATACTTCTTTCAGCTGATCTCTGGAATACTTGTACCTTCTTGATGATGTTCTGTGTCAAGACCCAATTTTGACAACCGTAGAGTAGAGTAATACAATATGCGAAGTTTTAATGTTGAACAATTTGTGAGAACATGCCAACCCCTGCAAGCTTTTGAATAGCCAAGTTACCTTTGTGCAACTACCTGGAACTTTTATATTTATTTTGTTCCAGCTTTTATAAGAGCTTAATAGCTAGCTTATCTACATTCGTAGAGTAGAATAACGATACAACTTTCGTATATCCTTACCTGACCCACCCTTTTAGACGCAAGACAAGAGCCAATTAAAATGCCAACTAAGAAATACCCCTAGGAAGACGAGCAGACTATTTATACTTTAAAGTAGCCGTTCTAACCGTGGGTCGTGACACTGTTTTATAAGTTTTTGTGGAGTACCGACCATTAGTATACTAAGGTCAACTGTTATTTCCTAAGCCCTTGAGTTGTGCATAAGTTGAAAAGTAGGCCCTAACTCTGAATTCAGTCCTTTGAACATGACGAAACAAAAGCTTCCTGTATTTTTTTTTTTTTTTTATTTATTTATTTAAAGTAAATTCGTACAACATTGTATTAATATAAATTAATAGTATTGGTGTTGAGTGACGGGGTCCGTGCTAAATGGACCACTTGCGATCCTTTTGTCAGATATGTAGTTTAGAAACAAAAGTTTTGTTGAAACCATTAAAACTTTTGTTTCGTCATGTTCAAAGGACTAAATTCAGAGTTAGGGTATTTATTAGACGATAACAATTTGATAAAGACAATCTTATCCCAACAAAACATGCATATGCATATACAAAAACGCCAGTCTCGCAGCCTGCGCAGTTTATTCTACCGTAAAAAGTTGTGAGATCTAATTTTAAACCAAGTCGGTTAATTTAACCAGTATTGTGTATGGTAGAATCTTTCCAACAACTTTATTATCGTATACTGTTAAGTACCTACCTAATTAGTTAACTAATAACATTTATAGTGATCGGATCAATATAAGACATCTTTATTTCTTCAATAATAATTAGAATGACTTGGCAATCGCACGTAGAAAAGTTGTCGACTATAGGACCGTGTGTGCAACGTAATGTACCTATTGCTCTCGCTCCGAAATAATTCGTTGTTTTCTTATTAGTTAAGTTTATCTTTATTTAGAGATATGTTGTGTTGAGTAATAATATTCATTTGTGCTCTGGGTGCTATAGAGTGGTCAGTTGAGCGCGATTGCCAAGTTATTCTAATTATTATTGAAGAAATAAAGATGTCTTATATTGATCCGATCACTATAAATGTTATTAGTTAACTAATTAGGTAGGTACTTAACAGTATACGATAATAAAGTTGTTGGAAAGATTCTACCATACACAATACTGGTTAAATTAACCGACTTGGTTTAAAATTAGATCTCACAACTTTTTACGGTAGAATAAACTGCGCAGGCTGCGAGACTGGCGTTTTTGTATATGCATATGCATGTTTTGTTGGGATCTCATTTCTTTTTGTAAGTAACTTTCCTTTTTTTCTTTTCGGGTACTATTTCTTGTGCGTTAGCTACCGACTTTCTATCTCTATGGGCTCTTCTCTGTGGCTTTGATGTTACGATTTGTGACAAGTCTGGGCGGTGAATTATATAAATATAAATCATACCTCAAACCAAACCATACCGCGATTCTGGAAATGCACACCTAGCGACATCTAATGGGGAATAGCGATATTAGACAATATTGTAACCGCTTTATTAGGGTTCCGTACCCGAAGGGTGCCAAACGGGACCCTATTACTGAGACTTCGCTGTCCGTCTGTCCGTCCGTCCGTCCGTCTGTCACCAGGCTGTATCTCATGAACCGTGGTAGCTAGACAGTTGAAATTTTCACTGATGATGTATTTCTGTTGCCGCTATAACAACAAATACTAAAAATCAAAAGAAATTTAATATTAAGGGGGGCTCCCATACAACAAACGTGTTTTTTTTGCTCATTTTTGCTCGATATTGATAATGGTAGCAGGTAGACGCTTAAAGTGTTCACAATATATTGAGTATATTATTTATTTAAAAAATAAATAATTAAATTAAAATTAAATTAATATTTAGGGGGGCTCCCATACATTTTTTTTGCGGTTTTTAGGGTTCCGATCCTTAAAAGGAAAAAAGGAACCCTTATAGGATCACTTTGTTGTCCGTCTGTCTGTCTGTCTGTCTGTCTGTCTGTCTGTCTGTCTGTCTGTCTGTCTGTCTGTCTGTCCGTCCGTCTGTCACGACCCCTTTTCTCAGGAACGCGTGGAGGTATAGTGTTGAAATTAATATCGATTACTCAGGTCTATGGTCCCTTGGAGCTGTGAAAAAATTAAACTTCTAGGTCCACGCAATCAAAACATACCGCGATATTATGTCATAATTTTGCTGTATTTGTATGAACTCGCGTGGAACTCGCAAGGGAATCAAAACCTATAGGGTACTTCCGGTTGGCCTAGGGTCATGAAATTTGGAATGTAGGAAGGTCTTATAGCACAAGTTAAGGAAGAAATCCGAAAACTGTAAATTTCTGTCTGTCTGTCTGTCTGTCTGTCTGTCTCACCGTCTGTTAAGACTTTTTCTCAGAAACGCATGGAGGTATTAAGTTGAAATTAATATCGATTACTTAAGTCTGTGAACTCTTAAAGTTGTGAAAAAATCAAACTTAAAGGTCAACGCAATCAAAAGATACCGCATATGTCTCAATTTTGCTGAAATTGCTGATATTCGCAAGGGAATCAAAACCTAGAGGGTACTTTACGTTGACCTAGAATCATGAAATTTGGCATGAAGCAAGGTCTTATAGCACAAATAAAGGGAAAAATCTGAAAACTGCAAATTTCTGTCTTTCTAAAAAATATTCAATTTCGTTTACATGGATGACATCACACTTTAGTTTTTTATGTGGAAACCTAATTACACGTGTTACGCTCTCCAAGTGTGATCGGAACCCTTGGTGCGCGAGTCCTACTCGCACTTGGCCGGTTATTTATTTATAGATAATGGCACGGAACCCTTCGTGCGCGAGTCCGACTCGCACTTGGCCGGTTATTTAAATCATAGCTGGAACCAAACCATACCGCGATTCAAGATACACATAGCGACTAGCGACATCTAATGGGGAATAGCGATGAATCGAAGTAGTCGTGTACTGAGCTTATTGATAATTAATATATTATGAAATTGGGGCTAAAATTGCGCAATGTTTGAGTTTTCCTTGGCTTTGCAGGCTAAACTCTAACCATGCTCAAAATTTTAAGCTTGTGGGTTCGCTAGAAGTAACCTTTAGAGTTTTCATGATCGTGAATCAGTGAGTCAGTGAGTGTCAAATTTGAGGAACTTTGAATTGCTGTACCTTCAACTCTACTGGTTCAAATTTATTGAAATTTTGAGAATATGTCTTATGACATGGTGCCTTTTAGCCGCCGGGAATTCAGGTTTCTATCTTTATCCACAACGGAGTAACAGGTAGGTCAAATATGCTCTGAATGGCTTCCTGTAAAGGATGTTACTGCTGCGCCCGTATGTTTTGCTTTTTGCTCGACTTGGCTTGGGGGCGCTACCGCGCCCCCAGATTACTGGATAGGAATAATGAAATGAATGATTTGATAATTCGGGTACTAGAAACTAAATTACAAGTCATATACATTCTGACTTCTTGAAAGATAAGCATCTCTAGAGCAGTATTGAACTGACAACAACAAAACAATGCAAGATCTCAAATTCATCGTTTATGCGCCGAGTACCGGTGGTTATCGTTTATGCGCCGAGTACCGGTGGTTATCGTTTATGCGCCCCGAGTACCGGTGGTTATCGTTTATGCGCCGAGTACCGGTGGTTATCGTTTATGCGCCGAGTACCGGTGGTTATCGTGGTTTATGCGCCGAGTACCGGTGGTTATCGTGGTCTTCGCCGCGCTCTATCTAGTGGTTGTATTTACTTTGTATACGATTCATTATGAATATTCCACAAATGATTTCCCGCCATCACCAGCATCTCCCGCGGCGCTCTTCAAGTCTATTTGTCTTGTCAGCGATCCTCTCACAAGTTAAATGAGAAAATAGAGAATGATTGTCCTCAAGGAACAAGGAAGCTCTGGAACTAAGAGAAAACGCTTCCGTTCACCTTTGGGAAATCAGAGGAATTCATACCCTATAGCGTTGACAGAAAAGTTATTCTGAATTCGGGTTTGGGCTCAAATCACGAGAGTAATCTGAGCTTTAATATTATTATGTGGAAATCCCAAGAGGCAAGATAATGACAACGAATTGGCCGTACGGTATTTATCATATAGTATGACGAAATGAACATACAGCTTAATTTAATCATGGTGATGATTATAGACATACTCATTACATGCACTAGAGGGAACTATTGTTTTGTTGTAAGCGAGAGCGGTCGGAGCGGAAACACCTCCGCTGGCTGCGGCTTCCGACGACGGACGGTATGCAACATGCAACCAACTCTCAGCTGCATCATTATGCTGTAAGTAGCACACAAGCTGCTTATACAGGCATTGTATAGCCTGATAGTTGCACAGGAGTCGTTCAAGTGTTTACAATTGTACAATTTACCTTTAGATGTACAGTAGCATATTTAAAAATCCTTCAACATCTAGGTGGTAGAGTAGCTGTTATGTAGCAACAAAACTACTTATAGTTATCAAAGAGGATGTACTATAGCTTCGTTAGACAGCCAACAGGGGTATAATAGGGTTAATGACCTCTTCTTTATCACCATGAGATGTAAAAGAGTACTAAAGTAGGTAAGGGGGTTTAAAAGGAGTTATAAGTTGCTTTTATAGTGCTTAAGAGCGTACGGAGGTATTTTGTAAAGCCTTAGGTTCATTATATGATTTTTCTGCGGCTGTTGTATTACTTATTCTATAAACGAGTTGTGTAGCGCTACAATAGCGCCTTGAGCTCTATATGTGAGGATTACCGGATAGTGTTATAGCACCTTAAGTATTTTCAATAGTATTACCAGCACTCTTGCAACTATACGTGTATATCGGAGGAATATAACTTTATACTAGAGCTCAAGGTACTATATTTGAATTGTGATTTGTGATTGCGATGCAAAGCTGAACACTGAAAGGTATGTAGATGTTTTATTCAACTTAGAAGTCTACAACAGCAAACACTAAAGCCTCTGTACGGCCCAAGCCTGTAGATATATGACAGATTCATAATTTCTTTATTGCACGGAAAACAATGTGATACCTACATAGTCTTAAAACAAAGGTAAATAGGCAAAGGCGAGTTTATCTCTAAAAAGAGATTTCTTTCAGCAAACCTAGGCAAGATAGGACAGATTGTTCTGAGAGAATAGTCCTAGTGCACAATAAATAAAATGAAGATAAATGGATCTACATATATCTACTATAATATATCTACACAATAGAAATGCTACATAGACCTAAATACACTGAGAAAAATTTTGGCTCACAAAGGTCAATTTTAGCGTTGTCGATTTTTTATTGTTTGTGGGACAAAATATTTTGTTAAAGCTCATAAGTTCATTTATCTACAGACGCAATGTTTTTATTGTGAGACTCATTTTTGAGCCACACACAACTTGACTTTTGTCAAATTAAATTTATCTAAACTTTATTGTTACCATGACAGCAATACTTTGAGAAGCCATTAAAGGAAAACATTGTTAGAGGCTAACAAAGTTTAATGTAAAGAACTTGACAATATCTTTGTTGTTGTGAGAACATAACTTTGAATTTGACAAACTTAAAGTTAAAGAACCTGTTAACGTTTAATTTGTTATCGACGTATCGGCAAATTATACATAAAGAACTCGACAACATGCCGCGGGGCGGGGTACGAAGGACTTGCAGGGGGGGAGGTTTGACCTTGTCACAGCAACCAAGGCGCGCGCACGCAGCACGCCGCGCCGTGCCGTGAGCCATCAGTCGTCTGCCGATTGCGAATCAATGTGCACCGTGTTGATTCCACCACGCAGGGGAGTGAGTTGAGTGTATAAAATAAAATGGAGATGTTCTTAGTGGGTGCCGGGCTGCCACACTTGATGGAGACTATGTTAGGTAAGTATTTACCTATCTGTACTTAGGGTATTACTTTGATTTCCGTGATGGCGTCGGTAAGTAGGGTACATAGGTACTTGGGCAGGGCGTTCAGTACGCTGATTACTTAGGTATCTTGCAAACAGAAAGCAATCGACAAAATTTAGCAATTTCAGGGTCAGAGTGTCGTGAAGCACTTGTAATTTTTTTAAAAGCTAGCATATGTCATATTCTTATATCAAGGGCTGAAGTGTCTGGTGCAGTCGTTGTTGGCTATTTCTGCGACAAACCAAATCACCGGCCTGCTAGGTACCACATAATATTATTATAGTATCTGTGGTACCACATAACTTGAGGGGTACATGTAGTAGGTATAAAACCTTCATGTTGCCAGAAATAAAAACTAATTATTTTTGTCTAAATTACTTTCAGCTGAGGGGCTGTCACCGAGAAGGCAGAATCCAGTACATCTGACCGAACAATATTAGAGCTGCTGGAATTAGCTTCTGGTAAGTAAACTTTTTGACCAAATAATTGTGTAAAATCATCATATCAGCCACAAGATATCCACTGTTTTAAAGTTATTTATGAAAAAAGATGAAAATTTACCACTTCCCCTACATTATCTTAGAAACTATTGAGACAAAAAATAAATCTTAAGTATTAGATTATGGACAAGACTGCATTATCAACAGATGTAGGGTTATATTTATTATGAAAAACAAGACAATATTAATAATACTGGAGGGAGGCTAGATAAAATAATTGAGTCTGTATTTATTTTACAGCTGGTGAAGAACAAGCAAATGTAGCTGCACTACTGGCGATCGTCGCTCTCCTACGTCAGATGCACACCGTCACCGGGACGTTAAAAAGAAATTGTAGAGGCTGACTAGGGAGGAAACAAGGAACGGCTTTCTGGCACGATTACGAACAAGGAACGGCTTTCTTTCTGAACATTATTGGAATGATTTAATAAATGAACATGATCGTCTAACTAAGTAAATCTTTTATTCAATATTTTTACCCATTTTTTAGGTAGAGGGCAGACTAATTTTTGATGTTCGGAAATTATGTGTGCTTATAATTATTTTTGTTACAGCTACAGTATGTTGTTAAGTTTGTAACAACTTTTTATCATAACATTTAGCTATCTATTCTAGCAAACCAGTTGTTGCTATCTTATCAATTGTCAATTGCCCTTCATGCCGTGTACTTCAACTGTGTACAGTCAGCTTCAGGTATATATATATCAGCTTTAATGCTTAGATATAGATATATCTGATGCTGCCTGTACGCAACAGTTTAAAAGCACGGCCTGAAGGAAGAGCGACCATTGATAGGGTAGCAACAACTAGTTTGTTGGAATAGCTAACTAAATGCTGTGCAAAAGAGTTGTTAACTTAACAACGTACTGTTGCCATGACAGCAATATTTAGTTTGCTAGCACATTAACAAGTAGTTTGCCAACCTTACAAAGTAAAGTAAATAGAAAAACAAAGTTCTATCTGAGAATAAATACGACGACAAAGTTTAGTTCAGGAAACATTGCTTAAACAACAACATTAGGTTCGTGCTTCACAATGTTCGGCCGAACACATTGCTACACTGACACAACTAAGCTGTTAAATTAGCAATATTTCTGTTGTTACAGTGACAACATTAGGGTCATGTCTCACAATGTTGAGCCAAACACATTGCTATACTGACACAGCTCTGCTGTTACCTACACAATATTTATGTTGTGAGAGTGACAACATTAGGATTGCGTCTCACAATGTTCGGCCGAACACATTGCTACACTGACACAGCTCTGCTGTTACCCAGACAATACTTATGTTGTTAGAGTGTCAATTTTAGATCTGTGACTCACAATGTATGTTTTGACTCTATGACAACGTTGGAAACATTGTCACTGTAACTTGTATTTCCAACAATGGTTAAAGTTGTTAAGGAATGTTGTTATAACGACAATAAACTGGCGACAATAAAAACGTTGAGTCAAAGGCAAAGTTCCTATGTGGGTTGTATAGCGTTTACGTTTTATTGTTGGATTGACAATAATTTTTTCTCAGTGTATGAATACATATATAAAATAAAATAAAAATATATATAATAGAGTAGAATACATAAACATACATATACATCTACTTATAAAATCAAGATACCTATCACGAAAGAGAAAGGAAGTGTTCTTTCAAACTTTTCTTAAAAGTGAAAATTGAGGGACTTAAAAATTTCATTTCCATTCAAATGAAGGGACCAGATGTCTGGATGCAGAATGATGTAGCTTACAACATATTATGTTCCACACAAAACGCAATTGAAATAAGATATTAAACGAATTGTAGGTAAGATAAAACTTAAAAATATTGCACAAATAAATGTTCAGAGTACTTAAGTGTACAGACAAATACATTTCAATTCTGTTAAATCAACAATCTTGTATATCAGCCATACAATGAGCTGAGGGAAATTCATAAATTCATTCACGCGATTTCATTGAAATAAAATTCAGAATAAAATAATGAAGATATTGCTTCCCCTGAAAACGAATAGTATCCACCCGAAAGCTCATTGAAGCTCGCGTCGACCGCAGTGTGGGCGCTGCAGCCGAGCCGCCCTGACGTCCGTCCGCACGCGCCCGCCCTAGCCCGCCCGCCCAACGCGCGCCCTGGCTCGCCAAACCATAACAAACAATACTCGACTGTACTGAACAAAGGGAAAACTAAGCTAATAAATATTTCAAATAGTTAAATATATATTCTTATATAGATGTGCTGTTATTCTCGTAAATATTGTTCTACTCGTAAATGTAGTTTTCGTCGACACATTCAACTAGTGTTTATCGCAAAGTTTGTGCTGTTTGGTTGTTGTTGATCTACTGACGTCCGAAGCATTCCATGCGTGTTTCAATACCAGTCGCATTTCAGATTCAATTAAGATTAAAACTCTACCGATAGCTACTGAGTGTAACAACATTGTATTAGTTTATCGAATAATATATCAATGTGTGTTACTGTGGACTGTTTATACTGTGTCTAAATCAAATGAAATGTTCGAGTGTATTCTTCTGAGATAATCCGATAAAACGAGGATTAAACCCAATTAAGCCGTTAAAAGGAGAGTCTGCGATTTAATCGTGGTGAGTAACTGTCTAATGAATTTGTGTTCCTCGATTTTGACTGTTTATTGCGTCGTAATAGAACATTCTAATGGAAACATTCAAATTTAGCAGGACTAGGACTAGGAAGGGCAACACTTAGTAGCTCTGACTGAAATATGAAAACACCGTTGCAATGTATTACACGATGATGAACGGAACATAATACTTATTACACGATGATGAACGGAACATAATACTTATTACACGATGATGAACGGAACATAATACTTATTACACGATGATGAACGGAACATAATACTTATTACACGATGATGAACGGAACATAATACTTGTTACACGATGATGAACGGAACATAATACTTATTACACGATGATGAACGGAACATAATACTTATTATTACACGATGATGAACGGAACATAATACTTATTACACGATGATGAACGGAACATAATACTTATTACACGATGATGAACGGAACATAATACTTATTACACGATGATGAACGGAACATAATACTTATTACACGATGATGAACGGAACATAATACTTATTATTACGTGTTGAATTCATCGCGACCTCGTCCAACGATCTTTTGGCGTGTGAGTGCCGTTTACAGAGGGCGTCACTTCGACGCAACCTCATGCAATGATCCTGTCAAAAATCGACAGTTTAAAGAAATAGAAATGCATTTATTCGCTGTATCAGCACAAACTGCACAAACAAACACGCAAAAATATAAAAATATTACACAAAATCAAGTACAATTTAAAATAAAATAAAGTTCAGTTATAAAACTATACTAGTACCCATATAAAGTGAGTGGTTTCACTGCCACGTGCACACGTGCACACGCTGCGACAACAAAAGGGCTCCGATTCAGCTTATTGCCACAAGAAATCCTGTGACGCTGGTTTTCAGTCTGGGGCCCAGAATGTAAAATGTGAGTTGAAACATTAGTTTGTCCAGGTGGCAAGTAGCCGGCCAAGTGCGAGTCGGACTCGCGCACGAAGGGTTCCGTACCATTATCTATAAAAAACTGCAAAATAATAATAATATTGTATGGGAGCCCCCCCTAAATATTAATTTAATTTTTTATTAATTATTTATTTTTTAAGTAAATAATATACTCAATATATTGTGAACATTTTAAGCGTCTACCTGCTACCATTATCAATATCGAGCAAAATAGAGCAAAAAAATCACGTTTGTTGTATGGGAGCCCCCCTTAATATTAAATTTCTTTTGATTTTTCGTATTTGTTGTTATAGCGGCAACAGAAATACATCATCTGTGAAAATTTTAACTGTCTAGCTACCACGGTTCATGAGATAAAGTCTGGTGACAGACAGACGGACGGACTGACGGACGGACGGACAGACAGAGAAGTCTCAGTAATAGGGTCCCGTTTGGCATAAAAAATAATAAAAAAATAATAATATATATCTATATTGGTGGCAAGTTTGTGTGAGAATAAATACAATTTAATTTAAAACAAATAAATGTCTGGGTGCGGAAATAATTTTTGAGTAAGAGTTGCATTACTTGTAGAAATAAATAATAAATATATGTTGTATTGAATTGTATTGTAAAAAAATATGTTAAGTCATATGTTGAAAAAACATAGAGTTGAAATAAAAAAAAATATAATTAACCCCTTCACTTGCAGAAGCATACCGCTCGAACGACCGAAAAATGGCGAACTATTGTTATATAAGATGTGTCGGCGAACCAGTTAAAAATTAAATCACTTAATATACACAATGTGGATTTGAATAAATAATTAGAATGAAAAAACCTGGAAAACGCGGCACGCAGCTTACGTCAGTGGCAGCATCAGGCACCCTGCTTTTGTTGCTCGCATTTGTATTTTGTAGGTAGTTTTTGTTTTTAGCTCTCGCAGCGGAGGGGGTACGTTATTCCAGCATTTAGTGGCAAGGTACCTGAAGCTGCCACGAAACGCATCAGTTCCGTCGCGAAGAACCAATAGAACGCTGGTAGTATTCCTGTTTGTGTAGTGGCGGGAAAGCGGGTTTTTTTCCACCGTATAATACCGGGAATAGGCTTGTGGCCAAGGTAATCCAATAAATCTAGGAACAAGTCTTAAGTTGAAGCATTATGTACAAAATGGCTTGACATTCTCAGAATTGTATATTTCCAGCAGATATATTTTATAACGTCAATTTTGTGCAAAAATATACTGCATTTGATGGCACTCTTCCATGACATCATTCTGTTGTTATTTCATAGAACTCAGGAACAAAAGTTCCGTTTTGACAGTTCATAAAAGTATCTATTTTGACTTGATAGGCCACAAGCCTATTGGAGTTTTGTAGTATGGTACTTTTTTTGACATCTCTATAGATTTTGGGCCGAGCGGTTATAGAGATGTGAAAAATAAAGTTGCTCTGATCAAATCGGTTTGATCTCTTCAAAATGTTTTGTCGCTCCATATTACAAACACCCGGTATTTTGTACAACCCTCCATGGAAATACTTTTGACGTGACAACGTCTTATAAATTGGTTTGCCGGGTGACACTTCAAGAAACTGCGTTACGCTCCGCTCACGTTATGCGCTCACAATGAGAGCGAGTGAGAGGCACGCGTCCCTTCCACTCGGGCATGGTTAGCCAGCCTAAGAGCGAGAGAGACAGACATAAAAAGTTGTCACGTAAAACTTTCGCCCGTATACCGACTTTACAGGCAACCAATTTTTTTATTCAATAAATGATTTTTATTTTTATTTATTTATTTAAGTATAAAATGACGCCAAACATCTTGAGCAAAATGTGACGTGGTGGGGGAAAGTTTGCGCATGTACACTTACGTGCCAAAAAAACGACGCACTTAAAATTCACAAAACAAATCGTACCTACAGTATACTGCATGAATCTTAGTGCACAATACTATATACCTACTTACTTAGTTCAATCGATAGAAAATGAGAAAATATACTGGGGTGGATTTTCTTTTCGACTTATTTGGATGTCCACGTCTTATAGGAACAAAACCACTGAAGCAAACTAATAATTTAATTCTTATTGTTGTTCTAGATACCCAAGTATGACATTAAAACTAAAAACATTATGTGTAGGCATACCTAAAACCTGAGAAATCCACCTACGAAAGTTCAAAATCACCGATTACGAGCGCTGGGAGGCTTGTCTCCCGCGCGTTTTGGGTCATACTAGCTTCGATAAGTTTCTGGCGGAACACAGTACCAAAACGATTTATACCTCATTGGAAGGGAAATCATTTCACGTACACTATTCAATAATAAAAACAATAACGTTTAGTAGTAATTTGTTAAATGAGAGGTCGCGACATGTTTGTCCCACTCTGAACCGTGCTTCTCATGCTTTCCAATACGTATTGCTATCTCATTGGGCACACACACTAGCGTCCTGTCGCTAACGCATGTTAAAACAGGTTAGTTGTGCGTGCGGCTGCATAGGAAGTGGACGTGGAACATATTCTTTTTGGCGGTCTAACGAGGTATGTTTTTCACGCGATGTACTTTGGTACGCCGATCGGGTAATTTCCGTGGCTCATTTTTTGATTACTTATAATTAGACTTGCATTTTGTCATTCCATTTTTCAGATGGTAAAAATGACGGAGCTTACATTTTTGAATGATTTTTTGTAATTTTAATAGTAGTTAAGTATTTGAGATCAAAACAGTCGTTTGTCGTAATTTCCGTGGCGTAATTTCCGTGGGCATTTTTACCATGGAAATTACGGTCGTGCCTCGGAAATTACTGAAAGCTTTAATTAAATGATAACCTAACTTAACGTTTCCTTAACGGGGTGGCAGAAGCTCAGATGGGTCTCAACATTTAATTTTTACCACTTTATTATAATATCCGACAGCACGTTTTGCCGAAACATTTTTTTTTCCTTTCGGCGAAACGTGCTGTCGGTGAATCGATGTATCGGTTAAACGCATTTATATTTAAAATTATTTCAATCAAGGGTAATTCGGGATAACGTATGGCACTCCAGTAAAAGTTCAAACCCTTCATCCGGTTATGAATTGATTACACATAACAAATCTTACGTAATCACAAACGGGTATTTGGCATTCCTAGCCGGGTGAAATTATTTGTGCGGTTTTTTCTGTCACCAGACTGTATCTCAAGAACCGTGATATCTAGAGTGTTGAAATTTTCGCAGATTATGTATTTCTGTTGCCGCTATAACAAAAAATACTAAAAACAAAATAAGATGAATATTTAAGGGGGGCTCCCATACAAAATTACGTGTTTTTTATGAATCTGTCTGTCTCCAGGGTGTATCTCAAGAACCGTGATAGCTACAGAGTTGAAATTTTCACAGATTTTGTATTTCTGATGCCACTATAACAGCAAATACTTAAAACTTAATAATAAGAAAAATAAAGGGGGGCTCCCATACAACAAACGTGACTTTTTTGCAGTTTTTTGCTCGATGTTGATAGATGATGATTGATGAAGCTGGGGATAGAGCTAACAATACAAAGTTGAATCAGTTAAATGGTCTGAGGCCCTATTTTTGAATCACACTTTAGCATAACGAGCGATTATAACTAACGATTTTATTTGGAAATCGTTCGTGATAATCGCTCGTTATGCTACTAAAGTGTGATTAAAAAATAGAGCCTCTGATCCGCCATACCACCCATACACACTCTGCAAAGTAGTTAATTAGTTAATAGTTTCATAATTCTTATATTTGAATAAGTGGTTACATTTTTTGACCTCCGAACCATGATGAATACCTATCATATCAGATTTATAATGAACGTTGTATGAATAATGTTACAATATTTTTGTTTTGAGTTGATTTTTGACAATTACTACAATTATAAAGAAAAATAATTTAATTACCTATATTGTTTTATTTAAAAGCATTCCTAACAGATGTTTATGGATAATGTTACTATGGTTTTGTTATGGGTTTTTTCTTTTTTGATAAATACACTCATAAAGTTTTTTTCATTTTTATTTCATCACTTTTAGAACAAATAATTGTCAATTGATCTTATGATCGACCAATCACTGCCAGAAATACGTAATAATATATCCATGTATGATAAAGTAGTCCTTTCGTAATTTCCATGGTAAAAAAATTCCACGGCCGTAATTTCCGTGCCAAAAATATTTTTGATGATAAATTTTAGCCAAAGTATTCGCTTCTAATTGACGCCTCATTGATAGTTTAGTTTTTGAGGCTTTAGTCTTTCATAATCTTTGTTAATTTTACATGTATTACGAGAAACAAAAAATGCCACGGAAATTACGTGAAAATCGGAATTTCAAAAATCCACCCTGTACCATTTGCATGAGGGACTGAGCGGTAACAGGTGCACAATAACTGTTTGAGACACGCGAAGTAGGTACATTTGCTGCGAACTATACAGATTTAATGGTCTGTGGATATGACTATCAAAATAAAACTGCAAAATATTTAGCGACATTGTCGTCTTTATTGGTGTCTTTTTTTATTTTTTTTTATTTTCTTTATTAGGAAAACAAACAGCTTAATCTATTACATAACAAAAAAAAACAATGAGTTAACACACAAGCCAATAAAGTTTTCACAAAAAAAAAATTGACAAAGGTACTCAGAACAACACTAAAATGTATAGGTACTTGAATTTGTATATAAAGTTACCAACAGAGGGAGATATATGGTTCTACAGTAGGTAGTTCTAATTTATATAAAATATATATGTACGAGTATAGTGCTTATGTACTAAAGGTGATTAGAATAGAATAGCAGATCCGCACCGAATCACCCCTAGCACACAAGCACTATACTCGTTGTAGTGCCTATGTACCAAAGGCGACCCAATACAAATCCGCTATTCTATTACATAGCTTTTAAGTTATTAAAAATATTTTTCCTAAAACTGATGGGTGTTTCATGAAATATATCAACTTGATTATGTAATTTATTATAATTTTCGCAAGCTCTTATAACAAAGCGGTTTTTAGCATAGTTAGTCCTACAATTTCTTGTGACAAAAGCCTTTCTATGACGAGAGCTGTGTTTACAGTATAAAGAGATTTTACTAAGTAGATATGGGCTATCGATTTGGCTGTTGATAATCTTGTATAAAAACATCTGGTCTCTCATGCTACGACGATTTTCAAGCGAAAGAAAAGTATTAGATTCAAAGGTTTTGAATTTATATTTTAAACGTTTAATGAATTTATTTTGTATTCTTTCAATATTATTTATGTGGTTCTGGTATTGTGGGTTCCATACAGTTGATGCATATTCAAGTATGGATCTTACAAAAGAGTTGAAAAGCATAATAAGAGTTTTAGGGTTTTTAAAATCTTTACTTTGTCTAAAAATGAAACCTAGCATCTTAAACGCTTTAGATATAATTATATCAAAATGTTTCCGAAATGATAACTCGCTGTCGAGATGAACACCTAGGTCTCTCACCTCGGTTACCCTTCTCAAACTTCTACCTTTAAAATTATAATCAAATAAAATTTTGTTTTTTTTTCTAGTGAAAGTAATGACACAACACTTATCGATATTAAGGTAAATTTTATTGTTCTCGCAATACTGTATTAAACGGTCCAGATCTACTTGCAAATTTTGACAATCATCAAAGGAATTAACCTTTATAAATATTTTAGTATCATCAGCGTATAATAAGGAGTCAGAGTTACCTAAGCTATTAGTTACGTCATTAATAAAAATATTAAAGAGAAGGGGACCTAAATGAGAGCCCTGGGGGACACCAGAAGAGATAGGAATAAAAGATGACGTGTATCCCTTAATAGAAACTGCCTGGGACCTATTTCTCAAATAGGAATCAAGCCACCTTAGGAGATTGCCATGTATACCAAATAACTCAAGCTTTTGTACTAATAAATTATGTGAAATTTTATCAAAAGCTTTGGAGTAGTCGGTATATACAGCATCAACTTGATATCCATTATCCATGGCATCTAGTACAATGTCTATGTATTCACATAAGTTGGATTCAGTGGACTTCTTATTAATGAAACCATGCTGAGAATTTACTAGGTATGGTCTAACTGAGGGAAACATAACATCGTATATAATTTTTTCGAATAATTTAGGAATTACACTCAGTTTAGAAATACCTCTATAATTATTTGCATTGTGCTTATCTCCACCACCTTTATAAATGGGGGTGACAAGAGACTGCTTCCATTTAACCGGAACTACGCATGTATCCAAAGACATTCTAAATAAGACCGTTATTGGAATTGCAAGTTGTTGATGACAGCGTTTTAGAAACAGTGGGTGAAGACCATCAGGGCCACATCCCTTAGAAGTGTTAAGACTTTTTAAATATCTTTCAACCAAATTCAAATTTATATCAACAGAGCAAAGTAATGTTGTATTATTGTAGCTGCTTAGGTAATTAGGTAAATTGTTAACAGAGGTTTCATTTTCGAAAACTGAGTGAAAGAAATTATTAAAAATATTTGCTATGGATTGCCCGTCTGAGCCAACCTCAGCTTCATTCAAGTAGATTGTGTCTGGAATTTCATTAATACCTTTTCTCGATTTTATGTAAGACCAAAAATGTTTCGAGTTTATTTTTATATTATCCTCTGCATTGGAAATAAATCTGTCAAAGCACTCACTTTCAATTTTTTTTTGCATCCGACGTAGCGCTGAAAAAAATTCATAATCAGAAAGCCTGCCGTAAATTTTCCATTTTTTATGAATTTTATTTTTTTTATTAATTAGGCTAATTAATGGCTTTGAGTACCATCTAGGATATTTTAACTCATTATGATCAACACGACTAGGAATGAATCTATCTATAATTTCATTAATCACAGAATAAAAGTTATCTACGGCAACCTCTATACAATCTACAGATAAATGCTGATCCCAGTCTACTGACGCAAGAGCTAAGTTGACAGAGTCATAGTCCGCAGCATGGAACCGACGCACGATACGTGGCGCAGGCCGGAGCTCGGGCCCGGCGGCGGACCCCGCCAGCACCCGCACGCACAGCGGGGGGTGGTGGCGGTCCACCGGGACCAAGCCCTCCGCGCCCAGCACCTCGCATGACATGTTAGATATGATTAAATCGAGCATTCTGCTGTTATGATTCAATAAATAGTTATGTTGTGACATACTACTAAATGACATAAAGGCCGAGACGTTGTAAGTTAAAGAATCCTCCGATGGATTTTCTAAAACAAAACAATTAGAATTTTGGGGGCATGGATGCCATTTACCTTGTGAAATATTAAAATCACCAACAATCAAGATCTTATCATGAGGATATTCGATAATTAAGTCAGAAATAAATTCAAAAAATGTTAATTCCGAATTAATTTGTGTGTCATCAACTGAATGAGGAAAGTAGCAACAGTAAATACGCAACTTTTTATGTTGTGGTGATTCTGATAACGAAATATTGACGCAAGTTATATCAGCATCGGGTAAAATAGGGGGTAGGCGCAAATCTCGCATGTCCACTTTGAGTTCACGATGCACGGCTACGAAGGTGCCACCGCCTAACAACATATTCCTACTAACATAATCACGGTCCGTTCGGTATAAACTATATCGCGAGTCTACTAATTCGTTATCAAAAATGCCCGGTAATAGCCACGATTCACTAACGCAAATCAAATCGTATGTTACACTTAAAATGTTTTTCAAAAATACGTTTGTTTTTGTACGTAAACCACGAACATTCTGGTAGAAAACACTAAACATAGTCAGTATGCAAAACTAAAAAACACTTAAAAAATATACGTAATATCACTAAAGACCAGAAGCCTCCACACAAAACCGTCACAACCACATCAAAGCAAAAACCTAGTAGGCATTTACAGTGAATAACTCTTTTAATTACCAACAAACA
>OY735255.1:12570345-12722312 GCA_963457715.1 Argyresthia albistria
TTTACCAACGAAAAGTTGATTTTATTTTTAAATTTGAAATTATCCCCGGGATAGTTATTTTCGCATAACTTTTTATTGGTAAAGTAAGGCTGGATCTTAGGAAAAGTAGAAGATACTCTCGAGTAAAAAGTTACTCTTCGTTGGTAAAATTCGCTCTAAGAATGACCTCATTATGAACTGTCATTGAATAGAATAGAATATCCATTTATTTACTGTTATTATACACAACACAAGCCCATGTCATACAAATTATCCCCAGGATAGTTATTCTTGCATAATTTTTTGTTGGTAAGATCCACCTTTAGAAAAGGAAAGTAGATTGAAGCATAGCTCTGTCCCTACTGTTCGCTGCTGCTCTGCCTGCGTGTAAAAGCGGCATCAAAGCCGATGGCAGCAACATGTCGATAGCAGACTTCGACGCGTCGACACTGTTTAAGGTTGAAGTCGGCTGCTGCTGACGCCTCTTACTGCGAGCGAGTCGACAGCAGCCAACGGCAGGTGCTGTCGACACACACCATTGTGCTATATTTGAGCCCTGGGAATGTCAGATCCTGCGCCTAAGCTGAACATGTAATATTGCTAGGGGATGAAGTGACAACCGTATCACACATCACGCGACATGTGTATCACATTTACTCACTGTTTGATATAGGCCTCTTTACCGCACCATCTATTCCGGTCCTATGCCTCCTGAGTCCTATATTATACAATGCCTACCAGTTATGGCGATGATGACGTCCATCCATCTGGCTGGGGCGATCTGCCCACTGGATTCGATTTCGAGTATTGTTGTGTACGGAATTACGGATGACAATTTAAACACATTGTACATTATGCCTTACTTATTTCCAACTTATAAGTTTCGTGTATCCTCCTCCTTGACGTAAGCATACCTAAGTCCACTGTCGGTGAGCTCAATCTTGTGCACATAGAAGTTGCCTTGCTCGTCCACGCACGCCAGAATCACTTCGCTCTCGATGTGCGCGAACGCCAAGTCTTGTACCTGGAATTCAGAAAGTCATAATAGTGTTGTACCGTTTCATTAGTTTAAATTTTTAGTGTGTGACTGGTTTTTCCACTATTTTCTAATTAACTGTTTCCTAACCATTTTAAAATTGTTGATTGTTATTTGGTGATGGAAACCTTCATTACTCCATAGCTGCGGCGATGGGCTAGCCCCCTGTCGCGCAAATGGAGTATTAAATCACTTGCTGAAAGTGGGCACAGTTGTGCTACTGCCACCTCGTATGGGAAAAGGCGTGACGCTATGTTGTTGTTGTTGATTGCAAATTGTTTCAGAAAATATATCAATTTAAATTTTAGTGTCTCACCTCTCCCTTCATTCCCTTGATGAGCGCGCGGCGGTCGGTGCCGGGCTCCGTGTTGTGCACCACTCGGACCATGCCGCTCCACGTGCCCGGGCTCACCGTGTTCGGAGCTGAACAAAATAATGTCATGCATAGCAAATCATGAATGATATTGATCCCTTTTAGGATTTAGTAAATCATTTAATTCTTTAGACAGATTCCTACACAAGACTGAATGATTGAAGACCAGTGACTTATTATACCATATTTTTCTTCTTGATTACATGACTAACTCTGAATGTTTAATCTGGGTGCACGGCAGTGCACCACCAAGTCGAGCAAGCACAGCCGTACCATCCTTTTCTCGAAGCAATTCAGGCCATATTCGACCCCCCTAAAACTTCGTTGTGGATAAAACAAGAAGCCTGATTTTTCTGTTACTAATTAGGCCTTATATCAACACGATATATTAAATTTTTTATTCAATTTGAACCAGTAGTTTAAGAATTGTAACATGTCAAAGTTTCCTCATTTTGTCACTGACTGACCGATCATCAAAACTCCCAGGCACTTCTAGCAGACATAGAACCTTCAAATTTGGGATATAAATAGTAATTAGTATTCTTATCAAGGGAAAACTTAAACATTTCAAGCTTATGTTATAGTTTTCCAGAAAACCCATCTGCATCAATAACTTTGTAATCTTATATAAAATGTATAGGATTACAAAGTTACATTTGCAGTTTATGAATCATTGAATGCCCCTAGGAAAATATGCCTTTACAAACAAGATTCTATAAACATATTATGTAATACATACATAATATCACGCCTGTTTCCTAGAAGAGGGATACGTACATCCACCAGGGACCACCACTTACCACGGTCCAGGCATACATCCCTCGTTTCCTTTGGTTACCATTATGCTTAAATTATATATTACTAGCTGACCCGGCAAACGCTGTTTTGCCATATAAATAATTATAACACTTAGGGGTATGAAAAATAGATGTTAGCCGATTCTCAGACTACGAAGACAAACACTGTGACACGAGAATTTTATATACAGGGTGTAACAAAAAGGGTTTAACTCCCGAATGTATGTGGTTACTATGGGACCAACTTGATCAGAGCAACTTGATTTTTCACTTCTCCATATAAATCAGCCGAGCGCCCAGACCGAAATGTATGGGGAAGTGAAAAATCAAGTTGCTCTAATCAAGTTGGTCCCATAGTAAAAGTTGCTCAGAATGATGTCCCAAACCACATACATCCGGGAGTTAAACCCTTTTTGTTACACCCTGTATATATGTATGATGTACATTCCCGACAAAATGCTTCAAATATAATAAAACTATTCAATCAACAGAACAAATTGCGTTCTAATGCGACGGGAGTGGTAGCAGATTAATCCAATTGCTCGATAGATGGCGCTGCCTGTATTTTAACTCACGCTATGGTTTGAAACCGTCGCTAGCTTAAGTAGCGGAGTTGCTCGCCAGCGATTTCAACTAGTTGTTGATAATTTTTGTATCTGCATTAATTATTATATTTACTAACTATTTGGATTTGTTCATCTAGCACATTTGCCAGAACTAGTAGTCGCAATGGATTCGGAAATAGTGTATGTGAATGACCAACCATGCCCACACCGGATTGTACGGATACCTGGCGATGGGTCGTGTTTGTTTCATTCTTTGTCATTCTCTATGTATGAGAATATTGAGTCGTCGTATGAGATTAGACTTGCTATAGTCGAGTATGTGGTAGCACATTGGGAAGAGTTCCAAGTTTATACTTGTGACGAGCACGGAGACCCCTACATTAACGCTATGTTTTTTATTGTTATTGTAAAAGTACCAAAGGTACCAAATTTTAAAAAGTAGAACTTTACAAAAAGAAGTGAGATCCCATCAAAAACATCCTGTAAAAAATACCAAGTCTCGCAGCTCTGTGATTCTACCGTAAAAAGTTGTGAGATCCATGTTATACCAAGTCGGTTAACTGATTTAGTCCCTACTTAAGGGGCCTTCTGTCTTAAGTTAATACGTAAGATATTTTCATATCTATATTCAAATCTTTTACTTTTTAAATAAAAATATCGACTTGGCCATCGCATGAAGGCACAATGTATCTTCGAAATCATATCTACATTATATTAGGTTGTTTAGAGTATAATTGCGTTCTACACGATTAAAACTTGGTTCCAAAACTAATATATGTATACCTTTAACAAGCGGCAACAATAGAAAATGGAAGACTAGTGCAACAAAATTACTAATGCTCTAGTTATTTTCAGTCCATTAAATTCCAGTACCTTTCACTTCTTTATGCATTCGGAAGGAATTTGATGAAAAACCAGGTTTCTGGCTCTTAGTTCTGTGTGATAGATAACGTATTTGTATATATTTATTACACGATACATGACAGGACATAAAAACAGAAATAACATGTACCAAGGTCAGCTTATCTCTAAATAGAGATTTCTTCCAGCAGACCCTGGTTGTAAAGGACTAAACAAACTAAGCATGCGATGGCCAAGTCGATATTTTTATTTAAAAAGTAAAAGATTTGAATATAGATATGAAAATATCTTACGTATTAACTTAAGACAGAAGGCCCCTTAAGTAGGGACTAAATCAGTTAACCGACTTGGTATAACATGGATCTCACAACTTTTTACGGTAGAATCACAGAGCTGCGAGACTTGGTATTTTTTACAGGATGTTTTTGATGGGATTAATTCTTCAAGGCAACAGTCATTTCACTCTCAGATAATTTTATAAGTCATGCTCTTATGTAGAGAAGGCCTTTAGTCAACAGTGGGCGCTGGAGGTTGGATAGATAGATTGAACCGATTTGATCAGAGCAACTTTATTTTTCATTGTTCCATATGTTTTGCTCCGGGCGGTCAGCTGATTTGTATAGACAAGTGAAAATGAAAGTTGCTCTGATCAAATGGGTTTCATAGTGAAAGTTGCTCAGAATTATGTCTCTAACAACCCCCTAAAATATGACTACACCTTTCTGTTACATCCTGTATGCTCTCAATTTGTAAAACTAGCCAGACTGTTTGTGCTTCACAATAAGAACTAGCCAGACTGTTTGTGCTGCACAATAAGAACTAGCCAGACTGTTTGTGCTGCACAATAAGATCCAATTTTCTCTTCACCTTTTATAGAATATGCCAAGTATTTCCCCGCCATGTGTATAGCAAGGAGCTGTCCGGAATAGTGCTTGTTCTCCCAGTTGTAATCGACAAGGCTCTTCAGCTTCACCTTGGAGCTACCGTGGTTGTGCGCACCGGCGTTGGTGGCGACCACCACATCGCTGGCAAACACCTCCGAGCTGCACATGCCATCACCCTCTGAAAAGGATCTGGAACGAGAGTGAAACAAAATATGGTTTTGTTTGTTTTGTGTGGCAAGTGACAAAGCATGGATAATTGATAATATGAATAATTGACTAAATAGATTCTATCAGCTAATTACAATGTAGCCAGGTAACAGCCTGCTTTGGGTTCTTTGGTAGGTATTAGAGATGAGGGTATTTTACTTAATTGATACCAGAGGAAAACCAAAGAGACGGAGAGTATGTTGAAGTATCACAGAAAATATGAGAAAGTTTTTCAGGGTACAAGATGAGCACTGCCAGATATATGTCATCAATCATCATGCATCACATCAACATTGAACTCTAGAATTTCAAGGTTATTTGGAAATAGAAATCATTACAAAGTAATGCAATTTTAAGAGTTCAGGCAAGAATAGTTCATGTAGGTTTCATATTCATGACCGATTAGCCGGAAAAGTAGGTAGACGTGCAAGCAAAATATAACATTCCAAGATGCAAAGTGACACTTACATAGTTTGGGTGGTATCCGAGAGCTTCGGAAGCATTGTAGTCGGTTGCATTTCTATTCTATACTTCTACCTTCCTCATGAATTTCAGCAGAGATGGACAGTTCAAAGAGTTAAATTGTATTTAGTGCAATAATTTGCAGAAATCTCAAACGATCAGCGGAAGCCGACCGACATGAATGTGCGTTTTGTGTGTGACGGATTTCTGACGGAAAAATAATCTGTAAAATAAATGTTTATGGATCAAGGAGCTTAGGGTCTTTAATTAGTAAATATATTAATTAAATGGAATCATTAATTAAAGGTTTGAAACCATTTTTTAATTAAAATAAGTATCAAACACAATTATTTTGCTAAATCTAATGTATTTTCAATAAGCAGTAATAAAACGAAACACTGGTATACTTGTTCTCTATTGCAAATTTTGCGAACAAATTATAAATATTTACAAAGATTTTTTGCCGTAACACTTTTCAAAAAATACAGTATTTCATTAGGTACATTTCATTTGAACTTTACGTTATATTTTATTTCAGTTGAACTGTCTGTCTCAGTTTATTTGAAAATTCCTTTTTTTTTCATTCTGAAGAAAATCGTGAATAGAGAACAGCCAGTTTGTAGTCGTCGTTGACAAGTGACAGGGCAGTGAATTGATTTTTCGAAAATGGTAAATTTAATCGTAATTATTGAATAATTCCCCACTAAATCGCAATGGAAACTTCTAATAAAGTGTATTACTGTTACAGTCGCTTAGCGATAAGATTACGATGCTCATGGCCCGGCCGGGGGGCGACAACGCACAGAAAGACGACGTACCTTGGTGGATGCGATATGCTGGTCGGGGGTTGGGAACTGCTGGTAGTTTCAGTAAGAAAGACTTCCTTCTTTGTTACCGTAATTTGCATTTCCTACATCTAAAACTATATGCCTGCATGTCGGACGTACTTATTAGTGTCGCTGTGCTATTATCCTTATCTTATCTAGAGCTGGCTAGTCTTGTCTTGGCTAAACAACCCTTAGCGGAATTTCTTGAATAAAATCTGTGACGGTGTTGAACCAAGTTGAAACTTTAACTCATAAGCATCTAATTTTGAATCAGACATCAGTGTTTATGATTCATTCTAAAGGCATTTTACCTATAGAAAGTACCTACTTCTGTATACCTACTGAAAGTATATTAGTGTTGTTATTGCATTCATTAATTTATTAGCATTCTATTGGCAGGTGATAATGATAACTGTGTGCATTAAATATTAATTGAAACTAGTAGCCATTTTAGTATTACTTCAAAGCCAGCAAAGAAATTTATATTTTTGTAGCAGTGAATGTGTGAAGTTGATAGACTTGTTTGGACAACATAATAGGTAAGCTTACTCAAAATGTCCAAATTAAAATTCATATCCTTTACCATTATCAGTCACACATTTTTCCCACATGGGATGGCAGAGGTGCAACTGTGCACATTTTTGGCCGGTGATACAATACTCCATTATGGCCGATGTTGCCGTTCCCGGCAATATTGCCATTTTTGGTAAACTAATGTATGAGGCAATGTTGCCCCCATACATTTTATGGCAATATTGCCGGTCAAATAGCAATATTGCTGGGAACGGCACATCAGTATCCATTATTATACTACTAACAAAAATTAATTGATTTCAATGTAAGATAGAAGAATGTAGGATAAGCCACATATTTGCTGGTAGTAGCAAGCACATTAATCATTTATTTTAAATAAAATAAATTACCTACTCAAAATTTTACTTATCTATCCTCTCATTATTATCTTACAGATGTCCAGTTAGCAAACACACAAACAATCACAATGTTTTAAATTCGATAAGATAACATAAAATGCAAACAGCATACTTAGGCCTTACACACACTTCTAAAGCGTTGTGCCCATTTAAAAGTGACATGCATGACATGTATCAAGTGACATGCATGACATGTATCCGTTAAATGCCATGTTTGCACAACATGTCCTTTTGGGTAACCAATCCTTTAATTCTGGCTACCAGGCAGGTGACCAAGACTCCTAATCTTCAAGCTAGGCAGATCAATTAGCTACATAGTTAATAGCAATTGATAAGAAGAGGTTATGGAACTAAGTCAACTGTTTGACCTATATGATAAATTGTATTAATTAAAAGTGTACGAAACGGCTGGTGGCCCTTCAATTTAACATTATCCAGCATATCAAATACGTAATTAATAACTCCTATCTACTGCTCCCATTTAGTAATTTTATTATCCGGTAATTTAGATAGACATGTTTATTTTTTGTGTAATACAAATTCTCATAAAACTCTATCAACCTGCTCTGAGCCAGTGTTATGGACTAAGTCTCAATCTCACCCTGTTTGGGGCCAGTGCCTCTCGGTAGGGACATTAATGGGATTTAACTTAACTTTACGTTAAATTATGTCTCTCATATTCCAGTTGCCATAATCCTCGGTCTGCTCAACTGCCTGGGCATCTTCTTCCTCAACGTGAGCTGTCTGATCGCTGGCATCTGGCAGATGCTGGCTGGCTTCATCGTGATAGTCTGCGAGGCACCGTGCTGCTGCTTCTTCGTAGACTATGTGCAGACTCTGTCTGATCGGATGGAGACTAGACCTTATTGGAATAAGGCTGCTGTGTATATTGGGTGAGTTTTGTTCATTTAAATTTAATGTTCGTGGCTGCGCCCATTTCCGACATTTCTTTGCTCATCAATCATCAATCAGCCGACATTCACCTACTGCTGGGTATGGCCCATACCTTCTATCCTCCTATGGGCCTCATTTTTATCACGCCATTGATTCTACATCCATCACTTCTTATACCAGTGGCGAAAATGTCACCATCTGGTTTGTGGTCTGCCCAGAACCTTAACGTTTCTTTGCTCGACTTGGTTCCAACCTAGTTAATTTGTTATATTTACAACAGGTCATACCTGAAAGAATAATGATTTAAGAACAACACCATTCTTATTTTTTTTTACCTTCCAAAGGTATTAATTTTTTGCGGTATGCCACCAAACTAATAATAAAGCTTTTGTTCCTTTCGAGGTAAAGTCATTGGCGTCGGCATGAGGCCAACAGTTTAGTAAATATAAATAAAAGATATAATTGATGACGTCATCGGTGCTTGCGCACCGAATTATCAGAGCATGACTGTTGCAGTCAATATCACAAACAGTGTTTTGAAGTCAACCAAAACAAAACAGATGCTCACTCACGTTTATTTATGTCATCAAAGTCTTTCTCTACAATAATTATATGGGAAAGGTACTATTATAAACCTATTAGGGGCGGGCCTTAAGCAATCGGAACTAAGAATTTCACCCTTAACTTATTTTTAGAGGAAATTAAATAAAAAAAGGTTAAAGCCAAGCTAAGCTAGTCTAACTGAGGAACAAACTGTGCCATTTTTATAATGCTTAGATAAATAACAAGAACACAAATTCAGATGCGGTGCGAAATGGTAAAATAAAACATTGTGACAGACAGATTTTCTGGCAACTTCAGAAGACTTTTCTATTGAGCAAAATTAATAAAATAACGTTTATAGGAAAGCAAAGTCAGGCTGACACTCGTGATAAACAAGCTAGTGAAAAAACGTACAGCAATAATACTTATCATTCCGCCAAGCAATTTGTGTTTTGCTAAAGGCTGTTTTTACCTTAGGCGCCGTCTTAACCATCGTTAGCTCTGTCTTAGCAACCGATCACCCATCTTACCATCGGAACTTTAGGGTCCCCTACTTACGTGGTGTGTTACTGCTGTGCTGATCTGACAAAAAGGCCACGAATTGAAGGATTGGGTTCCCAAAAGGGCAAGCCGAGCAAACATGGCCGTACAGAACACTCGCAGTATAGGTAACGCCAAACAACTTGAACAAATGACCTTGCATGCGCAGAAACCATCTGATATATGAAACTGCGCACCACGGTATGGGGTGCGGGACGCGGCGTGCGGAAGGAGCATCGCATCGAGTGCGCCTAGCCACGCTATTGGTAGATCATTCAACCATCGTTTCCCGCTTTGAGTTCACACTTGCGTGCAGTGAAATCACGGATAAAAAATGCCTCGACGTCCTAACGTAGTTTTAAAAAGGCAAGCCAGAAAGATGGTATATGATGAGTTTTCTATCGATGGAGATATTATTATGTTTTATAGGTGTACGTGGAAAAACGTAATTTTAGGGAATTTCAATCGTAGGTATCCCATAAAAATCTTGTCTTTTGTCAAATCATTATTCTTTGTTAATAGACACCAATAAAGACGACATATGTCGCTAAATAATTTACAGTTTTATTTTGATAGTCATATCCACAGACCATTAAATCTGTATAGTTCGCAGCAAATGTACAGACCTACCTACTTCGCGTGTCTCAAACAGTTATTGTGCACCTGTTACCGCTCAGTCCCTCATGCAAATGGTACAGTATATTTTCTCATTTCTATCGATTGAATTAAGTAAGTATATAGTACTAGCTTTTACCCGCGGACTTCGCTCGCGTGGAAGCACGTTTTTATACAACAGCGTATTTTTTAATCAATGCTAAGCCGACCTTTAATAATAAGGATATCGGAAGGTACAGAATTTATTTCCTAAGATTGCATCCGTTTTTAGCAGTAGTAGTCGTGTGTACTTACAGCCAATCTTCAAATCCCATTTTCACATAAATACTTAAAAAATCCGTCAAGTGCGGGTCGGAATCGCACACGAAGGGTACCGTCCATCCGTACCATCGTCGTACAAAAAAACAAAAGCACGCAAAACAACAAAAAAATTACAAAAATAAAATTTTAAAATTTATGCCCTCACGATGATTTGAACTCACGACCTACGGATTGTGAGCCTACATCATACCGGCTGCGCTACCACAACCATGTGGGTTGACGCGAAATATACCATCATATTGAAATGCGGGTGTATCAAAACACGTCTCTTGTATGGGGACCCCCTTTAATTTGTTATATATCTCGTATTTCAGTATTTGTAGTTGGTGCGGCATCAGATATACACATTCCGTGAAAATTTCAGCTTTCTAGCTATTACGGTTCGTGCTCTAGGACCCAGTGACACACGGACAGACGGACGGACGGACGGACAGCGAAGTCTTAGTAATAGGGTCCCGTTTGGCACCCTTCGGGTATGGTACCCTAAAAAGTACAATAAACTGACATTCACTAAACAATGATTTTTTGCACAGGGGCAGGGGTTTATTGCAGAGTTTGGCAGAGGGGTTTGGCATCGATCCTTTTTTTCGATTCTTTATTGATATGAGTACTTTATAGTGAGCATCGAATCGAATCTAGTGTATGGTTCAAAACACACAGTAATTTGCAAATGTAGACACTAATGACACCAATTGATGTCAACATTTACAGATTACTGCGTGTTTCTACGACTTATTTGCTTTGTCCATCAAACCACGCATTTCTTGCCCGGTGCATCACGAACATTTTTATCATACAGTAAAAATGTGCGTGATTGATTTATTATAATGCTTGTTTTTTTTTCATAATATTTGATACTTATGTTGTTACAAATCAATCAAATCAAATCAAATATATTTTTATTTCAAAAAAGTAATGTACAGTAAGAGCAACAATTTAGGTTTTAACAAAGGAATAATTAATATACGTACAGAATATTAGAGCTTTTAGTAACGTATGAAAACTTAAGTAAAAGTTTGTCAATTTCCAGCACATTCAACTACTATTATTTTCTATGCAAACATAATCGATACCTTGAAAAATCGATACTTTTGATACAGATACCGATACCGCATCGATACTTTTTTTTCGATACATCATATGAGTACAATATCGATACTTTTGTTTCGATACCGTGTCCCTACGTATCGCCATATTTTTTTTCGATTGGTAATGGAACGTAACCACAGTTTACTAATTAACGTAACGTACCGTAGAGGGGTGCGATCCGACAGCTACGTTCAGATTTCGCAGATCGTATCGGATCGTACGTAACTCATCTCCTCGATCCCATACGCGGTTCGGATCGCACGACTCTGATCCGATTTCCTAAAAATCGACCAAAAATCGAATCAAAGAAATGTTTACGTAAAGTGTGAAAAAACGACTAAAAATTAACTGATAAGTATCTAGTCAAATTGTGTGTAAACTTGTACCACAAAAACTGGTTGAAACCTACACAGACGCCATACATTGAATATTTTGTGACTTTAAATTCTGCATGGGCGTAACGTTACAAACAACACAGAACACAATGGCAGTGTACTCCTCGTGTACTCACTCTGTTTCATCGAGTCTCCCTCAAACTCCACTCACACGATTTTTATTTAGAAAGACCATAACGTGCGTATTTGGTAAAGCCCGAGCAGAGTTTGAAAACAACTCCAAGTGATGATCACACGATCTTAATATTTTTATGAAATCAGGAATTAATATAAGTAAGCATGTGATTCGATCACTATCCGATTTCTCATAATTTTGGATCGATCCGCTAGTGGATCGTATGCCTTCGATCCGATCCGAAACTCGAAAGGACATAATTATGGTCTTGGGTCCGAAAATCGGAACGGATCGGCACACATTCCTAACGTAACGTAACGTAACTTACGTAACGCTGTCTGTCAAACTATCAAACAAAATAACCGGCCAAGTGCGAGTCGGACTCGCGCACGAAGGGTTCCGTGCCATTATCTATAAAAAACCGCAAAAAAAAATAATGTATAGGAACCCCCCTTAATATTAATTTAACTTTAATTTAATTATTTATTTTTTAAGTAAATAATATACTCAATATATTGTGAACATTTTAAGCGTCTACCTGCTACCATTATCAATATCGAGCAAAAATGAGCAAAAAAATCACGTTTGTTGTATGGGAGCCCCCCTTAATATTAAATTTCTTTTGATTTTTAGTATTTGTTGTTATAGCGGCAACAGAAATACATCATCTGTGAAAATTTCAACTGTCTAGCTACCACGGTTCATGAGATACAGCCTGGTGACAGACGGACGGACGGACGGACGGACAGACGGACAGCGAAGTCTCAGTAATAGGGTCCCGTTTGGCACCCTTCGGGTACGGAACCCTAAAAAAGAAATTTGTTTTATTTATATACTAAGTATCAGTACAAAATTACAAAAGGTATGAATCAAATCATTTAGATTATTCAGGATTTTGTTGATATTTCTCACATCAATTTAAAGGCATCAGCCATTAGCATGAGAATTTTGTAGTGTCGCGCTTTGAAGTATGCCTTTGTATATGTTACGGGTAAAGCTTGGAGGCTGGGTAAACCTAGTAACCCAAGCCTCTTGGGTGAAGTCCGAAATTTCAATCTACTCCAATTTGTCTTCGGGCTTTACCCGGCTAAACCTCTTTGTCAAAAATAAAACTTATTCATAATCATAAGATATGGAGAAAATATGGCATGGAAACAACACAATACTTAAGTTCACCCGGCCTCCTAGCCGGCCGGTGCTCACTTTTATGCCGGCCTTCTACTAAGAAAGAGTAATAAGCGGAAAAGGAGCCAGCTAGCTGAGCGGACCAGACTGCATTCAAAATAACTCTTCTAGTGGAGTGCTTCCACTGAAAAAGAGTTATTTTGTATGCAGTCCGATTTGCTCAGCTCGCTGGCTCCTTTTCTGATCATTACCCTTTAGCCAGCATTAGCCGGAGATTCATTAATCCATTTTGCGTGACAGGGGGCAAGCACATCGCCGCAGCTATGTTTCTGAATATGAATTGTATACCTATTATTGTTTCTGCTGTAAACAACTAACCTTCCATGTCATGCAAAATGTATATTTTATTATTTAGAACTGGGTGTTGAATAGTAGTAACCGCTGAACCACAGGAGATTTCACGCGATCGAAAGGTACATCAGGCATTGACATTGACACACACCAATGAGGTTTAGATACCTACTTAGCAATCAGTATCAAAACCTCATTGGTGTGTGTCAACTGTCAAGTTTGTGTTGTGTGACGAAAAATTTTTTTTATTAACATGAACAGCTGATCGTCAAAGCCGCCATTTTGTTAAATAGAATTTGTGGCTATGTTTTAGTTTTACAATTACTAATCTACGGGTGATCTTGATTGGCAGGCAGGCAGGCAGGACCGCAGGATATAAAAATCTGATAAAAATGCAAAAATATTCCTTTGTACTTGTAAGTTTGTTAATCTAAGAAACACAGAATTTTCTCAACTTTCCTCAACACAGTTTCTTAATTCACAATAGACTTTCCCAGCCATACAAAATTAATGGATTTATCCTTGTGTAATTAAATTACGTTTTTGACCCCCTTTTGGTCCGAATTTTCGAAAATCCGTTCTTAGTGCTCAGTTATGTTATGAAAGCAACCATTGTGCAAAAGTTTCATGCCTCTAGGCCTAACGGTTTGGGCTCTGCGTTGATCATCAGTCAGTCAGTCACTCAACACAAATATATATTAGATTGTGCACTAAGATTCATGCAGTATACTGTAGGTACGATTTGTTTTGAGAATTTTAAGTGCGTCGTTTTTTTGGCACGTAAGTGTACATGCGCAAACTTTCCCCCACCACGTCACATTTTGCTCAAGTTGTTTGGCGTCTACTATACCTACTATCGCAGTCAAATAGTTTATAAAAGCATCTAAAAGCCATACCAATCTTGTCCCTCTTGCTTTCACATCTATTGTTGGCTATTGTTAGTCTGGCCCGCGTGGCTCGTAAGGACGAGAGCGAACCGATCTTGTTTATAATTGAAACAAAAAGTAAAACTTAAAAAAAAACCGACTTCCATAAACCCTATTTGATTAGAAACCTGCTTTTCGAGTTTAACACAAACTGTAACCCCCCATTCCTCCCCCCCCCCCCTGGGGATTTAATTTCGTCAAATCCCATCTTAGTGCTACCCTACGCTACATAAGGAACCCCTGTACAAAGTTTCATGGGTCTAGGTCCACCGGTTTTGGCTATGCGTTGCCCGTCAGCCACGCATAGTAGTGGATTGTATTTGTACCTAGTAGGTATTGAGCAGTTCTGGTGGCCATGTGTGGTCTTCATCAGTTCATTGCTTTGGGGGAGAGCGGCAGATATAAACACAATATTTGTCTTACAAAAAAGGGCCATTCGGGCTATCTATCAACTAGATGTTAGGCAATCACTAAGGGACAAATTCAAAAATATCAATATACTTACTGTTACCTGTCAATACATTTATGAAAATATCATGTATACCAGAAAAAACATAGGTTTATTCAAGACTTTAGGTCATAATCATAGTATTAGCACTAGAAATAGAAATAAGATTGCTATGCCCGCGTTCAGACTCAGTAAGGTTGCTCACTCTTTTATGGGAGTATGTGTTAGTTTTTATAATAAAATACCTAATGAAGCAACGGACCTACCAGAAAGGAGGTTCAAAAACTATGTCAAAAACGGCCTATTGAAGAAGTCTTATTACAGTGTAAAAGAATATTTAGATGACAAAACTGCATGGTCTTTACCATCTCAGCGCACAGAAATGCCTTAGACTTAAGTAGAAATACATAACATTGTATTTTTAAGGCTCTGATATTTTAAAAGAGGCACGGGGGAGGTTTCTTGCCCTTCTATGCTCCATCCCTAAGCCCACAACTTCCGAACGGGCGCGGGCGGTAGTATACAAAAATATTAATATTATGTTGACGTTGACTAAGTAATATGTATGATTTAATAGTCAATAAATTTTTTGAATTGAATTGAATTGTTCCGCATCACAATATTATGCTTACCATGTGCATTTGCATGAGTTATTATGAAAAACACAAAAATCACTATCACTGCCTATAATATTTGAAGAGTTCCCTCGATTTCTCCAGGATACCATCAGATCCTGACCTGGTGTCAATGGGATCAATGGGAAGGTAAACCCTTTCAAACAAAAAAATATTTTTCCAAATCGGTCCATCCGTCTAGGCGTAATCGGTGTACATATCCTGACGAATTGTAAAACCTCCTCCTTTTGTGAAGTCGGTTTAAAAGACATACAAAAGTGCGTTGCCCGTGTGTTGCAGGTTGTCCCTCCCCCCGTTCTTCCTGTGCTTCTTCAGCTTCAGCACCTGGTTCGGCTCCGGGCTGATCTTCGCCACCGGCATCGTATACGGCATGATGGCGCTCGGCAAGAAGTTAGTACCACCTCATCATCTTCAGACCACTTGTACCCACTACAGATACAGCTCGCGCGGACCGTCTAGCTAGTCAGATCTAGAGTTGCCGCGTTTCGTGTCGCAACGGTGAAAAACAGGGGCTGGATTCTGCAAGCGAATCGCATGACAATAGCTATAGCGAGAGCGCTAGATTCCAGTTTTTTTGTAACTGACGCGGCGCGGCACGTCTCGGTGCGATCGACAAGTCAAAACCGGAATTTTGAGCCCTAGATATAGCCACCGCCATACGATTCGCTTTCAGAATCAAGTTGGTACCGCCTCATTATCATCAGACCACTTGTACCCACTCGCTCGTGCGAACCGTCTAGTTAGCTCTGAACTTGCCGCGTTTCGGGTCGCAATGATGAAAAACAGGTACAATGAGTTATCGCTACAATAGGCTTGTGGCCTTTCAATTCAAAATAGATACTTTTTATGAACTGCCAAAACGGAACTTTTGTTCCCGAGTTCTATGAAATAACAACAGAATGACGTCATGTAAAAGTGCCATCAAGTGCTGTCTTTTTTTGCACAAAATTGACTTTATAAAATATGTCTGCTGGAAATATACAATTCTGAGAATGTCAAGCCATTTTGTACATAATGCTTCAACTTAAGACTTGTTCCTAGATTTATTGGATGACCTTGGCCACAAGCCTATTGTATTGTGCGCACGTTCATACATCTTTATAGTGGTTAGGAGCTTGACTTATTGACTTATCTATCGGCTGATAGAAAGTCTGTATACTCTTAGCGGCACTTGCGCAACGCGCAGCATATTCAGAACTTGCTAGAAGTTTGGTGAGAGCTCTACATAATGAAACCAGCTGTAGTAGCCCATTTCTGGGCGAGGCACTACAGACAAATCAATTTGATCAGCCCAACAAAGTAAGTTAAAAGTAAGGAAGAATCAGTGTGAGTTAACTGTGTTGCTAACACAACAAACTAACTACAGCCCAGGAGACGAGACCTGAGAAATGCGTTTGTGGAAGTGCTTCTAATCGGGTAAGTCGTCGACCACGACGTGATACGTGTCTATGTAAGTTTCCTCAATGTGCTTGCAATGTAACTCTTGTAAAGTAGCCCATTGGTAGGCACTGAGCCCAAACACTATCGCAATAATTCTCAGATCTCGCCTTCTTGCCTGTAATATACTTACATTGAACAGACATAACTTAATACGATTTTGTATAACCCATGTACTAACCATGGGGCACACTCTTGGACATATCCGCATTATGCGATAGACCACCCTGTTTGCCTCAGGGATACGGCCTTGTTTTGAATAATGAAAAGTTCAACCTTTTATTAACATTTCAAGGAAAATTATCACTATTTGTACTGATTGCAACAGAAAGGCGTAGTCATATACAGGTGTAACAGAAGGGTGTAGTTATATTTTAGGGGGTTGTTAGGGAGACCATTCTGAGCAACTTTTACTATGAAACCGATTTGATCAGAGCAACTATTACGTTTTGTTCCTGGCGGCGGCGGTCAGCTGATTTGTATAGAGAAGTGAAAATTAAAGTTGCTCTGATCAAATCGGTTTCATAGTAAAAGTTACTCAGAATGATGTCCCTAACAACCCCCTAAAATATGACTACACCTCTGTAACACCCTGTACAACCAAACATGAAAAATACAGCACTTCCGACACTTTTCTCTATTCATTCAGCCCAATACATTTCGTCTAAACATGTTTGTCACTGTGTCTCCTAACGCATCCGCCTACTAACCCGCGCACTAACGAAGGGGCTCGCGTGACGACATGGCTGCGATGGCCGGCACCGGCAGCGGCACGCCCCCCGCGCCGCCGCCCGACCACACCGTGACCCTCATGGAAGACCCCGACGTGTGGCGCCCGAACTAAACGAGGCAATTCTGGACATACAGCTTGTGAATGGCGCTTGTACTGGATATTCGTGTCGCTGAATGCCTTTAGTGATTCTATCTAAGGGGACACTTTTTTTCTTTCAGGGTCTACTTAGCGGTTGTTTCGCTTGATCTAAGCTTAATTAAAGCCCCCCCCACCCTGTCGCAGGCGTATGTGTAGCCCACATACGCCTGCGGCAGAGGCGATCTAGCGATCTAGGGTGTAAAGCGTGTTAATCTGGAGTCGCCTGCGGTGTGTGGGTACACCACCACAAGCGCACGTAACAGGCAGCTCCAGTGTGAACCACTTTTACAAATAGTTTTAAACTGGGGAGCTGGAAATTCCTAAATTGCCACGACATCATGTCTTCTGTAGCCCACTTGAATGTTACTACAATCTTACAATGTCATCTTACCCTTTGGGCATACTATTACATGTTATTCTCATTCAACATATGAACCCTTCCGCTCGTTCTCCTGGCCGCAAAAGAAAAATATTTGACATTAAAATTAGGGGAAGCTAAGCTTTCATCCCTTACAATAGATATTTTCAGAGGTCTTGGTGTCACCTGTCATGCACCCTATGGGGGGTGTCTTTAGTATAGCGAGGTGGTGGGACATCTGGGCGATCAGGAGACCCCATAAATTTAAAAGGCCGCCCTCCGAAACAATCGCTAGACAACAAAGAACTGGTGCTAAGTGTCCCCTAACTATTGGTGAGATCGGGCATAAGTCGTATGGGCTACGCAGAAAAGATGTTGCAGGGCAAACTGACGCGTCTGACGAAAGACGTCCGCCCTGCACCTGTAGCATGCCGCGGGCGGCGCGGGTTTTGTCGCGGGAAAGTGAGGGATAGAACCAAGCTCTGTCCCTTACCTTTCCGCGCCACTCCTCGCCAAGCTATTGGTGCTGGTTTGCAAAATCTTTTCTGCTGCGCAGCATAAAGGATATTATTTTCGTTTTCTTTCACTTGATCTTTATGGATTGCTAATGTAGAACGATAGTTTCCTATTACGACCCATTTAATTTTATAGTTCTCTACAACCGATTTACAATGAAACGATAAAAAATTTCGCTGTAGCAGCGTGGCTAGAATATAAGATTTATTTTGTAGTAGATTTTGTTTGTAGCTTTCGTTGCATGGTAAGACGACTGTATGATCCGGCCCGAAGACTATTTCGTGTTTCAGGCTTGTCTCTGACTGCATGCGTGTCGTGGCTAGTTGTTTTTTAGTTTTTAGACATGGCAAGCACCTCATCGGTCCACGGATTTTTTTAATTTTGTTGTAATTTAGTTGCTATACTTACTTTAGTTTATGGACCTCATACTCTGTGGCTCTTATCTAACACACTGTAAAATAGGAGATACTAGTACACGCGCAGATATCAAGCACAATAACAAACACATGGTAATGCAGCATGCCTCACTTTAATGGTACGAATTACCAATCAAACAGCCCACATATACCCACTGCTGGGTATAGGCCTCTTCTTCACAACGACATCTATGGTACCAAAACGTTTTTTTTATCTTATCCGATAGATTTGACGACACGTGATACTTTGCGCGGCAAACATCAAACCTGTACGGGCAGCATGCCCCACACGAGAAAGGCCCATGTCGTGAAAAAGTTACAATTTCTCTTGTCGGGCAAGAGATGTCTCTACTTTAGCCGTACTAGCGTAGAATCATCTCTTGCCCGACAAAAGAAATTGTCCGAGATTGAGACAACCGAGCCTTGTTTGACGCGATAAGTCTTCCTCCCGACATCGACCGAGAGACAAAGATTATTCGTAATTGCCAGTTCATGTCAAGGAAATACATTGAAATTTAGCTCAAATATTGAGTTAACTATTGTATCAATCAATCACATTGAATAAAATCATAATAAAGTAATGCCAGGGATCAATACTCTAAGTCCACAACAGAAAATAAAATATCATTTGTACATTTAAATAACAAATACATTTGTTAAAGACTAGCATGCTGAGCACACAGGTCTCCCAGTCACTATCCGCCTAACTGTGTGCACGTGTCTCCAGGGGCTCGATAGACGACATGCGGACGTCGGCCGCGACCATGGAGGCGGGTTTCGGCGGCACGTCCGCCCCGCGCGCCGGCCTCGTGCCGAATGAGCAGCCGCCCAGCTTCACCGGCGCGCCGCGGCCCAACTGACCGCGGGACACAGATGCCTGAAGCGATCCAGGTCGTACGCGGCATGGTGGAATAATACTGTCTGAATGTTTGATTGAAAAAGCGAGTTCAAGTGAAATTAAGTTATTGTCAATTCGCTTAAACAAATCTACATTCACATTCAAACAACTGTATAAATTTCAGTGATACAATAAGGGCTCAGAGTCACGATAGAGAGTACAATATGAACGCATCGAATATTTAAAGCGGGCTGCACAGTTTTACACCCAAGATGGCTTCTGCGACAGTTGTGTGAGTAGGCCGCTTTACTTATTTGATGCGTATTGTATTCTCTATCATGCGGGTCGATTCTCGCGCCTTCGATATACGATATCTACACCTATATCGAGTGATTTCGTATGGGAATCTGTCAATACAGGAGCATGATTCTCGCGCATTCGTTATACGACATCTACACCTATATAGAGTGATTTTGTATGGGAATCTGTCAATATTGGTCTCGATATCCGTATATCGAAGGTGCGAGAATCATGCCACTGACTCTGACAGCCTGGGTCCCTATTCGTTATCTGATATTTATTGATTTGTTATATGATTGTGCCACGATGTCACCTGGCAACACTGTTGGCTCAATTTCTCGCAATGGAACACTTGTGTTGTTCCACCAAGTCGTTTACTATGACGTCACTTTGTAAGTAGTAATTTATTTTGTATACTAAATACGTTTTGTAATGAGACTTATTTAACTATGTCCTCCAGAGGTTTGTAAGAAAGACCAATTCGAAAATCATTTTTAAAACGATAAATTGCAATTGCAATTGTCAGCGCTGGGAGCAGCACATTACTATAATTTTGTAATGCCCCCAGCAGACGCTGAGACGCTACCTATTTTGCTAGTATAACCACTTTTCTATCGTTTATTGTATTGTTTGTTTTTATTTTTATTTTTAGCAAAATAAATTGTTTCTATTTCTTGGAATGATCTATCCAGTAATACCAGCAGACTGCCTTCAGTGTAGTTAAAGGAAAATTATGTTGAGATGAGGTTCCTTGCGGAATCATAAAAAGAAAAGGAAATAACCAGATCTATTTCTTTCCCTTTCCGACGCACGCATTTGATTCCTAATTTACACTACAAGCGGTCTGTGGCGCTGTGATCATTCAGCCTAATATTATAAAACGAATCTAATCTGTTTTAGGTTGTAAAATTATGTGTATTAATATTATTTACGTGTATTCAGTTGAATACTTCTACCATCTGACTTATCTATCGCATTGACGAACAATTTACTGTAGGCGACTGTGCAGTCTTCTGCCAATACTAAGCTACGGTAGCATCGTCTTAGAATATCCCAGAGTACCTTCCAATGAGATACGCAGTACATACACATCACACATCCATGCACGAACCAGTTCTAGTTAAATAGTTAGTTTCATAATAGTGGAAAATGAATGGCAACTTGACTATTATGTAGAAAGTTTGAGCAACGATAAATAATATAAATGCAATAAATAGAAACACCACACTTGTTTTGCCTTACGCCGCAGGGGAATAGAGCTCAAGTCAATGTGTTTGTTAAGACGATATAAATAATACATGTCTTTGTAGATCATTCATTACTGTTGTTTAGAGGCATATCAGACTAAAATGTGGGAAGGGAGGTGTACAATAAGTGTCGGCGTATGCTGAGACTTGCTTTGTTTGACGCGCGAGTTTGCGCTGCCTGGCCAAACATGATCTGCATGGCGAGGGGTAGCCTTCTGGATCACAAGTATAATAACTTCACAGTTCGAATGAGTTGAATCTTAAAGATCTGTAGCTGGGTTCTCTATCTCTCAATCGCAATCAAATAAACATTTTGAAGCATTACGAATGCGCCTATTTTTTGACGGTTTCTGAGGGACTAAATCGGTATTTTGACGGTTGTCATTTCAAAGTTTCAATCAATTTCTGAGTCGCTATGCCAGTCAGTGGTAGAGACTCGAAGTACTGGTCATCTGACCGTGGAACGTAGTTTGTATCCTTTATTGGAATCGCTAGGGAAATCTACTTTGACATTGGTGTAATGATGTTAGGTAAACTCCTACACATACGAGTATATTCATTTGTTTATTGCTTATGCCTTTTCTTGTAGTTTAAAGCTTGTGATATATTTTATCATTTCAAGGGTACCAAGACTCCCAAGCAGTCACGGTAACACAAATAAATCATAAATGTTTTATGTAACATGACGGATGAATCTGTCACCATAGAGCTTATCGAGACTGCTTGAGACAGACCCTAAAAGTGTTACTTTAAGATTTTCATCATTTAAAATGTTAGTTAACGATATTGCTCACTGTTTTTCGGCGTAAACTTATCTAGCTTCCATTAACCACACGATAAGACTGTGTGTATAACATTTTGAACATTCCAAAATTGTACTGAAATGGGTGTCCTAAAGTTTTATTTATGTATAGCTTAATTATTTTTCTAAATTTTTTATTTCAGTATTGTTTAAATGCTTTTGTAGTTTAGTTTCAGTTGGTAATATTACGACACACATTTTTACAACAATGTCAATCTGTTAATGTTGTAAAGTGTAGTATCTGTAGTGGTATGCAATATAATAATGGACACTAATATAGGTAATTTCCATAGTTATGTATGTGGATTTACAATGCTAGCATAAGTTTTGCGCACAAGACAATATTTTGGCGAAATTAAACGCGCATACTCATAGTATTCTTGCGTGAAAGAACGGCAGCTAGCTGACGCGCTAATGTACATCGCTGTCCATTGAGCTACCCTAAAGTCTTCACAAAATAAAAGGCCCGTTTTGACAGTTCACGCCCATGAAGTTTTAACCCTTAATGCGTAGGTAATAAAAGCCAACTGGTGCGTACAAGCAAAGCGTACAAGTTGCACCTAAAAGCAGCTTCTATTACCTATGCGTTAGGGGTTAAAACTTCATGGGCGTGAACTGTCAAAACGGGCCTTTGATTTTGTGAAGACTGTATTAATAGTAGTTCAATGTCGCTGTCTTGTGTTTATGGAATATATATAACGAACATGTCACATGCCAAATGAAACAATTAAAATATGAAAGGACGTGTATCTAGTTTGGAACCAGCCGGGGCGTCTATTATTATTATTCTATTACGATTACGACTTTATAGGACACAATTGAAAATGTTTTAAATAAATTCGATAATAATGTTTCGATGTATTTGTAATTGATATCACTGTTACTATAACTGTAAGGATATTTTTGTAAAGCAACTACACTTTAGGAGGTCTGAAGCAAAAAGTATTATCACGGTTAGGACCCTAGTCCTTAGTCCTTAGGTAATGTTCCTAGGCTTACCCTTGCTCATACACACAGGCCAATGTTTATTTTTGTATATTTTAAGATATGTTTAAACGGAAGCTGGGCGGAACTACAGACATGAGTGGTATGCCCAGTGAATTACGCGTCTTACTGTATATCTCTACTTCATGTAGAGCTTTCATCAACCTTTTATTAGACGAATACCATTGAGTACAGTCCAGAAGACGAGACGTGAGAAATGTGTTTGTGCGAGTGCTTTCATCCGTATCCGTACAAAGAGTGAAACGTGTCTATGCAAGTTTTGCCAGTATGTAGGGTAGTGTACTCTTGTCAAACAGCCCAAAAGGGCAGGCCCTGTGCACAGTGCACGCATACAAGCGCAATTCTTTGGTTTTGCCTTCTTGCAGGTATTCTTCAGTGACTGATAATTATTATTTTCTTAGAGCTTCCCAAATTTTTTAGTTCTCCAAATGTTATAGTGATGTAATTTATTTCCATCTTTTGAATTCATTCAATATCATCATTAGATTAACATTACGTATGTATTTACTATTTATATTATAGACTTAGGTATCTACATTTTTATAGTCCAATTTTTAGGTGAGTCAGTTGAATAATTTTCTTTGTAAATGTTTGGAATTTTGCCTGTATCCATAGAATAATTAATTGTTCATTGATGTCGTTTTGCACACAACTCAGTTCTCAGATACAGTGATCTTACTGGGTCGAAGATTTTCCGCCATGTTAAGTGATTGTTATTGTTTAGGTGAATTATGTGATTGATAAAAAGCAGCTTTTCAACAAGCAACATGTCTCATCTCAATTCTGCTTCATGAGTTTTTCTTATGACTTTATGCAAAGTTTTTACAAAGCTAGTTAATGAAACATAATATTAACAGTACCCGCCTCGTCAGTGTGAATGGCCTCTACAGGCACATAACAATTGAAATGTAATTGTTATTAATTACCCACTAATGAAAGGTTGTTTTGTTATGCATTACAACCACCTTCCATACCTTGAAGAGGTTCAAACAGAAACAGCATCAGCTCATTTCTAGCATGAGAGGTCCCATGGCCTTTTCGACACAAGTTGGTGTTTGAGTTGTGTGCAAAAAGAATTAAGTTAATAAAATTGTTAAAACAGTATAATATACATAGTTGTATAGTGAATGTAAGTATGTAGTTAAAGTTGTTTCATGTGGAGCTATGTTACTGTTTAGGAAGGCATATCTGTATTAAATGTGAGTATATTGATTTTTTTGTTTCATTAACCTCAATCTAAGAGTTTTGAATGGACATACATTACAAGAAGATTCTTAAATACTTTAAATTTAAAATAATTGAAAATACCTGATAGATATTATATCATATCATACAAAAACTACTCTTGACAAAGTCTTGAAGTTATGCTGTTGAATTAAAAAAGATGGTTTTTTTTTTTCAGATGTTTAATTAGGGTTATTATATTAGATAGATATTTTCTAGAACTTAATGCTAGAGACAAGTATAAAATGTGTTTTTGGAATTTACAACTTACAAATAATAATGTGGTTGGTGACTGAAGTTCATCTTCACCAGCCTGAAAACAAGAGCAGTCACAATGTTAATGCATGGTCATGTCATGACGTCATCACTATCAGTCTGTTAGGGAATTCACTGTTGAGTATGGGCCTCCACATACATGCTATTGAACTCAGTCCTGTGCAACCTGCATCCATTGTTTTTATATTATGCTTTGGCAGGTTGCCTGCCTTGGCCACCTGACCAAGCACTTGGTCATGTGATAATACAGGATATTTGAATACACAAATTAAGTTTTTGTATATGCTTGAAAGGGACACTGGTCACAGTGTAAATGTGTACCTATTTTCTGGACAAGATATTGGACTTGTCTTCAGAATAAAATGTAACTACTTAGTATTTATTATTATTAGGAGTACAACAATCTTGATAAAATATATAAATACATGCAATCTACCAAATAGCTTCGTCAAATAATATTAAAATAAACACATAAAACAACAATTCTCTGGACCAGGAAAGCCCTGGAGAAGTTGTCAAACCTAAGTAAGTACTTTAAAGTGGGGTTTTCACGATAAGAGTACGCTCGGACCAAGTGCACTCGGATGACTACTCAGATGCAACTCATACCGTGTAAACCCTTCATCCGAGCGCACTGGAATCGGGCCGGACTCGGACGCTGCTCTATTCATCCGAGCGCACTCGGATGACTTCTTAAAAACAAAATGGCGTTGTCAAAGAAAAACAAAGCGGAGATCAGAAAAAAGTGGACAAATACTACTTTGATCTAAAAACCAAAACTGCGTGAAAACCGCGAGTGGACTGAGTTCGTCCGAGTGCACTCGGTCCGAGCGTACTCTTATCGTGAAAACCCCGTTTAAATAATGGTAACCTAACCTAACAACATTTTATGATTGATTAATGATTATCCTTTAAATAGGTATTACGGATGATTACTCAGAAAGAAACTCACCCCAGCATCTATGACAACTGCTTAAAAATAGCCCCTGTCAATGTCCCATGCCTCTGTATCAAGCACTGCTTATTATCACTCTCTAGATTGATTGTGGGTGGCTTAAGATTCGGCTGAAGCTTGCAGGCCTGTTCCGAGATGGCCACGATAATGCCAGCAGAGTCGACGTGGGCTGAACCCTTAGCGGAGAGGCAGAGGCCTTGGCAGTCGGCGAAGAGGCATCCAGCGACGTTCGGCTTCGTCATGATCTCGTCTGTTACTCGGTCCAGTTCTTTCTCCATGACTGTTGTTTACAGATAAAAGGTTCACTCACCCAATCAAGAAAATTCGAAATGACTCAGAACAATAACTAAGATTTAAAATCAAATCAAGATGAAATGAATGGATGGATGTTATGTATTGTTGACATTGTTGTAAGGTTGGTTTGGTTGACACTTGACAGTAGTTTTGACAGTCTTTTCACACACCCACACATTGTTGGACTGATGTTGTGTTTCGGATGGAAAGTACAATAGAAAATCATAGGGTTGGACAAGCGTAGGACGAACGTTGGTTATAATTTTTGACAACAATGGACAAATGGCTTTAGAGCTCGCGTTTTCAAAGATGGTTACACCCAGTCACAGAAAAGATAATAATAGTACTACGTACAGAACGGCCACTCCCTTCCCCGCGCGGATTCAGATACCGCACCTCACCCCGGAGTCGGGGAGCCTGTTCGGGAGAACGCACACATTCACAAACGAACGAGTTTACGCACACATTTGCACGTGTATAAATGTCATTAGGCTATGTAGTAGTAATAGGTGATTATTTTACGAGCGTTCTATGGAGTCTCCGAGGTGTGACCCAGTTTCCTGGGCGCTGATTAAAGTAAACAGGTTGGTTAAATCAGTTTCGGCCAATCAAGTTCCGTCATTTTGAACAATAGCGGTTCGTGATTGGCTGAATGAAGCTGATTTAACCAACCTGTAAACTTTAATCAGCGCCCAGGAAACCGGGCATTAGTTACCTACATTACCGGAGTAAAAACAAAAAAATGGTCAAGTGCGGGTCGGACTTGCACACGAAGGCTTTCGCATCATCATCGTCCTCTGTGCTGTGCTGTGCCTAATGCCTGATTTACATTCAGCCCCTGCCGCTGCCCCTCGCGCTGCCGGCGATAGTTCCCTAAATATAAATACTGCTGCAGCAGGATCGAGAGGAGTGTGTGTTTACATACTGCCCTACCACTCACTTCGCTTTCAAGTTTCGGCAATGGCAGACGTCGAAATAATTAAAGCGGCCGCGCTGTCTCTTTTTGCGATACATAATTATGTTCGATGTTTAAAAAGATATCGAATACAAATAACCGGCCAAGTGCGAGTCGGACTCGCACTTGGCCGGTTATATGTATTCGATATCTCTTTAAACATCGAACATAATTATGTATCGCAAAAAGAGAGCGCGGCCGCTGTAATTATTTCGACGTCTGCCATTGCCGAAACTTGAAAGCGAAGTGAGTGGTAGGGCAGTATGTAAACACACACTCCTCTCGATCCTGCTGCAGCAGTATTTAGGGAATTATCGCCGGCAGCGCGAGGGGCAGCGGCAGGGGCTGAATGTAAATCCGGCATAAATGCGGTATAAAACTAAGTAGTAAGTTTATATAATCTTTGCCTAAAACGGCAATACCTTCCATATCGCCGTCAGTCAGTCGTCTCTTGCTATTAAAAAATTTCAGGCGCTATTGTATTGAAATTGACTTTGTAATTCTAAACACCCTTTTTTTTCGTGTATTTCAGTATTTGTTTACATGCTGTACCTACAACATTTCAACTCTCAAGCTATTACGGTTCGTGCTGTAGGACCCGATGACGGACAGACAGACAGCGGAGCCTTCTATACTCTGGCCGCTCTGAGAAGATGCGATCCTGACTAGTGATGGGTTTTTGCCCGGACATTTACGGACGTATTGAATAAACGCCCAATAAACGTCCGTTTATGCCCAATAAACGCCCGATCACAGGGCATTTACTTTATTTGCTAATTATCTCAAATTGTTACTTAATGCTTTGATAAAATTATTTCTAGAGTTGTTTTAATGTAAAGTAAAACTTTAATTCGCGCTATAAGTAGGTACTTGATTTCTAAAACAACCATTTGTTTTCAATCGATCCTAAAATCGATTCATCATCGGACATCCATTCCTATTTACGATAGTTTTAATTTATGATCGTATGTCGTACGTGTCTATATTGTCGATGGTTCCCTATTTGGTTTGCTGGAAGAGATCTCATAGTAGAGATAAGCTCGCCTTTTTACAAGTTTTCTGTTTTTTATTGTCCTATGTATCTGTTGAAAGAGAGCTATTTCGGACGAAGGTCCAATTTGGAGCCCGTGCGAGCGCAGCTCGCAAAGGGCGCTAAGGATCGAGTCTTCCCGAGATATTTAGACGCCAGAGCGAGTGAAGCGAGCGAGGGTGAATATGGTTCGAGGGTAAAATAGCTACTTACACCCCGAGGGAACCGTCGGAAATCAGTAGTTTTAGAGTTATATTTTTAATAATCGCCATTTCAAGCATTCGGGACACGTGGAAATGTGGGAGTATTAGGGTGGGAGAAGACAAAAATGGCTGATTTTATATCGAAAAAGCTGTTGAAAGTTCACTGACCTCAAGTTAAGAAAAACCGTCTCGTGTGCATGAGCTTTTACTAACTAAACCAGTGCCGGTACCGGGCCGGGGCGTGTTAAAAAACAGCAAAATGCGGTTTTCCTAACAATTTATGAAAAAAAAACTGACTCGTCCGTATCGCCACACTGTCAGGCATAGTGAGTGGTAGTCACCATGACATGAACCATTTATACATCAGAGTGTGTTATGAGTTCGAAAATGGAACGATTTCTAGTTTTCATTTCCCGGCTTCGGAAACGCGAACTTTCACGGACTCTTTTGACAGCAGCAAAACCTCTTTCCTGAGCCAGGATGATGTAAAGAAATAATGAAGTATGAAATTATGGTTGGGCTCATTTGATTTGTCTTGACAAGTACGATGCTGGAGCCGGAAGGTGGCCATTTGGCCATGGGAACTCTGTTACCAAACGGCGCAATTCTATTGTGTTTGGGCTCATTTGATTTGTCTTGATAAGTACTTTGATCCTAGAATATTTTTTATGACGTGAAGCTGATCTGATGCTGGAGCCGGAAGGTGCCCATGGGAACTCTGTTACCAAACGACGCAACCCTATCGTATTTGGGCTCATTTTATTCGTCTTGACAAACACTCTTATTCTAGATAAAATGTTTTGTCCTGTCATGATAAAGACTAAAAAGTTAAAAATAAATAAAAAGTAAAAAAAAAACATTTTTAAATAAAGCTTTTATTTCATTCCCTAAAAAGAAGAAAATTACTTTTAATTTATTACAATTATAAGCACTGCATTGAGGTAGTTACTGTTGAAAAGTTTCAAAACTTTGTTTACAAAAAACTAGATACAATTTGATAGTTTCCGTCAAATTTTAGGGTATGGTCCCAGATGCGCCACCTAGCGTGAGAAATTGGCAGTTTTGCGCTTTATTATATATGAATGACCGATGCACATAATAAATAAAGAATTAGTGATATTATAGATGACTATAAATATAGAAAATTACAGTAATTAACACTGTTACATGAATAGGTACTTGTTTTGTTTTATAAAATCGTACAAATAAAAAAAATGGGCTACACTTTATACCTAAATAATATAATTTGGTATAAATACGTAAACCTTATCACTATTTAACGATTACGTCTTGATTATTCTAAATTTTGTGAAATTATGGTTTCTGCCCTGTAACTGGGCATTTATTTGGGCATAAATTCGTTTTTGCCCTATTTGCCCAGTTTATGCCCTTTCCGCCCAGTTGGGTTTAAACCCTCTGCCCATCTCTAATCCTGACCAGACACATATCTATGTCCCTGTCTGTCCCGCCGGCCGTCCCGCGCTACTTTTCACTTTATCTCACTCCTCTGAAAATTTCAACTTTCTAGCTATTACGGTTCGTTCTCTAGGACCCGCTGACGGACAGACGGACAGCGTCGGGTTTGGCACCCTCCGGGTACGGTACCCTAAAAATTAGTAAATCAATCAATTAAATACCATGTTAAAGACGAGCGTTTAAATAAAGCTCGCCGTTAAATAAGTTTTATAAGAAAATAAAGAAAGTTTTACTGAAATTCATTGTTCTCAGACTCAGGGTCTGGGTCGGTACGTGATGGTACGTGTTAGGTCGACAAATTAAACGTAAATGAACTGAACACCTAACATAACTTAGCCTTAGCCGCTCATCTGATATAAGTTACATATACTTACCTATAGGCAATTAACATACTATTTGTTCTCCATTCTTCTTCCTTGTTTGAGGGGCCTAAAGTTGTCGAAGGCCAGGGCGACGGACGAGGCGACGATGCTTAATTAGATAAGTGCGAAGTTCGAGGTAAACCAGGGGGGCAATTCTGGCGCTAGCGAGATCATGTCCATGGTCGAAATATCGATTTTGTTTGAGATAACGAAATCTCTATCAAAAACAAGAAAAAGCTATTCTTACGACTAGCCTTTCGACCAACCGAGATATCTCAACCCGTTTTAGATCGAAATAAAAATAAATCGAGATCGTTTTAGACGGATTTAGGCGCTATCAAAACCGATATACCTATCGATTATCGACTGAGAGATGATCTCGATAATGGTTATGAGGCGATTTGCCCCCGTCACACAAAATGGAGAACCTATTGAACAACTGGCTGAATGTGGGTGCATCTGTATCCGCCATCCGTATGGAGAACCTATTGAACAACTGGCTGAATGTGGGTGCATCTGTATCCGCCATCCGTATGGAGAACCTATTGAACAACTGGCTGAATGTGGGTGCATCTGTATCCGCCATCCGTATGGAGAACCTATTGAACAACTGTGGGTGCATCTGTATCCGCCATCCGTATGGATAACCTATTGAACAACTGTGGGTGCATCTGTATCCGCCATCCGTATGGAGAACCTATTGAACAACTGGCTGAATGTGGGTGCATCTGTATCCGCCATCCGTATGGAGAACCTATTGAACAACTGGCTGAATGTGGGTGCATCTGTATCCGCCATCCGTAAGGAGAACCTATTGAACAACTGTGGGTGCATCTGTATCCGCCATCCGTATGGAGAACCTATTGAACAACTGGCTGAATGTGGGTGCATCTGTATCCGCCATCCGTATGGAGAACCTATTGAACAACTGGCTGAATGTGGGTGCATCTGTATCCGCCATCCGTATGGAGAACCTATTGAACAACTGGCTGAATGTGGGTGCATCTGTATCCGCCATCCGTATGGAGAACCTATTGAACAACTGGCTGAATGTGGGTGCATCTGTATCCGCCATCCGTATGGAGAACCTATTGAACAACTGGCTGAATGTGGGTGCATCTGTATCCGCCATCCGTATGGAGAACCTATCGAACAACTGGCTGAATGTGGGTGCATCTGTATCCGCCATCCGTATGGAGAACCTATTGAACAACTGGCTGAATGTGGGTGCATCTGTATCCGCCATCCGTATGGAGAACCTATTGAACAACTGGCTGAATGTGGGTGCATCTGTATCCGCCATCCGTATGGAGAACCTATTGAACAACTGGCTGAATGTGGGTGCATCTGTATCCGCCATCCGTATGGAGAACCTATTGAACAACTGGCTGAATGTGGGTGCATCTGTATCCGCCATCCGTATGGAGAACCTATTGAACAACTGGCCGAATGTGGGTGCATCTGTATCCGCCATCCGTATGGAGAACCTATTGAACAACTGGCTGAATGTGGGTGCATCTGTATCCGCCATCCGTATGGAGAACCTATTGAACAACTGGCTGAATGTGGGTGCATCTGTATCCGCCATCCGTATGGAGAACCTATTGAACAACTGGCCGAATGTGGGTGCATCTGTATCCGCCATCCGTATGGAGAACCTATTGAACAACTGGCTGAATGTGGGTGCATCTGTATCCGCCATCCGTATGGAGAACCTATTGAACAACTGGCTGAATGTGGGTGCATCTGTATCCGCCATCCGTATGGAGAACCTATTGAACAACTGGCTGAATGTGGGTGCATCTGTATCCGCCATCCGTATGGAGAACCTATTGAACAACTGGCTGGATGTGGGTGCATCTGTATCCGCCATCCGTATGGAGAACCTATTGAACAACTGGCTGAATGTGGGTGCATCTGTATCCGCCATCCGTATGGATAAAAGCGTGACACAGTTCCCACTTATCAAACATGTAGGCTGGTAGGTAGGTAAAGTCGAGTTCATTAATATATGAGCAAATCCAAGGCTTCAAATATAATGGTGCGCCTAAACGGGCCATAATATTTTCACTGCAATATGTGGCTGGCAACTATTGGTGTATTTTTCTAACATGTGAGTAAGAGAGGGAAACCAATAGTTGCCGGTTACATATTGCAGCAAAACCTGGCCCGTTTAAGAGCACCATAAATGTAGGTAGGTACTACATGGAAGGGCACATAAATATCTGAGCAGATTTTATTAAAATTGGTCTAGTATAGTTTGACTTTTATGGGGGTCCAAAATACTCCCAAAACAATCAGGATGGATTTTCAGTATAGAATCGATATGTGTTCCATGAGTTCCATCCATCTCTTGTATTTACCAAGCCACATCTGCATAGTAACTTTTGCGACGCAATCATCCTTACTGCATGCTCCAGATCATCTTCCAGGTCCAAAAGGTTTTGGGCTATACCTGTTCAGGGCTTTGAATAGGTACCAACCTTTCTTGCTCTTTCTAGCTCGTATCAGTAGTCCTTTTCGTGTGCAATGAGGAAATTATGAATTTTGATATGAATTATATGTTTTATTGATAAATCTGCTCAGATATGTATGTACCATTCCATGTACTTACCTACATTTAAATTTGAAGCCTTGGATTTGCTCATATAATAATGAATTCGACTATACCTGCTTTAGGTTTGTAAGGTTGCATGCTGCAGTCGGCGATACGTCAAAAACTACGTAACCACATCGGCAAACAAATACCTACACAACTACATAGGTAGGTACATGGAGTTAATCATAATAGGTAGTAGATTTGTTGACAATAAGCGTAGGTAGCGAATTCTTTATGATCGTTTTGGGTTTACCAGTATTTTTAGACTTAATAGGTACGTTTAGGTCGTTCCGCGGTACATAGTTAGAGGTCAGAGGTTGGTAGGCAACACACATCATGAGGCACTCGCTAACAACCGCTCGTGTGTAAAGTTCGTCACAATAGCAATTAAATTATCAAAATGATTCAAATTGTAATATTAGTTGCTTTGTTAATATTGGTGTTGATTGGAGTATGCGAATTTGTGAGAGTGTGCTTGAGTGGTGGCGATAGAGAAATGAGGATATGGTCAGGTATGTTGAGATGAGAAAGTTACTACTGGAGATGCTGATTTAAAGGGTTGAAGCGTTCTTCTGTCTGTCTGTCCATGTGTGTGTCCATCTGTGGCACTCACGGAAAACAGTTTTTTCTGTTCCGTGGTGGCACTGGCATCCTATCGGTTGTTAGTTAGTTTTTTCTATTCCGTGGTTGTACGGGTGGACACACACCAAACTAACAATAGCGAAGAAAAGATGTGCGAGGGAGAGAGTTAATTAATATTAGTGGTAGACTTTCCTACGATGGTTCCTTAGGTAAGTTTGATTAAAATATAATCAGTTCAGTAAAACGTGAGCAACTATATATCATGTGTCTGTTCCGTGTAAAAATGGGCGCAACTGTGCATCTGCCAACCCGTATGGGAAAAGGTGTGATTGTGATGGATGATTTAGACCAGTGGATATTTTCTGGAATATGGAATTAACACGTAGGTAAATGACGATCAAAATTTTAGTCATCTTTTCAACTCTTTTAGGTCAGTGACCGACATTGAGAATCGTTATCGTGTTGTTCCTCTGCTGAGTGAAGGTCAGTCAGTTTTGCTGTTTTTTGGCCCAGCTTTGTCCCGCGACTGTGTTCCAAACTGACTTAACATAAGGTATAAAATAAAGATGTAGTCTAGTAATGGGGGTTAATATGTAGTAGTAATGTATGTATAGGAAGTAAGAGAAGGCCTTGCTGGATTTTTGGCACCTAAAGCTCTACTCACGATGCAATCTGTCTCGCGATTTGTCTGTTCTGTCCTTCTCTAGCGGTTGCAAGGCAACCTGCCTTTTATGAGTTGCAGCGACAGATTGCAAGCCAGGTTGCATCGTGAGTAGCGAGCTCTCACGTCTCTCTCCTTTGCCCATTTATGCGTCTCTCTGGCACAAACCATGCCATGCGTCGCTCGCTAGTCTAGACGCTACCACGCTACCCCTCACTCACACACACGGCACTCATAGAGCATTGAAACTTTGTGCGACCTGTAGTAAGGAAAGGTCTGAAATGATAGTGATACTTAGCACTGATTTATTGGTGGTAGGTAGTAGTCAGGAGTCAGGACCTAATCAACGGTATGATTATAGAAGATCTCAAACTCAAATGTTTATTGCCTACCTATATAGGTACTATTATCTCTTCTGTGCCTATATTCTATATGTTCTGAAGATAAACGATGCACGGTGTACGTAATAGCCCCTATTGTATGATCTGAGCAATTTACTGATTAGTACATAAACTGATAAATATAGTTACTGTAACAATAACTTTTATTCAGAATAACGATAAACTTTATTAAGTCTATTATTTCTATCTTTTTAGCGCCTCTGAAAGCTGTGAAGGCAAAAATTAAAGGCATGAGAACTCTCCGCGAAGAACCATGTGATAAAGAATCTGCGGCACAAAATACGCAGGCGCATGGACTTGACGGAGAAGGTCCTGTTTGAAGATGCGATTTGCTACGATAGAGGACTCTATCATGAAGACCCGATAGAGGACTCTATCATGAAGACCAAACGGATGTTATAAGAATAAGTACCTAATAATTAAGCAATGCTTGAGCCTGTACAGTGTACATAAATGTTTATTGTTGTTTGCAAGGCATGTTTACTATCCTATCTAGTCATTATAGGAATATTCGCTATCAACAATAAATCTAATTAATAAATAGATAAGTATAAGGATGGTTACTTTGAATTTAATACAAGGAAATATGGAAGGTAAGAAGGTCTAACTGACAGTTCATCTGTAAAAACTTACTTACCTTACCTACTTTTAGTTATTTTTATTTTCTAAATACAGCAAAAAGTAGCACCATGTCAACCTTACCTTACTGCACCGCCACTTGATTTCCTAGTAGGTATCTCATTGAGTGCGTCGCATATTAGTTTTTGGTTTCAGCTCTACAAACTTACAATTTATGACTGTACCTATCAAAACATCCCCCCCCTCCTCCCCTCCCCACGCATACACACACGCAAGCACACAATTTACTTTCTCAATTATTTATTTACAAGTATACAACACCAAATTACAAGCACACAACCTACACACACTCACACACGGGACACACCTGACATAAGTAAGGCACTCATGCTGTTTTTGAAGTAAAACTTCTTGGGGCACGGGGGTAAAATTTATTTAACCTCTCAACTGTGGGTTATTCATATATTTGCTTTTCAATTACTACTAGCCGGGTGCTATCACGAGTGGCTAAGAAATGTAACGGAAATTGGAATCGGTGACGTCAGGGTCGGCTGAAGACTTTTAAAACCGCAACTATTTTCAATACGGTTTTTAACTAATCAGATAAGATAATAATACATTCGTACAATAAAGAATTTTAATTAGTGAGAGAAAAACCTGATGAAACGTTAACAAATAAAAATTATTTTAAGCATTCTTTCACGAGTTCTTGATTTCCGGTAAAGGCCAAAACCAGTGACGTGACCAAAAACTACTTCGTTCAACCTCTTTGTTGGAACCGGAACTTATGTTTGACAGTTGTGCGATGCGATCCATACAGTTTGTAAGAAAAGAGTTTCATCAATGTCACACGGGTCGATATGGATTTCTAAAATGATGAACGAATCGTTTTGTGGCCGGTAACTATGGAATAGGTACCTAAAACGCGCTGCGTAGTCGCGCAACAGGCAGCTAGTAATCGCATAAAGTCACTTAGAATCATCCAAATGTGATATTTAGTTTTCAAGCAAATTCCGATGTGATGGATGGCTGCATTAAGACTTCTTGAAAACAATAAGTAGGTACCTAGAACTGTTCTAAAGCCACTTTTCAACCGACTTCAAAAAAGGAGGAGGTTCTCAATTCGACCCTTTTTTTTGAAGTAAAACTTCTTGGGGCACGGGGGTAAAATTTATTTAACCTCTCAACTGTGGGTTATTCATATATTTGCTTTTCAATTACTACTAGCCGGGTGCTATCACGAGTGGCTAAGAAATGTAACGGAAATTGGAATCGGTGACGTCAGGGTCGGCTGAAGACTTTTAAAACCGCAACTATTTTCAATACGGTTTTTAACTAATCAGATAAGATAATAATACATTCGTACAATAAAGAATGTTAATTAGTGAGAGAAAAACCTGATGAAACGTTAACAAATAAAAAATATTTTAAGCATTCTTCCACGAGTTCTTGATTTCCGGTAAAGGCCAAAACCAGTGACGTGACCAAAAACTACTTCGTTCAACCTCTTTGCTGGAACCGGAACTTATGTTTGACAGTTTTGCGATGCGATCCATACAGTTTGTAAGAAAAGAGTTTCATCAATGTCACACGGGTCGATATGGATTTCTAAAATGATGAACGAATCGTTTTGTGGCCGGTAACTATGGAATAGGTACCTAAAACGCGCTGCGTAGTCGCGCAACAGACAGCTAGTAATCGCATAAAGTCACTTAGAATCATCCAAATGTGATATTTAGTTTTCAAGCAAATTCCGATGTGATGGATGGCTGCATTAAGACTTATTGAAAACAATAAGTAGGTACCTAGAACTGTTCTAAAGCCACTTTTTATTATATAGTGCAGTTCAAGTCACAAATTAGCAGTTTAGCTACTAAGTACGTGTTATACCTACCTATTTAATGTTTATCTGTAGTAACCGGCCAAAGCGAGGTCTACAGCTTACAGAGCCATAAGTTTAATGGCTTATTGTTTCGCTTATTTGTTTCTATGTAATTTTTGTAATACATATTTTAAAGTTGAATTGTTGTTATAACTGTTGAAATTATACGATTTTGATTTTAATAAGCTTTTGTAATTTTAAAGTTAATGCTTCATGCCAGTCAATAATGTTGAAGTAAAATATCAAAATCGAGGTATGTCGTATGGCGGACTAAGGAAATGTCAAGAATAAAATTAAATAAGAGTTACGTCATCGCTTCGCGATGAAGTAACCCTAAAAAATCCTAGCAAAGTAGGTATGTATAGGTTAGCGGGGGTAGCATAAGGCACGCTAGTCACCCCAGCCACGCATTTTGTCACAATTTAATGTCATATCATAATGAATGCGCGCTATTTTATGGAGAAACATCATTGAGACGCGAAAGGAGTTGGCAATTTGGCAAAATGACTGCCCCAGACATGTACAAAGACTTCTCAACAGCCAATTAATAGCATTTAAATATTCTCTCATAAATTACTGCGTCTTTAGTTAGTTTGTAGAACTTGAAGGAAATGATTAAATAATTAAGAGTTGTCACTTCATACTCTATGATTCCGCCATTGATTAGTGACTTTTGCCATCGTTAAAAATAACATGCAACATAATTGCCAACTAGCAAAACTGTTGAAAACAGGAGGTTTCCAGAGGAGTGGCTAGATGGCGTTATGTTGCATGTTATTGCAAAATGGTGCTTATTTCTAGCGACGGCAAAGGTCACGGAATCATATTGGAATCACGGAGTATTGAGTAACAACTCTTATTTACCTATATTTAATTTTTTTTTCTTCAAGTTCTACAAACTAAATACAGACGCAGTAAATTAAATTTATGAATGAATATTTAAATGCTATTGGCTGTTGAGAAGTCTTTGTACATGTCTGGGGCAGTCGTCCATATATTGATTTAGCCATCTCCTTTGTCATTTATCTGCGCGACTGAGGTGAGTGGCAAGCCTTATGGTAGCCCCGCAGGTACACATTAACTTGGAATAGTTGAAAATACGTACTCGATCAATTAAATAAAGGGACTGGGCACAGAGACAAGCAAAGCAATGCATACATTTGAGCGAGACGGTTTTAAGACGTGACGTCGTCAGATGGTATATAATCTGAGCGAGATGCAAATTGTAGTGACACTATTGAATGAGTTAAGTATATCACCACGAGCGCGACAAATTGTAGATAAGGAATGGTGGGAAATAAATGACATGACGTATTAAAAGTAAGTACAAGTATAAAATAATTTCAAATAATCGGACGTCTGAAACATAAAAGTAACTTGAAGCAGAGATTGGATCTCAAAATTGGAAATTTAAATCTCTTTTAGTATAGGTAGGTATAGGTGTATAGTATAGGTACCACTTAATGATCTAGCTACAGAAGTTTTACTTCTAACACGTGTACGGTGCTACACGCGATTTTTTTTTTTTTTCTATGTTTGTTACGCGATTGCTCCGCCAATTATGAACCGATTTGAACAAATCTTTTTTCGGCGTATAGGTAATACCTCAAGGGTGGTCCCATTGACACCAGGTCAGGATCTGATGATGGGATCCTGGAGAAATCGAGAGAACTCTTCAAATATTATAGGCAGACCTATAGTGATTTTTGTGTTTTTCATAATAACTCGTGCAAATGCACATGGTAAGCATAATATTGTGATGCGGAACTGCTGATGAAGACCACATATGGCCACCAGATCTGCTCAATACTAGGTACAAATATAATGCGTGGCTGACGGGCAGGCAACGCATAGCCTAAACCGGTGGACCTAGAGCCATGAAACTTTGTACAGGGGTTCCTTAGTCGCGTGGGGTAGCACTGATATAGCATTTGACAAAATTAATTCCCCAAGGGAGGGGGGGATAAGGGGTTACAGTTAGTATTAAACTCAATCTAATCAAATAGGGTTTGTGGAAGTCGGTTTTTTCTAAAGTTTACTTTTTGTTTCAATTATTATTATATAGTGCAGTTCAAGTCACAAATTAGCAGTTTAGCTACTAAGTACGTGTTATACCTACCTATTTAATGTTTATCTGTAGTAAACGGCCAAAGCGAGGTCTACAGCTTACAGAGCCATAAGTTTAATGGCTTATTGTTTCGCTTATTTGTTTGTATGTAATTTTTGTAATACATATTTTAAAGTTGAATTGTTGTTATAACTGTTGAAATTATACGATTTTGATTTTAATAAGCTTTTGTTAAAGTTAATGCTTCATGCCAGTCAATAATGTTGAAGTAAAATATCAAAATCGAGGTATGTCGTATGGCGGACTAAGGAAATGTCAAGAATAAAATTAAATAAGAGTTACGTCATCGCTTCGCGATGAAGTAACCCTAAAAAATCCTAGCAAAGTAGGTATGTATAGGTTAGCGGGGGTAGCATAAGGCACGCCAGTCACCCCAGCCACGCATTTTGTCACAATTTAATGTCATATCATAATGAATGCGCGCTATTTTATGGAGAAACATCATTGAGACGCGAAAGGAGTTGGCAATTTGGCAAAATGACTGCCCCAGACATGTACAAAGACTTCTCAACAGCCAATTAATAGCATTTAAATATTCTCTCATAAATTACTGCGTCTTTAGTTAGTTTGTAGAACTTGAAGGAAATGATTAAATAATTAAGAGTTGTCACTTCATACTCTATGATTCCGCCATTGATTAGTGACTTTTGCCATCGTTAAAAATAACATGCAACATACATAATTGCCAACTAGCAAAACTGTTGAAAACAGGAGGTTTCCAGAGGAGTGGCTAGATGGCGTTATGTTGCATGTTATTGCAAAATGGTGCTTATTTCTAGCGACGGCAAAGGTCACGGAATCATATTGGAATCACGGAGTATTGAGTAACAACTCTTATTTACCTATATTTAATTTTTTTTTCTTCAAGTTCTACAAACTAAATACAGACGCAGTAAATTAAATTTATGAATGAATATTTAAATGCTATTGGCTGTTGAGAAGTCTTTGTACATGTCTGGGGCAGTCGTCCATATATTGATTTAGCCATCTTCTTTGTCATTTATCTGCGCGACTGAGGTGAGTGGCAAGCCTTATGGTAGCCCCGCAGGTACACATTAACTTGGAATAGTTGAAAATACGTACTCGATCAATTAAATAAAGGGACTGGGCACAGAGACAAGCAAAGCAATGCATACATTTGAGCGAGACGGTTTTAAGACGTGACGTCGTCAGATGGTATATAATCTGAGCGAGATGCAAATAGTAGTGACACTATTGAATGAGTTAAGTATATCACCACGAGCGCGACAAATTGTAGATAAGGAATGGTGGGAAATAAATGACATGACGTATTAAAAGTAAGTACAAGTATAAAATAATTTCAAATAATCGGACGTCTGAAACATAAAAGTAACTTGAAGCAGAGATTGGATCTCAAAATTGGAAATTTAAATCTCTTTTAGTATAGGTAGGTATAGGTGTATAGTATAGGTACCACTTAATGATCTAGCTACAGAAGTTTTACTTCTAATACGTGTACGGTGCTACACGCGAATTTTTTTTTTGGTTATTTTTCCTTCTTTTTCTTCTTTTCGATTGCATAGGTTGTTTACATAATTAAATCCTTAATTGGCCTCATTTTAAGATTATTTTTTAAGATTACATGTAAGCATGGCTGTGGATTTTTGTTGATAAAATAAAATAAAATAAAAAATAAAGTACATTTAAAATTCAAAACACCCCTAATATAAACAATACTCTAAATAAAATATGGATCTCTTATTAGAGATAAGCTCGCCTTTGTACACGTTTACTTTGTTTTTTACTGTCCTATGTAACTGTTTGTGTGCAATAAAGAAATTATGAATTATGAATTATGGCTACTGATCACATTAAGTAGAACTATTTATTTGGAACCACTAAATCTGTTGTGGTTTCTCAAAGTCATTCCACTGTTTCTAGCTCCGGGATAACCAGCGCGACTTGAGCAGCTGTCTATGCATTTGGCCACAAATGTCGATAAAGTATTATGGGCATATTAGACTACGCTGTCGGCAGGGCCCTGCCGACACAGCGTAATGTAATAATAAGGCGCTTATTACATTACGCTGTCGGCAGGGTACGATTTGTATAGACGTCTCACTCTGATGGAACGACTAGAAAGAGACAGTGAGTCAGACAGGGCCCTGCCGACAGCGTAGTCTAATAGGCCCTTACGCGCTTAACAGTCAGTACTTATACAGTGCATTTCAGCCCTTCGCCGCCGCCCCGCTCCGCGCCGTAGTGTATCGACCTCAAACTGCAACCGCAGACCGCAAGCAACACTGCTGGTTTCTATGCATATCTCTATGAAATTGATTCCGTGCGCGACCGGGCACTGCGGTCTGCACTGCAGTCGCATTTTCTATGGCGGTGGTGTTGCGGCGGCGCCGCAGTGTCGCCTGCGGTTGCGGTCTGCAGTCCGGCCCGGAATCATACCGTCTCCACTGAAATCCACTGCGTCGGAATCGGAGCGTATACGGAGCGGACGGATTAGTTGTTTTGTATTGATTTTTCTATGGTAGTGCGTGCACCGGATCGGCATTTCTGCGCTAGAGAGCTATAATAAATATGCTTTCGTCTCGTACGGAGCGTACGCTCCGATTCCTACGTGGTGGACGCGCAACTTTCTCGCATGAGGTTTGACAGAGAGTTACCCCTACCTCCCCTTGCTTCGAGGCAGAAACATGGCGCACGCTGTACCTTACCAGTGTGTGTGTGTGTGGTGTAGTTGTTCAGCATAAGTTCAAAGGTTACTTGCACTCGGTATTGTCATACTCGCTGTATTGACTGGCGTCGTATGCTCCTATCCTATCTAATCTAACTACTTACAGTTCTATACCTACATTCAGTCTGCAACGAGCCTGCCTTTGAACGTGGCGTGTATGGCGCTGTCTGCCACACACATCTAAAACGTGAATAAAGATTCTAAAACCAGTAAATGTTTAGATCTCCCGCCATTTGTAAAGTTTAAGGATTTCAAGTGTGGGGGTCACCGACCGTGGACATGTTGGCGATAGTTGCCGCGCTGGTATTGGCAGGCGCCTTGGCCGTGGCCTATATTCTCCTGGATGCTCTATGGAGCCCTTTCGAACTGGTATCCTCGTATCTGATGCCATACTTTATGCCTAGCGAAGTGCAGCCACTCACGAAGCGTTTTGGACCCTGGGCCGGTGAGTTTTAGTTGCAGTTTTAAAATTATTTTAGTTTATTATGTTTGATTAGGAAGTTTGTTGGCACGATCCTTGCGCGTTGCCTAATAGGGCTTAAGGTTTTGTGTTGGTTCGTTTAAGAATGTCCCTTAGTGATCGAGAAAATGTTTATTTACGGCTAGGTTAAAATAAATACTAACTATAAACCTAACAGCAGCTAATAATTACTTCGCAGGCATGGACTTGGCAACTCTAGATCCTTACGGACCTTGGAATAATTAACTGCAGGGCTACCTCATTCATGGCATACCTACCTTCCTAACTTAATTACTTATGTAGGTTTTATAAATATGCCGGTAAGATAGTTATAGGTTATAGATGGTTATAGGTAGTAGGTACCTACTAATGAGCTAGATATTATGGCATTAAAATTGAGATAGGATATGGATAAAGTATCGTCTACACTGCACCTCTAAAATTTATTTGAAATAGGCCCTTTTAATTTTTAGAGTTCCGTCCCCAAAAAGTACCAGACGGAATCATAATAGGTACTTACATAGGTAGGTACTTACAAACTTAGCACATGGTCCTGCTAAGCCTCCGCTGTCCGTCTGTCTGTCCATCTTCGGGATGGATCTCAATAAAACCGTAATAGACAGGCAGCGTGTTCAAAGTTTCACAGAAAGAAATTTCTGCTGCGGCTTAAGCTACTGCGATTACCTATACTGAATTAATGAATTACTACACACAATTTAATAATTGAAACAAAAAGTAAACTTTAGAAAAAAACGACTTCCACAAACCCTATTTGATTAGATTGAGTTTAATACAAACTGTAACCCCTTATCCCCCCCCCCCCGCCCCTTGGGGAATTAATTTTGTCAAATCCCATATCAGTGCTACCCCACGCTACTAAGGAACCCCTGTACAAAGTTTCATGGCTCTAGGTCCACCGGTTTAGACTATGCGTCGCCTGCCCGTCAGCCACGCATTGTATTTGTACCTAGTATTGAGCAGATCTGGTGGCCATATGTGGTCTTCATCAGCAGTTCCGCATCACAATATTATGCTTACCATGTGTATTTGCACGAGTTATTATGAAAAACACAAAAATCACTATAGGTCTGCCTATAATATTTGAAGAGTTCCCTTGATTTCTCCAGGATCCCATCATCAGATCCTGACCTGGTGTCAATGGGACCAATGGGAAGGTAAACCCTTTCAAACAAAAAAATTAATTTTCCAAATCGGTCCATCCGTTTAGGCGCTATCGGGGTACAGACATAAAAAAATAATAAAAAATAACATCCGGACGAATTGTAAACCTCCTCCTTTGGGAAGTCGGTTAAAAATAAAAGGGCTTCCTTGATAAATGTGTTTTTAATTTTGACACGATTTTTCTTTCAACGCTAAGGAAATCTTCCGACTAGCTCTTGACGGATTTTATCTTCAATGGCAGAGTTAGCCTTTCGCAATTCAGAATGTTCCACAGCATTATGTCCTGACTCTTGAGCTGACCCGACCGACCCGACCGACCCGACTACTAACTACCTACCTGTGGGGAATCTTGCGAAACGCTTGCGTATTGTGAAGATATGATGGCGAACCATACAAGACACCATAATGTATTTCTTTTCATTAGCAGTCCGCACGTTAAACGGTCGTTTCACGGTGTTGGAACATCAACTAGTCTAGAGGAAACCTTCATTTTTACTTTCATAGCTGTGATGTGTGTGAGTGCTAGCCCCCCGTCATGCAAAATGGATTATTGTATTGTTATACAGGGTGGCATTTAATTAGCTGACCATATTTTGAGGAATGATAGTATCCATCATTATGAAGATTTTTCCCCAAGGAACATGGTCGCAAAGGAAAAAATGTTTTGGGTCTCCCATAGTAAGGAATCATTCAATAATTACGTGATCACCGGAAGGGGGAGGGGGGGATCGGGTGCTTCCCGCGCGTGAGCGTGAGCGCGTCGTTCCCACTATGACGACACGATAGATAGTCGTGCCGTTTATTTCATCGTGGCTTGTATATTTGAATGACGATAGGTTTATCGTCATAACTGTCCGTTATGACGATAAACCTACAATCAAATATCGTCCGCGAATTTTTTACGGCTATTATACGCGACGACACGGCCCAACGATTAATTAATCGTGTTAACGGTCAACGGTCCAACGATTAATTAATCGTGTCCTCATATCATAGTGGGAAGTTGGGAGCGCGCCCTTACTCGTTCACGTAATTGCCGTATAGGTGAATGACATAAACAAACGCACGTCATCGACAAGCACTATACCTACCTTCTATACAAACAAAGGCCGGGGAAAGTCGCTTCTTCAATTCTGCCTATTGAAGAGAGGCGTCTTCGCTCATTAACACTGATGCAACACCAGAAATAGTGTCATCATGAGGCAGCATAGTATGTACTATACGAATAGTGTCATCACGAGGCAGCGTAGTATGTACTATACGAAGTACATACTTGTTATGATTATGAATGATAGTCGTTCGTCGTTCCTATATCTTGTTCTTAGGGTTCGCTAGTCAAGGAACTCAATAGTACCGCTTTATGTTGTCCGTCTGTCTGTCTGCCAGCAGCGACTCATTATCATATACAATACAGGTGTAACAAGTACTCTAATATCCTAGTCTTGAAATATCTAACGGATCAATTAATTCGATGGAGCAGGAATAGTGACAGCCTGTATGTGTGTACAATGCATGTAATTCTGTGTTGTTTATAATAATAAAATAAAATAAAATATACCTGTACCTATAAAATATATTAGGTAGACATATTATGCAGGCAATTTTTTATTTTTGACTACTATTGAAGTCTGTGTCCGAGGACCATATTATTTTCGATTTCCGATAGGTAGGTACCTGCCTACAAACATTTCGAAAACAAAGCTTTAGCCACATAACGATAAATGAAATTGATATTGCTGATAAGGTTCTATTACTAATTGAGTATTATGCAGGACGGCCTGTAATTCCTTTCTGTACTACACGGAGGACATGACGACACATCAGTTCACAATATTGAGGTGTAATGTAATGATGCTAGATTACAAAGATGACTGTTGCACCCGCACATCGGCTATGTGGGCTATACCTACCTCCATCTAGGCTGCATCACAAGTACCTATGCGTCTGTTTCGACACAACACTTCGCATTACGAGAGCCATAACAAAGGTGTAATTTCGAGCTGAATTCTAGGAATTGTACAGATCGTACGTAGTGCTTATTTTTGTGCTAGCGGAGAGACGGAAAGTGTGCCACTAGGTAGAATGTGGGTTATGCTAAACTCGAGTAAACTTCTTACATTGTATTTCATCATATCAGCCCGTATCATCCCACTGTTAGGCATATACATATACACAATTATGTATCGGCCTCTCCAAAAGCACGCCTTAGGGAGTTGTCTAAATTCGAGTTTAGCGGTAACTCACGCTCCTGGCTAGTCGTTATAGCTTGTCACTACACGAAGCGAAAGACAACACAATACAATATTCGGTAAGTCCAATTCGCGATACATTCGCCCCTTTACAAAATCACATCGCTAGTTGCGGCGTTTCAAATTACCTAGTAGGTCCCTACTCAAAAGGTTCCAAAACGAAACAGTCAGTTGCAATTGCTAATCTAATCAGACTCACGCTCACTCAGGGGTGGCGGACGGCGGCAGTTGGTGAAAGGGTGAGGTAGCAGCAATATTGTAGCGAACTTAAATCCACATGTCCATGTGCACCTATTGAAGCTCATATTATACGTACTCTTCTTCTTCTGACTCTCCACTACTGGAGGTTGGCGGTCAGCTCTTCATACTCCTCTCTGTTCTTCGCCAAGCGCATCAGCTGTTCAACGCTGGCCACTCCCGTCCATTCCCTGAGGTTCCATATTATACTCGTATCATTATAATTAGTAACGCAATGGTTTAGCTGTAGGGATACAATTGAAAAATAGGGGGTTACAGAACTTGGCTTGACACACATTGTTTTGATTAATTTCGTCAAATCCCATCTCAGTGGTACCCCACGCTACTAAGGAACCCCTGTACAAAGTTTCATGGCTCTAGGTCCACCGGTTAGGCTATGCGTTGCCCGTCAGCCACGCATAGTAGATTGCATTTGTTTGTACCTGGTATTGAGTAGTTCTGATGGCCAGTGGTCTTCATCATCAGTTCCGCATCACAATATTACACAAAAAAAATAATTAAAAAAATCCAGATGAAGTGTAAACCTCCTCCTTTAGTGAATTCGGTTCGAAAGACCTATCTATTGCACAGTGAGCCATTTTTGGAAAGCTTTCCCTTTGCACTGACTGTTCAATAGACTTAGTTCGTGATTTGACTTCTAGGTGGTTGGTTTAGATTTTAGAGCATCGATCGTCGAGAAAAGTCGTGTCGCTAACAATGATGTGCCCTATGCTATGTTTATACATAGCAATAGGTACTAATTTAATAAGAAAACTATTTAGCTTGATAATGATAATTTAATTAACACATCTTGAGATGTTTTAGCAAGCACATGATGGGTCAACGTACGTACAGTCGCCTGCGTCTAAAAGTATACGGGCGGTTCGAAGACGGGCATAATCCCGCTTTGTATACTTTTAGGCGCAGGCGACCGTACAACCGTACATACCTACCTACATGCACAGAATTACCTCATTCTCTTATACAGAGCAAATATGTACATTACAGAACGTTGTCGTCGTCTATAAATAATGATTTCTTATGTACTAGGAACTAGGAAGAGATCGAACATGAGCAAGTAGTGACACCAATATTATTTTATGTACTTATGCTTGTATACTTTTATTGTCGATGGTAGTGTAGTAGGCATCGTTCGCTATACGCATCGCTATCGCTAAGATGAAAAAATTTCAAGAAACATCTGTCAACATAGTTAGGTTGTCTTTATGTGTGGGACGATGATTTTATTTACGACAGAAAGTTACTTAAGATGAACTTACTTAGGTACACCCTTAACGGCTGATTTGTGACTTGGCCTTAAACGTTAAACGGTCTTTTTAGGGTTCCGTACCCGAAGGGTGCCAAACGGGACCCTATTTCTGAGACTTCGCTGTCTGTCCGTCCGTCCGTCCGTCCGTCTGTCTGTCACCAGGCTGTATCTCATGAACCGTGGTAGCTAGACAGTTGAAATTTTCACAGATGATGTATTTCTGTTGCCGCTATAACAAAAAATACTAAAAATCAAAAGAAATTAAATATTAAGGGGGGCTCCCATACAATAAACGTGATTTTTTTTGCTCATTTTTGCTCGATATTGATAATGGTAGCAGGTAGACGCTTAAAATGTTCACAATATATTGAGTATATTATTTTCTTAAAAAATAAATTAATATTAAATTAATATTTAGGGGGGGCTCCCATACTTTTTTTTTTTTGCGGTTTTTATAGATAGTGGTACGGAACCCTTCGTGCGCGAGTCCGACTCGCACTTGGCCGGTTATTTATATAGGTAGACTATTTGCTTAACAATGGGTAGGTACGGTAAGTGTGGTTGGAATTTAAATAAATATCTACTTTAGAACAACAACTTGGTTACGTACATATAATGTGGACACTCTGTGGAATACTAAGGCGTCAAAACAATACCTATTTAAATCATTTTTATCAGCACTAATCATAAATACAGAGAAGATATGTGCAATGAAATGAATGACAGATCTTATAAGCTCTCTCGGTTTTCTTTCATAACTCCGGAACACATTTGGCATTGCGCCTCTTGCTATAGCTGTTATTAATCTGTGATATGATATTAGCTGTAAGTTTAGTTGTGATGTGACGCCTCTCTCTGGAATCAGACCCGAGCTCTCAGGGTAGGGCCTAGGCACTGTACGTACAGTATACGGGTATCTAAAAGTATACGGGTAAGTCATATTAAGGCGAGGTATGAATAATTACAAACCAAGGTCAACGAAGATTGCGGAAGTGAGAAGCGAATATAACTCGGGAATAGGAACAAGTGGGATGGCAATTGTGCGCTCGCGCCTAATCTGAATCAACGTAAGCGCCAAACCGGAAAAATCAATTCTTCAAATCGCTAGTAACAACAATTCACAACATATTACAATTAATAGAAAGATCATATTTATTACGACTGCGGTATAATAGGAAAAAATATTGGAAAAAGGGTTGACTTTGGATTTATTTTCTACCGAGATTTTTTTATCCAAACACGTTTTCCTTCATGAAAACCCTAGATTATGTAGTCAAACTACATATACCAGAAATTGATTTCGATTTGCCTAGTATTTCCTGAAATACACATGAAAAAAGCACCCCTAATAATCCCGCTTATACATACTGTGTATACTTTTTGGTGCAGGCGACTGTACATACATGTCGTGCGTGACGCAACATTGAAAAAAATCGCAAAAAATCGGTTAAGTGCGGGTCGGTATCGCACACGAAGGGTACCGTCGTACCATCGTACAACAAATCAAAAGCACTCAAAACAATAAAAAAATAAACAAAAAGAAAATTTAAAAAGTTTATGCCTTCACGAGATTTGAACTGACGACCTCCGGATTGAGAGTCTACATCATACCGGCTGAGCTACCACAACCATGTGGCTTGACGCGAAATATGCTATCATATTTAAATGTGTAGTATATGTGTCTATGACATGGTTGCTATGACAATAAATAAACAGTTTCAGTCAAGATCTCCATTTTGAAATGCGTAAGTGTATCTAAACACGTCTCTTGTATCGGGGCCCCCTTTAATTTGCAATATCTCTCGTATTTCAGTATTTGTGGTTGGTGCGGCAACAGATATACACATTCTGTGAAAATTTCAGCTTTCTAGCTATTACGGTTCGTGCAGGCGGACCCGGTGACAGACAGGACGGACGGACGGACGGACGGACAGACGGACAGCGAAGTCTCAGTAATAGGGTCCCGTTTGGCACCCTTCGGGTACGGTACCCTAAAAACTACTAAAATTGGTACTTTGACTTTTATGGGGGTCCAAAATACGCCTAAAAAAGATTTCATCTCTTGTATTTACCAGGCGGCATCCGCATACCTAGTAGATAACTTTTGCAACGCAATGCTACATCCCTACTGCATGCTCCAGAACATCTTCCAGGCCCAAAAGGATTTGAGTCATACCCGTTCAGAGCTTTGACTACCAACGTTATTTGCAACTTTGGACTATGGATACGAGCTATATCTACATTGAAACATACATTAAAACATATTTATTTGTAAGTATTAATTACATGTCAGATTTGTAAATTGAAGATTATTAATACACTCTGTATATAAAAAGCCTTCATTAGTTACACAAATTGTAAATTAAAATTAAAACATTGTATCAAATTAAAATTGCAATAAATAAAAATAAAAATAAATTGAATTGTATTAAATTAAAATAAATTAAATGTCACATATTTTATATTAATAAAATTGTCCCAATTTAGCGGTCTCTTCGAATTCTGCGAATGAGTAGAAGGTTTGCTCGACAAGCCAGTCTTTCAGTCCCGCAGGGCTACTCCTGCTTGTCATCTGGTAGAGGAGTTCCTACTACGTGTTCAAGATAACCGTCTGGGTCCCAAAGTTCTTCGGACGATATCACTACTGGGTGGTAGTCAACATAACACATAACATAAACATAAACATTTACATACAGGCACATACATTGCTTCTGGCCCCACACTAGGATACCCTGTGTCGTGGGAACCAGGAACAGTGACATCACAAACATGTAAACATCCAAGACCTGGGGTATTTTTTTGTCCCCAGCCGGGATTCGGACCCGGGACCTCTCGCATGGTAGGCGGATGCGCAACCGCTGCGCCACAGAGGTCGGTGTTTGAAAGTAGTAGTCGTAATGCTGTATCAGAGGCCCTTGATAACTTTTGACAGTCGGGTTGGCTACTAAATCTGACGCCCCCGCCTCCCATCCACCCGCAATTAGCCACCGTGGTGTGGTCGAGCATGGCTTCATCTTTCTCGGATCCGGGTAAAGGCCTGTGCCTCTCTGATGGGCACATTAATGAGATAAATTTAGAATAAGACGTAAGTAGATAATAAAAGCCCTTGGACAAGTTAAAATTCCCTGCGAATGAGGTCACGACAGTTAGCGTGACGCGGTCCGAAACCGCAGGTCGCTGATAGCTAAACCGCATCGCATCCTTGTAAGTCTTGTAGATCATTTCGAATTATGAATTTAATCTCATGACTTCTTTCTTTGTAAAGCTACAACTGAACCAGTGAACCGATTCACAAAATACTTACCGCATTTCAATCGCGCTGGAGTGCCACAGCCAGATACAATAGATAATTTTATAGCAACCATATAGCAACACATTCCTGTAACTGCATATTGTTGCACTTAGAACCTAGAAACTGATTTAATTTTATGAATGTTTAGTATACCCAGCTCTGTTGAATTGTCTCTATAAATAAAGAAATACATACACACACAAACAACAACAGACAACATACAACACACACAGACACAATTTTTCGTTGGGGGTTCATAACATCGTTCGGAAAACATGCCGAAGAGCCAAATTGTGCCGTCTGTCATTTAACTCCGTATGGCAAAAGGCGTGACGCTATTTATGTCCCCCATCTCCGATTATGACGTTAAATCGTAAAGTACAGCTTCAGGTGGATGGAACTAACGCATGTTGATGTTCTATTATTCCTCCTAGTTGATGTGATGAGGAATGACAGATCGGTGTTGATGACAGGTTTGTTGGTTTTATTTTTTTATTTTATTTATTTGGGACGAAAAACAACTACACAATACATAGATGTAACTAACTATTACAAAAATAAAAATGTTTAATTGTGGAGCCCACAGCATCATCCACAGGTACATTTTAGTTGGGGCTGCTGTTAACAAAATAATCATGATTTAGGTAATTTTACATGTAAGTGTTTTTGCGTAGAAGTGCCCCCCCTGTAAACGTCTCTTTCGTGCAATACGGGAAGTATATTTGATATTGTCCTTGCCAGCTGTGACCGGCAGCACGGACGGCATCGGTAAGCAGTACGCCCTGGAGCTGGCGCGCCGAGGGTTCAACCTGGTGCTCATCAGCAGGAACCCGGAAAAGCTGATGAGTGTTGCTGCCGAAATCGGTGAGTATGACGATGGAGGTATGGAAGATGATAGATTTTATCAGCCCTTAGATTTATTTAACTTTGACATAACTGTTTAAACCTGCTGGTAAACGTGTCTGCAGAGCAGGATGTTATTACTTCATAATTCGTATGCTTCAGATAAATCTTTTAACTACCTCTCACTTTCTTAAAAGTTATTGTATTTGTTGGTGTAAAGTGTATGTAGTTATTCGGTATGTAGATATCATTTGTTTTTCTATAATTGTGCACTGCCTACCCTTTCATTATACATTTTCCTTTCACGCCTGGTTTGCTGGAAGAAATCTCTTTTTAGAGATAAGCTCGCCTTTGTACATGTGCTTTCTATTAATGTAACTATATAAATTATTGTGTACAAAGTGTGTGCAATAAAGAATTATTATTGTGAATTGAATTGTGAAATCAAAGTCTGCACTAAAGAGCGACCGACACCTCTAAACTGTAACAGTAAATGCATGTACTTTTGGAATTTCAATTTCAATTTCCGATTTCGAGGTCGGAACACCCGTGCCCGTGACCCGTGAGACCTTCCTACCTTATATCCATGCAACGGCGGCGATGGAAAATGAGAATAGGTATGTCTTTTCCTAAACGGGGTGGCAGAGACATAGTAGCGTCCACGTTTAGGCGTTTATTTGACCTATTAAGTATATTTATCCTCAATCTGCAGAATTATAACTTCCATGCGCAAATGTCAAAAACTCTAATATTAGCACGGGGCGCGCAGCTTTTAGCGAAAAACGGGTCGGGTTCAATTGAAATGTTGTATGCTGTCAAGTCGTTAAATTATGTTTTAGCTATACTGAAACCAATAACATGATAGGTAATTTGAAGTAGCTAATTAACACATGTTGGCGCAGGCATTCGAGAAATCGTGAGCACCACCACATTGAGAAATTCTCATGGTTTTGCTGGGAAAATGATTATGAATTAAGATTTATCTCTGTACTCGCACACTCGTGCATCGATGCAGCAATGCACGATTTCCCGTGGGGATTTAATTTTGTCGGCTTACTTAAATTAGGCCGGATGCACAAAGTTTGACGGCAAGTCAAAGTGCTCTCAGTCGGGAGCCGAGACCACCACCATTTAAGCTGAACTTAATTTGAGTAGCGTCGAACCATCAAAGCATTAGTAACCTAGCCTAGCAGTAAGTATTTGCACATCGGTGACGCTGACGAATGACGATCGTGCGGGTAGCCAAATACGGGTTTTTGTGCCCTTTGTTGGAGCAATCGATACCTACGCAATCACTGAGCGTCCATAACAGAATAAAGGCCCCCAGGCAGTGATCAATAAGAATGGCGATTGGAGACACATTACGTTTTCATTGCGTTTCGCAACTTCAAAGGCGTTAATACGATACTGTTTGCAATGTGCAATAATAATGCCATCTTTTGAAGAGGCATCTGGGCTTGATAGTGATTGCACACATCCGGTATAGGTACCTGCCTACAAAGTCCGGTAGATTTGCAAACAAATGAGATAAGTAAATACGGGACATGTCAAGATTGCCAGGTCAAAGGTTGTGTGCGAAAATGTGCAATTACGGCCGTAATCCGGTAAATCTTCTCTATGAAGTAATTGGCTTTAGGATCCCTGCAATAGAAATAGAATTAAGATCTTGTCATTAAATTAGACGTGATCTGGCACCGAGATAATTGTAGATCACGGTATAAATTATCCTGTTTACATAATAATCATGTAAATAGTACCTAGTACATGAATGAATACGGCACTAGTCGACCGTGATACCTTGATATATTATGCTCCATCGGCCTAGATCACAATTAATACTTTATGTATTACAAACTGGCTGGTTACTAGGAATAAAAAAGTGGCCAAGTGCGAGTCGGACTCGCCCATGAAGGGTTCCGTAGTACAAAGTAATTATAAGACTGGATGTTTGTTTTGTTGGCTAGGCTAGGAGAGTATACAGAGTGACAACGCCCACTGTCCGTACGGCATTTGCTCAGAGATTCAGTTCCTTCTCCTTCCCCTTTACATACAACGTAGTTTGTAAGAACACAGACATAAAAAATTCCAGCATCCCAGAAGCTAAGGTTACAATTACGAAATGGCTGACGACTCTAGATTATGACAAAACTGAAGCCCTCCTATCCGTATGTACCTAAGTAGTAATTATACACTTACACACACCCTCACCCACACACACACACACGTATTTATTTACTTTCCCACATAATCACAAATATATAAACACACATACACATTACATTTATTATTCATTATCTATATCCACATTATCCCTCGAAAAAAAAAACTGATTTTAAATTATCTGTATTTATCCATAACATTCTCGTGTATAAACACACGATACCACTCTTATTTCTAATATACACATATTAATATTATTATAACTGTTGGTCTTACTCAGCTTAAATTTTTAGTTTTATTTTATTTTACTTTCTAAACTTAAAAACTTAATTATTTTCGTCTTTACTATTAAATACGAATAAAGTAACGTAGGTAGTTAGCAACTAATTAGTTTAAGTAAACTTGTAATTTGGCCAGGACTCCACGTGACAGGTTAAACCTAGTGTGGGGTCCACAAGCAACTTGTATAGTTAAACCCAATCAGCTGAATAAAGATTTTGTATTTGTATTTGTTACTTTGTTAGGTTTCCGTTAGAGAAACAAGGAACCCTTATAGTTTCGTCAAGTCTGTCTGTCTGTCTGTCTGTCTGTCTGTCCGTTTGTCCGTCCGTCCGTCCGTCCGTCCGTCCGTATGTCACAGTAACTTTATTCCAAAACTATTAGGACTACACAGTTGAAACTTGGTATGTACCACTTTACGATTTTTAATATTTTTATACAAAAATTGAAAGAAATAAAGTACTAAGAAAAAAATTTGGTGTCAGTTCCATGAATGGGGAGCCCCCCCTTAATATAATAGTTTTGGAATAAAGTCGCTGTGACATACGGACGGACAGACAGACAGACTTGACGAAACTATAAGGGTTCTTTGTTTATCTACGGAACCCTAAAAAGTGTATTAATAAAGATATAGGTAGTAAATAACTTCTTTCCTGTCCTGCCTACATTTGCTGGAAGAAATCTCTCTTTAGAGATAAGCGCGCCTTTGCGCATTAAATGTTATTTTAGTTTTCTCTGTAAATTACCGTGCAATAAAAAATATGAATATGAAATAAACACACATAATAATCTTCTACTCTTCGATCATATGATCGAAGCTTCTACTCCCTTACATATACAGATTGACATTTAATTAGCTGACCATATTTTGGGGAATGATAGTACCCATCATCACGAACAACTTTCCCCATGAAAATATGGTCGCAAACGAAAAAAAATAAAATACGCGTGTAGCACCGTACACGTGTTAGAAGTGAAACTTCTGTAGCTAGATCATTAAGTGGTACCTATACTATACACCTATACCTACCTATACTAAAAGAGATTTAAATTTCCAATTTTGAGATCCAATCTCTGCTTCAAGTTACTTTTAAGTTTCAGACGTCCGATTATTTGAAATTATTTTATACTTGTACTTACTTTTAATACGTCATGTCATTTATTTCCCACCATTCCTTATCTACAATTTGTCGCGCTCGTGGTGATATACTTAACTCATTCAATAGTGTCACTACTATTTGCATCTCGCTCAGATTATATACCATCTGACGTCACGTCTTTAAGCCGTCTCGCTCAAATGTATGCATTGCTTTGCTTGTTTTAGAAATCCATATCGACCCGTGTGACATTGATGAAACTCTTTTCTTACAAACTGTATGGATCGCATCGCACAGCTGTCAAACATAAGTTCCGGTTCCAACAAAGAGGTTGAACGAAGTAGTTTGAGTCATGCTAGTTGGTTTTGTTGTCCCAGCCAGCGGCGGCGGCGGCGGCGGCGCCATCTTGGCCATACCGGAAATCAAGAACTCGTGGAAGAATGCTTAAAATAATTTTTATTTGTTAACGTTTCATCAGGTTTTTCTCTCACTAATTAACATTCTTTATTGTACGAATGTATTATTATCTTATCTGATTAGTTAAAAACCGTATTGAAAATAGTTGCGGTTTTAAAAGTCTTCAGCCGACCCTGACGTCACCGATTCCAATTTCCGTTACATTTCTTAGCCACTCGTGATAGCACCCGGCTAGTAGCAATTGAAAAGCAAATATATGAATAACCCACAGTTGAGAGGTTAAATAAATTTTACCCCCGTGCCCCAAGAAGTTTTACTTCAAAAAAATTTTGGGTCTCGCAACTTGATATCAGCTGTTCGGGGCAATGTGCTGGGAGACGAAAGTTTTTTTTCATTTGCGATTGCGACTGTGTTTCATGGGGAAAATTGATCATAATGTTGGGTACTATCATTCCCCAAAATATGGTCAGCTAATTAAATGTCACCCTGTATAGCGCTTTAGAGTAGCTTCTTGCCCCCCTAAGTCAAGCCACTCCTAAAAGGGAAAAATATTAACATTAAAATTAGTTTGACAGTGGGTACCAACGTCAAAAATTAGACATTCATTGACGTCTTGGTACCCACTGTCAAAATAATTTTAATGACATTTTTTTTTTAATAATTTTAATGTCACAATATTGTTCCAAGGACTCTTTTGTCCTTACGCGACTGGGCGTGTTCGGGATAGAGAGCCGTGCGGAGCAGAGAGCTCCGAAGTTTCGAGGGGATGGCGATTGGCGATATACTATGTTGGGTATGGATTCGTGATGGATGACAGTATCGCGAAACATTAGTGCCGGTTTCGCAACCGCACCACCCCCAATCTGCACCGTTCTACCATGTCACAGAAAGTGGAATCACTGTGATTGGATTGACTGTCTGATTTACGCGTGAACTCGCCCCATAGTGTAGACGTAGCTTCGTTGATAGATTTCCAATATGATTGAGACAGGGTTTACATAGGGAGCCCGTGCAAATATCAAACTTTTCCTTTAAAAGGTCACATGCTTTTTTACAAACACAACGTAGTACGTAAAATACGTTCTTTCTTTCGTAATAAATTTCATTATTTCCAGAAACAACGCACAGTGTGAAGACGAAGATTGTGGCGGCAGACTTCAGTCAAGGCTACTCGGTTTACGCTCACATTGAGAAGGAGTTAGAAAATATACCCCTGGGAGTCCTCGGTAACTGTATAACAACTAACCTTTACTGCTTACACAAAGAAAAAATATTCAATTCAATTCAAATTATTTATTTCAGATAGCAATATATACATCTCTCATCTATTGTGTTATTTAATACAAGGTGTAAATGAATTAACGCAAAATGAGAAATCAAATCAAATCAAATCAAATAGTTTATTTGTAAAAACATAGGTACAATAAGTTATTTATGATAGTGTGATTGGATCGCTATGTTTCGCCATAGGGCATACAAATATTTTATACATCTAGGAATAGTACATGCTTAATTTATTTTCTAAATCCACGCATATGCATTTATGTAATTTGGAGCAGGCTTATGTAGGTATGTTATGCATATTATTATTTTTATTACAATGCTGGGTCATTTAAATATTCATTTATAGCGTAGTATGTCTTATTAATAAGTAACTTTCTCAATTCCCTCCTAAATTGTATAATATTTTCTATATTACGGATACTATCCGGCAGCTTGTTGTATATTATTGGTGCCATGCCACAGATATTATTTTTAAACAAAGCTGTTTTATGTTGGGGCATACATATTCTAGATGTGTGACGTTTACTTGTGTAGTTAGTAAAAAGATTCGAATTTATTTTGACAAACGAAGCTAGCTCGTAAATGTATAATGAAGGAAACGTAAGTATATTAAGAATCTTAAAATGAGGCTTACAGCTGTCTCTGCGGTGTAACCCAGACATAGACCTTATGCACTTTTTTTGTGCTATAAACACTTTTTCTTTGCCTACCCCATTCCCCCAAAAAATTATACCAAATCGTAATGTGGAGTCTACATATCCATTATAGGCTAATAATACTGCATCCTTGGAGACTGTTTTTGAAAGTTTATACAATGCATACGAAAATTTGCTTAGCTTTTTACATGTATCCTCTATATGTGTTTTCCATTTTAGATTGTTATCTATATATATTCCTAAAAATTTTGTGTCCTTTGTTTGCTCAATTTTTTTGCCAAAGTAATTAATGTCCATCTTATCAACTAATGTATTTTGGTTAATTTGGAAATTCATTATTTTAGTTTTGTCAATATTTATTATCAGATTGTTATTGTCAAGCCATTTAATTATTTTATGTAGGGTAGTATTGATGTCACTTTCAAAGTCATTTGGATCATCGCAAGGAATAATTACTGTACTATCATCCGCAAATAGTACCATAGGATGATGTACCACTTTCGGTAAGTCATTTATGTATGTTAGAAACAATAGCGGCCCCATGACACTACCTTGAGCTTGAGGTACGTCGCGCTTTAACTCTCTTGGGTTAGAGACGTAATTCTGTTCTGTTTTTGTATTTATACATATTTTGTTTATATGTGTAATCTGTTGTCTTTTCTCCAGATACGATTTTACCAGATCTATCGCATTGCCTCTTACCCCATATCTGTAAAGTTTATTTAAGAGAATATCGTGGTTCACAAAATCAAATGCTTTACTCATGTCCATAAAAATTGTCACTACGGGAATCCGTTTATCTACATTTGTTAATATTGGGGCAAGAAAATCATAAATTGCAATATTTATTGTTTTGTTTTGCCTAAATCCTTTTTGTTGCGGTGCAAACAGATTATTTCTTTCAAAGTATGAATAGATATTTCGGTATATTACCTTTTCAAATATTTTCCCGATAACTGGTATTAGAGCAACAGGTCTATAGTTATTCATATCACGTTTGTGTTGTTTTTTAAACAATGGTTTAATTACCCCAATTTTCAGTTCTTTTGGAAATTTACCGTGTTCCATACATCTATTGATTATATGACACAGAATAGGAGATATTACAATTACCACGTATTTTATAACCTTAGTGAGAAACTGCTTTGTTAGGAACATCATTCTGAGTAACATTCATTATGAAACCGCTTTGATTAGAGCAACTTTATATTTCACTTCTCCATACAAATCAGGTGATCCTCCAAGGCCAAAGTGTACTGGGAAGTGAAAAATAAGGTTGCTCTGATCACATCGGTTCCATAGTGAAAGTTGCTCAGAATGATGTCCCTAACAAAGTAGTTTCTCATTTTGCGTTAATTCATTTACACCTTGTATAATACCGCCAAGTGCGAGTCGGACTCTCACACGAAGGGTTCCGTACCATTATCTATAAAAACGGCAAAAAAATCATGTATGTTGTGTGGGAGCCCCCTAAAATATTTATTATAATCTGTATAAATTTCAACTGTCTAGCTATCACGGTTCATGAGGTTACAGCCTGGTGACAGACGGACGGACGGATGGACGGACTATAGGCTTAGTAATGGGTCCAGTTTGGCACCCTTCGGGTACGGAACCCTGGTAAGACGAGCAAAGTGGGCTTATATCACTAGGATCGTGTGATGTAATACTTGTATTAGCCGTGTCAGATAAGATCTCAATACACGATATAGGATTACACCTATGGATTTGTATCTAAGGTGTAACAAGATAATAAAAGCGTATTAAAAATGAAGAAAAACCTACGACAGTATTTTTGTATGTGTACATATGTATAATGCAGCCTGCGGCGATATCTGATGTGCTAAGTGGATGTGCGGCGAAAAATAAGGAGTTACTCGTGTCATCATGGCATTTCACACTATTGAATCCAGTCGCGGACTACACTGATTTCAAGACTAGTTTTCTTAAATCGTCGGTCTCGTCTCGTCATCTTTCGTCAAACTTACTTTAACCCAATTCATATTTATCTCATCTCCAGTCAACAACGTAGGCATCAACTATGACTACCCCATGCCTCTCTGCGAGGTCCCTCAGTCCAAGGCCTGGGAGCTGATCTCCGTCAACGTCGGTGCCGTCACCATGATGAGCAGGCTAGTCCTGCCGGGCATGGTGGCGAGGGGGAGGGGGGCGCTCGTGAATGTCTCGTCAGGGTCTGAGCTGCAGCCGCTGCCGCTGATGACGGTGTATGCGGCGACAAAGGTGAGATGGACATCATCATCATCATTAGTAGCCTATCAGCGACACAATCTAACGCACATTGATATCCTGGAATTTGGTGCCGTGACCAGGATTAGCCTAATGTGGCAGCCTTACTAAAAACCGATACATCTGTATGAATTTGCTGTGACTCCATATGCATTGTTTTCTATGTCTTCTTGTACCTCTCCCATCTAACACTGGCTTGTTGGAAGAAATCTCTTGTTTACGGTAGGTAATATCACGCCTTTACTAAGTTCTCTGTACTCTGTACGTCTGTAGCACATATTTCAAATAAGTTCTGTTTGTTGTTTCCAGTCCTACGTGCGCAGCTTCACGCTAGCAGTCCGCGAGGAGTACGCCTCCAAAGGCATCCACGTCCAGCACCTGGCCCCGTTCTTCGTCAGCACCAAGATCAACGCGTTCTCCCGCAGGCTGATGGACGGGAACGCCTTCACTCCAGACGTGGTCTCGTATGCGCGGCACGCGGTCGCCACGTTGGGCCGGGTGCACAATACCACGGGGTATTGGACGCATGGGCTGCAGGTGACTTACCTCTGTCCGTTTATTTAGTTAACTTTTGGCAGAATTGATCTGTAGGTTCAAAGGAGCCACCTGGATTTGTGATGCAGGGGAAAGAGAGGGAGGGGCAAAGTTTGTATCGACAAAAATAATTGCAAATTTTTGACGACACCCACTACGACACGGACGGATGGAAACGGAGGAGTAATGCGTTAAGGGTTAGAGCTTGTTTGTGTGTGTGCGTATGTATGTCCGTTGCCATTTTCCTGACTGGACCGATTTCGATGCGGATTCTTAAATGGCAATAGTTTCAGAGCAAGCGCTGAGAGCGCGCAAGAGGGAGCGCTGCTGCAGCCAGGATGGTTGACGCTTGACTTGAGGGCTTCTCAGAAACTATTTAGCGAACTGCAAAATTGATTTTTGTTCCAGTGTTTCGCGATGCGGCTGGTTCCGGAGTGGGCGAGAGTGAAGGTGGGTTCCGTGATGATGCAGCAGTTTCGTCAGGAGTACCTCGAAAATGCGAAGATTAAGAGCAACTAACAAATTAATCCACTTGCTTAGTTAGATCATTCTTCCAGTTTTGCCTCTCCACTACTGGGACGGAGGTTGGCAATCAACTCCGAATGTACCGCTAGGTTTTTCACCACGTTTTCGACTTCTGTTAGGTATATGAGTATGAGTAGCATCAGCTGTCCATTGCTATTGCTACAGGCAAGATGGCGGGACCTGAGAAATTGTGATTATGTACGTGCACAGGGCCGGCTATGGGCTAGGTACCTGACAAGACTACACTGACGAAAGTTACATAGACACCTCTCACACTTTGTCGGCCGTAAACGGATGGAAGCACTCACGCAAACGCATTTCTCTGGTTTGATTGACTTCATCACACCTTTATAATGTTAAGTAGTAAGATGGTCTAAGAGATTATGTAGAATATAAACGAAGTGATAATAAGTTTTTACCTGCTGATAGCTAAGTGATATTTTTGTCGAAGAACATTGTGATAATAACTGTAAAAGTTTTAATAAAATCATGAGAAATGTACAAATGCAACAAATGTGTCTGTTCTCTTCCCCTAGAATCAAAAATCCCTAATCTTGACCGCATAATGGTCACTATTTAGCTAACTTTGCAGCAAAATGCCGGATGCGTGGCTGCAGAAGCGGGGTAATCTTATCTGTCTCTTATTGAAGTAAAACTTCTTAGGGCACGGGGGTAAAATTTATTTAACCTCTCAACTGTGGGTTATTCATATATTTGCTTTTCAATTGCTACTAGCCGGGTGCTATCACGATTGGCTAAGAAATGTAACGGAAATTGGAATCGGTGACGTCAGGGTCGGCTGAAGACTTTTAAAACCGCAAATATTTTCAATACGGTTTTTAACTAATCAGATACATTCGTACAATAAAGAATGTTAATTAGTGAGAGAAAAACCTGATGAAACGTTAACAAATAAAAATTATTTTAAGCATTCTTCCACGAGTTCTTGATTTCCGGTATGGCCAAGATGGCGCTGCCGCCGCCGCCGCCGCTGGCTGGGACGAACAAAACCAACTAGCATGACTCAAACTACTTCGTTCAACCTCTTTGTTGGAACCGGAACTTATGTTTGACAGCTGTGCGATGCGATCCATACAGTTTGTAAGAAAAGAGTTTCATCAATGTCACACGGGTCGATATGGATTTCTAAAACAAGCAAAGCAATGCATACATTTGAGCGAGACGGCTTAAAGACGTGACGTCAGATGGTATATAATCTGAGCGAGATGCAAATAGTAGTGACACTATTGAATGAGTTAAGTATATCACCACGAGCGCGACAAATTGTAGATAAGGAATGGTGGGAAATAAATGACATGACGTATTAAAAGTAAGTACAAGTATAAAATAATTTCAAATAATCGGACGTCTGAAACTTAAAAGTAACTTGAAGCAGAGATTGGATCTCAAAATTGGAAATTTAAATCTCTTTTAGTATAGGTAGGTATAGGTGTATAGTATAGGTACCACTTAATGATCTAGCTACAGAAGTTTTACTTCTAACACGTGTACGGTGCTACACGCGTATTTTTTGAAGTAAAACTTCTTGGGGCACGGGGGTAAAATTTATTTAACCTCTCAACTGTGGGTTATTCATATATTTGCTTTTCAATTGCTGCTAGCCGGGTGCTATCACGAGTGGCTAAGAAATGTAACGGAAATTGGAATCGGTGACGTCAGGGTCGGCTGAAGACTTTTAAAACCGCAACTATTTTCAATACGGTTTTTAACTAATCAGATAAGATAATAATACATTCGTACAATAAAGAATGTTAATTAGTGAGAGAAAAACCTGATGAAACGTTAAGAAATAAAAATTATTTTAAGCATTCTTCCACGAGTTCTTGATTTCCGGTATGGCCAAGATGGCGCCGCCGCCGCCGCCGCCGCCGCTGGCTGGGATAAACAAAACCAGTGACGTGACCAAAAACTACTTCGTTCAACCTCTTTGTTGGAACCGGAACTTATGTTTGACAGCTGTGCGATGCGATCCATACAGTTTGTAAGAAAAGAGTTTCATCAATGTCACACGGGTCGATATGGATTTCTAAAACAAGCAAAGCAATGCATACATTTGAGCGAGACGGCTAAAAGACGTGACGTCAGATGGTATATAATCTGAGCGAGATGCAAATAGTAGTGACCTCAGAACAATAGTAGTGACACTATTGAATGAGTTAAGTATATCACCACGAGCGCGACAAATTTTAGATAAGGAATGGTGGGAAATAAATGACATGACGTATTAAAAGTAAGTACAAGTTTAAATAATTTCAAATAATCGGACGTCTGAAACTTAAAAGTAACTTGAAGCAGAGTTTGGATCTCAAAATTGGAAATTTAAATCTCTTTTAGTATAGGTAGGTATAGGTGTATAGTATAGGTACCACTTAATGATCTAGCTACAGAAGTTTTACTTCTAACACGTGTACGGTGCTACACGCGTATCTTTTTTTTTTCTTTTTAAAAGCATTTGTACGTGATGTTTTTTGTGTTATACATGTATGTCAAACGAAAACGAAGACTATTCCTTTAGTCTTCACCTAAGCTACCGCAATGTTTGCCTTTAGAGATTTCATCGTTTAATGATATTTCACGTTTAGTTAGGCACATCATGATGTGCCCAATTCTACGATCGGCCGCCGACATCTACATTCTAATCTATGATCTGAGGAAACCTGAGGGAAACCTCGAGGAAACCTGAGGAAACGATGACTCAACAATGACATATCCACAGAGAAAGAGAAAGTAATCCTCAGAACAATAAGAAGGAGCTCTAGAATATAAAGTAATATTGAATAGACGTGCTCGTCACTCTTACGAAACTTATGTGTGGTAGAAAGAGACATCTATAGTGTATTTCTACAATCTAAATTGTCTATCGTACCAGGGTGGCAAAATAGCCAATATCTTGAGAGAAGGGACAAATGCGATAAAAATGTCGATATTATTATTTTATTGAAATCGAATTGCATTCTCAAACTGATTTTTTTGTCTAATATCTGCTCCAATTGATTAATGCGCCGTTGCAGCAGTAACGTTCGTCTTTCGGTTTCACTTGAGGGAAGGATTTGACTGCGCTGTTGCGTTTCTGGATTGGGATAGCTTGTTGCAGCAATCTCGTTCTCGTTCATCTGTTTTCTGTTGGCCCCAACCTAAAAAAGGGTAAATCAATATTTGAAACAACATAAACTATTTCTAAATAACTGTGTTCCTTGCTAAATAAGAATTGTAAGCTTGGATGTTGTTCCGAAATGGCTCACTTACGCCCCTTGTGTAACAATCCACTATTTCTGTCACGTAAATATGGGTCACTAAAATGAACTCAATGGAGCGTTAGTATTTACTTACTGTTTACTGTTCCAGCTCAGGAACATCGTCGATTTCCATGGAGGTCGCAACCTGAAAATTAAGTTTATTTAGTATGATACTTGTCTTTGACATATAGACGCGATTTATACACACACATACTGATCTGAGTATTTTGGATATTCATTAGCAAGAAGAGTTTTGAGCCTTACTATCTTCGTTGATCTGGCCGGGACGTCGTCAAGTTTATTACGCTGTTGGAGCACCGCAACATTATCGATGACCTGAAATGTTTTGATTAGTTATTACCAAGGCAAATTATAACTTAATTAAATTGCATAAAGTATATCAATGAAGTAGTAGTATGAATAATTCTACAATTTAATGTTGATTTCCTGCCTTTGAAATTGTCTGACGCGTGTGTGTGTGTGTCGTGCCTTACTGTTTTTGACGACCCCGGCAGGATATTGTCCATTTGGGAAAGATGTTGCAGTTCATGAAAATTGACGATTTCCATGGAGTTCGGAAGCTGAAAATAGTGTTAAAAGTACCTTTGAGGATATAGTTGTGCAGTGTATTGAATTTATTTTATGTTCTTTTTGTATCATTTAACTTTAAAATCTTACCAAAGAGCGTTCTAGGCATAGGCGTAGAGAAGGTACGGCATTTGGCTTCAATCTACGGTACTTGTACCCTTTATTTATAAAAGTCATCTTCAAAATGTTTACTGCATATTCGTCGTGATTTTTGCCAAGACCAATTTCTTTGTGAAACGGCTTCTTTCCATCTTTGTTGAATCAAGCTATCGTTGGGTGCAAAAAGTCCACTCCGCTGACGAAGAGGCTATCAAATGGCTGCTCAAACTGCCACCTTTATGAGTTGTGACGTTGACGACAGCGACCAAACGCTAAATAAATAAATCGTTGGGTAACCTAAAATAGATAATTATGAAATAAAACAAAATATAATTATCTAGGTACGTATCGATAACTTTTTCACTGAGAAACAGACAATCGCCCATCCCTATTACCCACAACAAACAACAAACGTGTTGCATGCTTTAATTTCACAATAATCATGATTTCTAGACTTCAAAACAGTAGTTTTTAATGGTATTATAGTTATTTATCAATTCCAGTAGCTCACAAATGAAACCCTAGGGAAAAAATCTGCTAATTATATACAAAATTGAGACTTACCGATGGAAGCTGATCAATGTAGTTTCGTTTTCTTTTCGGGAGGAATTGGATTTACATCCCATCACCACACAAGCCATGCCGATTATTGCCGATGTATTTCACTTAGTCTAGGTGCCACGAAAACCACACGATACTTCAAATTATCCAAAATAAATACAAAAAACCACAAGATTCTGCAAATCAATGCACATCCAAACTTCACGTCAAGCATACTGTCAAATAGATGATGTATGGAAACGCATTACAATCTGTGATTTTGTGAACCTTTTTAAATTGATGGGGTAATGGACCCAACTGACGTTTATAGGTACTACGATCCCGGAATAAGGAGACAAGACATAACTATTGTTTTCTCTTTCTATCACGTTGCTAAATTGATTGCTAAATTGACGAGACAGACATACGGGATTTGTTCATTTTTTAACGCTCCTTCGAGGCTCCTTCTATGCTTTAGTTATTGTTCTGAGAAGTAATCACTAAGCAAAGAGTAGGTATATAAACTTACTACGTACGTCACTAAGTTTGACATATCCACCATCCACAGTAGCGTAGTCTCAGCGTAGTATCCCTATATAGTCTGTGACAGTAGCTGAAATAATTGCTCTACCCAAGCAATGAGCTTCATAGGCAACTTTTACGGAAGGTTTATCACTGGGATTGAAGTTACATGGTTCGGAGCACGGCGCGAGGCTGGAGATATTGAGTTCTTGCCGGTTCAGGAAGTAAGAATACTTTCACGTGTTTGTTACCATGATTATTTGACGACTGCTCGTGGTGTTCCCGAACAAGGCTCCGCTTGCCACGCGAGCGTGAGAGTATACTAGTAAAAAAGTGATAGTAAGTATGTAGGTTCTCTATAAAACCCATACAACTGAGAATACCAGACCAGAGCCATTGATCCTTGCAGCTCACCTACCCATCCTTCTGCTACTGCCGCTGCGTCCTACGTTGCGTCAAGGCTCTCCATCATGACAGCTTGTGGAACACCTTCATCTGCATCATGGTGTTGTTGGCCATCATCCTCACATCGACTGTGGCAGCAAACGAGTTCTGGTACATCGTTGAAGACACCATGTACAATTTGGTGTATTTCGTCCATATTTTGGGGACTGTGATAAGAGAGTTCCATGCTGTGGTTTCGGGAAGCTGTTCTAAATGTTAGTATTTTGTATTGTTTTGTTTATTTTCTGATGTTTTAATAATCGTACCTATATGAAAGTTGGAAGTTTAAACTCCTGATGATATTTAATCTCCCTGATATATTAAATCACTCAAGTCATTTTAAAGGAACCCTTATAGGATCACTTTGTTGTCCATCCGTCTGTCCGTGTGTCACAACACAACCTTTATATCAAAAACGCGTGGACGTATCAAGCTGAAATTTATATCAATCGTTAAAGTTTGTGATCGCATAAAGCTGTGAAAAAATCAACAACAAAGGGAAAAATCTGAAAACTGTTTTTTTTTTTGTCTTTTTACAAAATATTTAATTTGGTTTACATGGATGACATAATACTTTATTTTTTTAATGTGGAAACCACAGATTTCAGGAAACCTAATTAAACATTTTACACTCTCCAAGTGTGAGAAGGGTTCCGTTGTTGCGTGGGTCCTACTCGCACTTTATCGTTTATTTGTAACTTTCTCAGCTTTTGGTTTAGGTACTGTAAGTATTTGGACAGTTGGTCAAACAATTACCAATCTATAAAGCTAAGATATTAGATAGAATAAGACTCATTAGTCTCTAAGGCTAACGTGCTATCATTTGGAATTTCAGTTGCATTCTTCATTGATCTCTTAACCTACGTACACTATGTGAATTTCTCAAACCCGGCTGGTCTTTACGTGAAATTGGTCTGCTATATAGTACGCCTCCACAGGCCCTTCCAATACCTTGGTAAGTAGAAGTTCTTTAAATGAAAGATCATGTTACGAAGAACTTTCTATCAAACAATTCGAAGGCCCGCCGCCGTGTGATGATCCTGTGTGCCGGAATGGAGACGAACTTGCCACCTCTAGGACAAAAAAGCTAGCAGAATCTCGGAGCTTTTATTGTTTATTTCGTGGACGACCGTAATCGCGATAATCGACGTTGGAGGTTGACATTGACAAGTTACTTTAGAACAATCCATCCATGTACCTATTGCATAATTTCTTTTCAGCGTCCCTCACTGACAATAATCTGAAAGGAACGATAGTGGGGACTGCATTAAAGTACTTCTACATTATAATCAGTCTTAGAATTCTGTGCTCCTTAATGTGGATGCAAGTTGAACTGGTACCTATATTCTTCTTTGTTTATTTGTTTATTTGGGAACTGAGCCCACAGCACAATATAAAAAGTGTACAGCACAGCTTCTTACCTTAATATTCAACTTACGATGGATCTAATGGCCAAATACACACACTGCTGCTCAAATAAGTTCTGCTTAAAGTAATTAATTACAACTGGCGATGTTCCTTAAATAATACGTCAATTTTTTTATTCTGTGTATTCTGGCCTAAGATAAGGTTTATATTTATACTTATTATTATATATTATGTAAATATTTCCATTCTTTACCAGATTGATAATACAGAGGGCAATCCGGATTCGCTTCTGTATCGAGCTCCAACCACTCGTAGTGGTGACGAAGCCATTACTGACGCCTACATGCTTCTGAAGTCATTCTACTACATAGACATGATGTTTATTCCAGTTGGGTATGTTCTCTAGTTCTTTGTTAATCTTCACCAATCTTTTATTTTACCATAGACAAATAAGTAATTTTAATTACTAATATTTTATGATTAAGATGCACAACAGTGGCGGATACAGAGAAAACTCCAGGGCGGGGGGAGGGGGGCGCAATTGATAGTTCAAATCTCCCAATGTTTGTTTTACCCTGGGCGCCGCCGCCGCCGCCGCCGCCAGGAGAGTCAACTTAGCTCTAGTACAGTTCAAGAGTTTCAACTTTAACAGTTTACACTTTGCATATTGCTAGCAAGTCGAGTAACGAGTAGACCAGAAAAATCGTGGGCATAGCTAGCAAGTCGAGTAACAAAAACTCTAGTAGTACTCATGGAGTGGCGTGAGCCGCCGCGGAAATCTTACATAGCTAGCAAGTCGTGTACGAGAATTCATAGGCTTTGACATGACACAAAAAAATTACATGCCTGGCAATGCGGGCGGATGCTCAAGCCCCCCCCCCCCCTGTATCCGCCACTGTGCACAAACAGCTTGCTGATAGAATAAAAAAAACATGACTTCACAGAAATTAGACCAAATTTTGTCCTCAATATTTCATGTGCACGTGTTGTTTTATAGGTGCAACTCTCGAGCTAAATAAGCATGTGCATCTCTGATAGATAATGAAAAATAAAGCTGAGGAATAGCGCTAACACTTTCACTAATAGGTCATCAGGAGGAAGAAATACATGTATGCACCCGATTCACAGAACCAGCGCAAATATAGTGACAGATACGCAGCGCATCGCGTTCCTCATCATCATGCTGGTGGGGTGCCTGGTGCTGACGGGAGCGGCGGTGGCCTCGCTGTCCCTCATAGTCGGCATCTACATGAGCCCAGAAAAGGCTTTCCGAGAGAGATATGCGCTCATTATGAAGGAAATGGTGCGGTAGTCTGATTTACTGACCCTTGAGTTTGTTAGGGCCGTGTCGGAAAGATTTCATATTATTATCATTGTATATAGCGCCTTTGTCACTCCGTAGGCACGGCAGCCATCAAGCCCCCGCAGCCACCACTCAAGTCCTGTAGCCGTGGCGCCATTATATTTCGTGCTAGCCTAGCTACGGCGGCGTGGACAGACAATGACGCGCCCGCTCTCCGTCGCCGCTCCGCGCCCACCCCGTACCCGCTAAGCCGCGCTCTCACCGCCTTGCACCGATTTGTGTCTTATTGCTCATTAACTAGTGGCTCTGTGAGCTGTAGACCTCGCGAGTATGTCGGTGGGAAAGCTGAACTGCTAAAACACATAAAAAAAATAACCCAAATAATTTTCTTTCAATAACACATACAAACTTATGAATGTACCTGGTTACGTACATGCAGTATGAAAGTAGCCGCACCAATAACTTTGTAAACTACATTTCGCGATCTTTTATACAACCTATTGACTTTTTACTAAAATTATATAATCTGTTTCACTCTCATAGTCTTTACAAATCCAACGACACCTCATTTGTTAATATCCATCGAGCCGTTTGGGTTGTAGCGATTTTTTTACATTTTAAAACCCCATATCTCCGCCATTTTGGAAAAAATCAAAAAACTGGCTCGAGTAAAAAATTCTATTTATTTTTCCAACCTGCTCACAAAATTTCACGAGAATTGGTTCATAAATGCGACCTGTAGAGGAGAACAACCGGACATACAAAAGCATTTTTGCCCAAACCTGAAACGGAGACGCTTCGCTCGCTTCGCTCGCTCATCTGTTTCACTCTCATGGTCTTTACGAATCCAACGACACCTCATTTGTTAATATCCATCGAGCCGTTTGGGTTGTAGCGATTTTATCTCCGCCATTTTGAAAAAAATCAAAAAACTGGCTCGAGTAAAAAATTCTATTTATTTTTCCAACCTGCTCACAAAATTTCACGAGAATCGGTTCATAAATGCGACCTGTAGAGGAGAACAACCGGACATACGAAAGCATTTTTGCCCAAACCTGAAACGGAGACGCTTCGCTCGCTTCGCTCGCTCGGTCAATAAGTCTCTTATTACATCGGATGGTACTCCGACGCCGCGCCGCGCCCGCTCCGACAACGCGCCGTGCCCGCTCCAAAGAGACTTATTAACGATCTTAAGACACAAATCGGTGCAAGGTGGTGAGAGCGAGGCTAAGCGGCGGGCGTCGGACAGAGTAGGCGCGTCATCGTCTGTCCACGCCCTTACAGTGAAATTAGCGTTGTAGTTCAGCTTCCCGTCTCGTAGGACTTGAGTGGTGGCGCGGACTGCCGCGGACCAGACGCACATCCTGTTGCATAACTGTGACTCTGCTGACCAGAATTGGAAAGGCGTATAGCAATGTATCTGTTCTTTGTAGAACGAAACCCAAGTCCCGAAACGTCTCCAGAACAAAGTGGAGACGTTTTACAAGATGTACTGGCACAAGCAGCGCGCGGTGTCGGCCACTCAGCTGCTGCCCACCTACCCTCCCAGCCTCTCTACCAACGTCTTCATGGACATCTATTTTGATTCGATACAGAAGGTACAGCTTGACGATTTGCTGTAGAAAATAAAGGATGTGTGTGTTGCACGTTTTCTTCCAAATTTAAATACTTAGTTTGTCTCAAAATCGGTCAAGTGCGGGTCGGAATCGCACACGAAGGGTACCATCGTACAACAAAAAACAATAAAACAAAAAGAAAATTAAAAAAGATCATGCCCTCACGGTGATTTGAACTCACGACCTACGTATTGAGGGCCTACAACATACCGGCTGAGCAACCACAACGATGTGGGTTGACGCGAAATATATGTACCATCATATTAAAATGCGTGGGTGTATCAAAACAAGTCTCTTGTATGGGGACCCCTTTAATTTGTAATATCTCTCTTATTTTAATATTTTTTTGTTGTTGCGGCAACAGATTCTGTAAAAATTTCAACTTTCTAGCTCTTACGGTTCGTGCTCTAGGAGGACCCGCTGACAGACTGACGGACGGACAGACGGACAGCAGAAACTTAGTAATAGGGTCTCGTTTGGCACCCTTCGGGTACGGTACCCTAATAAAACATGCAGTAGTAGTAGATTTATCTGAGTATAGGTACTCTATTGGCCGTTTTCAATAACCTATCTATCCTCAATATGCAGATAGATAGGGTCAAATTTGACACGAGTTCCATAGTGCAACTGTCAAACCTAACCCCAGTAATGTGAAAATCATGGATAGATAGGATGTTGAAAATTGGATATATAGTCTCTGGCTGGCTCTATTATGGTAGGTATAAAATAACTTGATAGGCGAGGGCCCACGTGCCTCTGTCACCCCGTTTAGGATCTTGAAGATTGACTCGTTCGTCTTGTCTCTACGTGAACTCGTGAACCATATTCGTGAGACATTATGTGGACTGCAGCTTTATATGAATACCATAACTTTTCAGACCAATTACCTTCAAAATCTTGCATACCAGTTCCTTTCGGAAATAGCCAAGAAAATGGAGACCATACACTACACTCCAGGAGATGCCATAATCAAGCGTTCTTCAAAGAAAAGCCGCATCATCTACATCTCTTACGGTGATATTGAGGTAAGTATTCTATGTATTTATATTCATATTCTTGCAAACAAACAAAATACAATGACAAGAAATATTACCTATACGCAAAGGCGAGTTTATCTCTAGAAGGAGACATTGCTCGTACGCTCGAACGGTTGAAGGGATATTACCACACTCCTGAGAACCACGAGGATTGGTGCTGTAGAGATGAGACCTATAAACAGCATTGGGTCAATATGTGCTGAGCACTCTGCTCGTATGTATTAGGACACCAGCAGTTTGGTTCACGCTTTCTCTCCAACCGCAATTCGATCGCGGGCTCCCTCGCAAAAGCAGAACCTTGAGTACTGCGCCCCAGAAGTGGCTTGTAAAACAGGATTAAAGGACTCTGGTTCTTAGCCATGTTTTATTACAATCGGATCAGTGGTTCGAAAGTTATAAGATAAACCTGGTCTTTTGTATCGTTATCGGGATTCTTCCCAGGAACAAACCCATTTTGATGCATTGTAAATAAGTATGAGCTCCAGCATGCGTGTCGGCAGCAGTCAATGGCAGCCTGAAAGCTCTGTTGACTGCTTCTTTACAACCTTGACGACCGGTTGTGGATCTGCATACCATGCGAGTTATCCCAGATTCTATTCCCGGCTTGGGATAAAGAAAACAAAATAATAATCCCCAGGTCTTGGATGTTTACATGTTCGTGACATCGCTGTTTCTGGTTCCCAGGACACAGGGCATTCTGGTGTGGGGCCACATTGCTTCAATGTACAATGTGCCTGTGCGTAAATGTTTATAGACAGACTGCAGACTCACATGAATTCGGAATGAATGACTCTAAAATGTGATTCACAGATGCTAACAGCTGAAGACGACAGCACAGCCATCCTGCGCATGACGCGCGGCACGCTCCTCAGCGGCGGCGGCGGCTGCAGCGCGGCGGCGTGCGCGCGCGCATACACGGAGATCAGGGCCGCCTCGTTCTGCATCGCGCATGTGCTGAGCGCGCCCAATCTGTGGCGGACTGTGTGGAAGCGCGGCAGGATAACGAGGCAGGGAGAGAAGATACTGCAGGCTTTCAATGTTAGTATGTGTTGCGGGGAAGACCTGGATTCGACTGGCACAGGATATCCGGTCCTTTTCCTCCGGTTGGCACAAAAACGAGGAGGCTTTTTACCCAGCAGTGTGCGGAAACAAGTTGCCGATGATGATAGTACCCTATCTTTAATCTACCGTTATCTTACGGTGATGGCAAACGTCGTAAAAAAACCCTACTTCATTCATATCCCTATATCTGCGGCGATGCCTAGCTATCCAGTCTCCTGCGTGGGTGTCACGGGGAATAGAATGTGTTGTATTGAATGAATGCAGCTATGCGTGGCCGCTTCTGTGCCTCCGCCCGGAAGGTAGACATGTGACGTCATATGACACGGGACTGGACTAGACTGGAGTTGATTGGGCACGTATATTGCAACGATCTTTCGATATTCGTTCATCTTCAGCAGCATATGTTTCGTTTCCAGGATTATTTCTACAGAGTTAAGTTATTCCACCGATTTCGGATGCCGACTGTTTGCAAGTATGCTTTTCTATGCTTTTCTTTTCTGTATCATGAATGTTGTGGAATGTGATCAAAGCAAGAAGTAAATAAATATAGAAATATGTATTGTTTATAGACACAAAAGCAGTATACTCCATTTCAAAAGAAACCTGATGGCTTTGAAGGAAGCCCGGGATGCCGCTGGCAAACCACTTTTGGCGCGAACAGATATTTTCCTGGAGGTGGCCGGGTGCTATGTTATGAGAAATGTGAGTTTCACTAGGCAAATCCGAAATTCTAGTTGTGTAGACCACCTGCAAACCCCGATAACTATTTTTTAAGTTAAGATAAGGCGATGCGAAAAACTCAAAACCTGAACTTGACCAGGAGGGATGATGAATGGTAGACCTAAGCAGTGACAGAGTGGTGGCCAACAGGCGGAAAGGCCAGTGGGCAGACCATTGGTTTGACGCTATCATCAAATCGACGGGCTTTCGCTAGGTGCGTTTGGCAACAGGAGATGTAAGCTAAGCATATGATGATGGGGCAGCAGCACTATGCTTACAGCGAGAAGACGCCGCGCTAAGTGACGAAGCCGACGCCATCTGCCTCCGCCCGATGTTCCCCTGCATCTTACAGCCAAACTCCTCGCTGCTGAATGCATGGGACGCCTTCATCTCTATCATGATTGTTGTCGTCACCATCGTAAGTCTCGCACACGGCATACACTCTCTTTCTGACTCTCTTTCATAAGAAAGGGTTAGCTTCCGCCAGGGAGCACTTATCCAGTGGAGAGCGCATAGATACATTTTCCTTTAAAACACAACTCACCAATTTACGGGCGGCGGGGGACGAGGTCTGTCTGTCTGTCTCTGTTATGTCAATGAAACAACAACATCAGAAAACACACAGGTGCGAACAGCACAGCGATATTGATTTGTTGTCCCTATGAAATGAAATGAAATTTATTTGGTAAGAGAGCTGTGATTGGTCAGCCGCTGTGAAACTGTCTGGCGGCCCCTCATCGTACATAGGTTGCGTATGCGAACGTTTGTTGAATACAACAAACGTTTGGCGAGCCGCATTCCCCCGCAGGCGCAGTTAATTGGATATATTCCGCTCACGTTTAGCAAGATATCTAAAAGGCACTACTCCATTTTGCGTGACTCACGGGGTCGTCATTGACATCGCTCTGGAGATACGGAACAAGTCCATCAGACGAGCCATTACTTCTGTCATCATCATCATCATGCTAAGAACATAAATAATAAAGTTGACTAAGTAATATGTATGATTTTATGGTCAATAAAAATTTTGAACTGAACTGAATATACGATAGATATCAAAGTAAGTATTTCATTATGATTTCAGACGCACCCATACTACATAGTGTTTGTGGGTGATTTGCCCATCGGCTTCTGGTTCTTCGACTATTTGGTGACCGGTCTGTTTGTACTGGATCTGATTGCCCACTTATCAACAGGGACTACTGTTGAAGAAGGTATTCGTCAATCCAATAAAAAGCTTCGAAATTCGTAGGTTCTTCTATCTTGTGAAACATGACTAACTAAAACCACATGGTAAAAGCACAGGCTTTATTGTTTGAAATAACATTCCAACTGGTCAACAATCTGGCGAAGACGTCAGAAATGTAGATACCTGAGCATTAACTTTTCTCACTGAAGATATTGCACTGGAGCCACTGTTAGTACCGAAGTCAAAGCCACACCCGATGCATATAACTATAGTTCACGTCTTGCCATCTTCCAGGTGTCCCAATAACCTTCACGCAGACTTCCACGCAGCAGATTAGGAACTACTGGTTCGTGCTAGACGTGCTGGCCACGGTGCCCATCTTCGAGTTCATTGGCAAAGGCCATTTCGCTGGAATGAACAAGCTGCTTCGATTGCCAAAGGTTCTTCTTGACCTCTATGACCTGCTGGACTGCTCCCTTTTCTATAATCCTCATGTTTAAGTCAAGTGCCAGCCCTAGCCGTTGCTTTGTTTGCCAAAATAATAATAATACTGTATCACCCACATTGTCTTTTGTTTTTCTTCTTCTTCTTTGTCGGTCCCTCCATGCTGAGGATCGTGACCGCATGCTCTCCTCCATTGCTGATGGCTCTGCTTGTATGGTACGCGCTGTGTAGCGTACCCCCTGTCGCCTCTCTAATCTGGTCGGACCATCTAGTTGGAGCACGTCCTCTGGCGCGTTTGCCTTCCATTTGACCCATTATAATGTGCTTCTCCAGTCGGTGCCTAGGTGAACGCATTTGTTTTTAGCCAGCCAATAATAAGGTTTCCCACTGCTGGGCAAAGAGACAGATGGGCCATCTTAATCGAATAAAAACCCCCTCTTTTCCTATAGCAATTTCTTCAACGTCTAAAAATAAAACTTTTACATTGGCTCAATAATTTACAGGTGTTTCGGGTACTAAAGAAAATCGAGGACTTGTGTGTCTACCAAAGTAATCTAATTCGATTTATGATGTACACCTTGATCATTGTCGTGACATGCTACCTCGTCGCTGCGCTGCAGCAAGGATTCATGTGCTTCCAGTAAGACTATTTCGTTATACTTGTAATGTAACCTTTTTAACCGACTTCACAAAAGAAGGAGGTTTACAATTCGTCGGGTTTTTTTTATGTATGTGCCCCGATTACGCCTAGACCGGATGGACCGATTTTAAAATATTTTTTTTGTTTGAATGAGTTTACTTTCCTATTGGTCCCATTGACACCAGGTCAGGATTTGATGATGGGATCCTGGAGAAATCGAGGGAACTCTTCAAATATTCTAGGTAGACTTATAGTAATTTTTGTGTTTTTCATAATCCTGACCTGGTGGTCCATGGTACCAATGGGAAGGTAAACCCCTTCGATAATATATGATCGAAAGTAAACCCTTTCAAACAAAAAAATAATTTTCCAAATCGGTCCATCCGTCCAGGCGCAATCGGGGCACATGCAATAAAACATCCCGACGAATTGTAAACCTCCTCCTTTGGGAAGTCGTTTAAACATGGCCAAGCAACGGGCTAATAAGAGATCACCTCTATTACACTGCTATATCAGAGGAGAGGCGCAGTAGTACCCTCCAAAAAAAATGCTACTCGTAGCTAACAATGGGGCTGCCCTCTGATACGTAAAATGGAGTATTGATTACGTCGCGACGTAAGCGTGGGCACGGCTTTGCCAGAGTTTGCTGCCAATATCATGGCAATTTATCTCCACAGATTTAATTTCTGCGTGGTGACAAACTTTACACACGCTCCGTTCTGGGAACGCAAGCCAATGTCACGAGAATACGTCTCTCCCGGTTTGCAGTATGGGATGTATTGGGCTGTATCCATGATTACCTTCACTTGTAAGTGCCTAATAGACCCTGAAGATGATAGCAACAAATCTCTAGCTGTCTACAGCAGGAGGAGCATAGATAACAATTACTTCAACAAGAGGAGGAACCTCGAAAATTATACTTGTTTATCAAAAATTATTATTCACCGTTGTCACTTTTGGTCGAAAGGTAATTTTACCTATGATGTATCGAATCATTGTTACTTGTTAGCACTGATATTTCGTAGGGAGGCAGTTTCTCACGTCCGTCCGTAGGAAATACTTGGCATCTGCAGCCCTTCACGTCCTCCCCGGGTGGTGCTAACGAGAAACAAATCAACACTTTTCCAGGTTCTCCTGAACACACTGAAATAAAAAAAAACACGTTACATGGTGAAATTAACCTAAGTTGTTTGACCGCCATTAATTAAATCAAATCAAATCAAAATATTTATTTCAGATAGAGCATACATCCATAGGTTTTATAATTAGAAAATAGTCTTAAATTAAGAAATTGAAATGATATTTCGTGATGCCGACAAAATATTTACATCATCCGAGCTCAGGAAAGAGGTTTTGCTGCTGTCAAAAGAGTCCGTGAATGTTCGCGTTTCCGAAGCCGGGCGATGAAAACTAGAAACCGTTCCATTTTCAATTTCATTACACACTCTGATGTTTACATGGTTCATATCATGACGAAGAACCTACCACAGACTACCACTCACTATGCTTGACAGTGTGGCGATGTGGCGATACGTACGACTCAGTTTTTTTTTCATAAATTGTTTGGGAAACCGCGTTTAGCTGTTGTTTTTTAACACGCCCCGGCCCGGCACCGGCACTGGCTTAGTGAGTAAACGCTCATGCACACGAGACGGTTTTTCGCAGGAGCGGAGCGGGCTTAGCTCCGGCGAAAAACCGTCTCGTGGCATGAGCGCTAATAGCTGTTTTCCGATACGCCGCCGGCCCGGCACCGGCACCGGTTTAGTGAGTGAGTAAGAGAGGGATAAAACTATAGCTCTGTCTAGCGATCTTCGTCCGAGATAGCTCTTACGTCCCTTGTGTAACAATCTACTATTTGACTGATTGTCTAATCCATCAGGTCATAAAGTACCCTGGGCATCGGACGACTGGCGGAACATGACCTACACGATTCTGGTGTTGGAACTCTGCCTGGTGGTGCATGTGTTTATCGAGGCGTTCTACTCTGCTACAATCATGGTCGCAGCTTCTATGAGGTGCCTTTTGCTTTTGCGAACTATGGGTTGCTATCTTGCATCCTCACCAGCTAGTCCTATCATTCCGGGAGTAATTTAGGACAAAAAGAAATACTTGTCTACTTAAAAGTTAAAAGTCGAACTAGCTTATTGTCACGTTTTTACCCAAACGGTGTGGTGTGCTAGAGGCACAACGGAACGTAATTTTTATATTTTTAACCGACTTCACAAAAGGAGGAGGTTTACAATTTGTCGGGTTTTTATTTAAATTTATGTATGTACACCGATTGCGATTGGTAAGCATAATATCGTGATGTGGAACTGATGATGAAGACCACACATGGCCACCAGAAATGCTCAATACTAGGTAGTGATGATAACTTGATTCACTCTGATCCCACAAACATTTTTTACTGTGAACTAAATTAATTATTTTTTCTACATCCATTTAATTTTTTTTTTTTTACGTAGCCTATAATGTGTCCCACTGCTGGGCAAAGGCATTTATAAAAAAAAAAGATACGCGTGTAGCACCGTACACGTGTTAGAAGTAAAACTTCTGTAGCTAGATCATTAAGTGGTACCTATACTATACACCTATACCTACCTATACTAAAAGAGATTTAAATTTCCAATTTTGAGATCCAAACTCTGCTTCAAGTTACTTTTAAGTTTCAGACGTCCGATTATTTGAAATTATTTAAACTTGTACTTACTTTTTAACCGACTTCCCAAAGGAGGAGGTTTACAATTCGTCCGGATGTTTGTTTTTTTTTTATTTTTTTTTATTTTTTTTTATGTATGTGCCTCGATAGCGCCTAAACGGATGGACCGATTTGGAAAAGTATTTTTTTGTTTGAAAGGGTTTACCTTCCCATTGGTCCCATTGACACCAGGTCAGGATCTGATGATGGGATCCTGGAGAAATCGAGGGAACTCTTCAAATATTATAGGCAGACCTATAGTGATTTTTGTGTTTTTCATAATACCTCGTGCAAATGCACATGGTAAGCATAATATTGTGATGCGGAACTGCTGATGAAGACCACATATGGCCACCAGATCTGCTAAATACTAGGTACAAATACAATGCGTGGCTGACGGGCAGGCAACGCATAGCCTAAACCGATGGACCTAGAGCCATGAAACTTTGTACAGGGGTTCCTTAGTAGCGTGGGGTAGCACTGATATGGGATTTGACAAAATTAATTCCCCAGGGGGGGGGGGGATAAGGGGTTACAGTTTGTATTAAACTCAATCTAATCAAATAGGGTTTGTGGAAGTCGGTTTTTTCTAAAGTTTACTTTTTGTTTTAATTATAATACGTCATGTCATTTATTTCCCACCATTCCTTATCTACAATTTGTCGCGCTCGTGGTGATATACTTAACTCATTCAATAGTGTCACTACTATTTGCATCTCGCTCAGATTATATACCATCTGACGTCACGTCTTTTAGCCGTCTCGCTCAAATGTATGCATTGCTTTGCTTGTTTTAGAAATCCATATCGACCCGTGTGACATTGATGAAACTCTTTTCTTACAAACTGTATGGATCGCATCGCACAGCTGTCAAACATAAGTTCCGGTTCCAACAAAGAGGTTGAACGAAGTAGTTTTTGGGCACGTCACTGGTTTTGTTTATCCGGTTTATCCCAGCCAGCGGCGGCGGCGGCGGCGGCGCCATCTTGGCCATACCGGAAATCAAGAACTCGTGGAAGAATGCTTAAAATAATTTTTATTTCTTAACGTTTCATCAGGTTTTTCTCTCACTAATTAACATTCTTTATTGTACGAATGTATTATTATCTTATCTGATTAGTTAAAAACCGTATTGAAAATAGTTGCGGTTTTAAAAGTCTTCAGCCGACCCTGACGTCACCGATTCCAATTTCCGTTACATTTCTTAGCCACTCGTGATAGCACCCGGCTAGCAGCAATTGAAAAGCAAATATATGAATAACCCACAGTTGAGAGGTTAAATAAATTTTACCCCCGTGCCCCAAGAAGTTTTACTTCAAAAATAATTTATTTGGCCTAAAGATCAATCGTGCCAATTTTCATAGCTTTAACACCATTTGCAGCTAAATTTTGTGAACCGCTAGGACTATTTGTGGGTGGAAGTCGGTTTTTTTTTAAGTTTTACTTTTTGTTTCAATTAAGTATGTGATATGATTTCAGAGAAAATTACGACGCAACTATAACAAATGTTAAAAGTCTTCTCATCAAGAGTGGCGTGGATCATGAGTTGCAGCAGCGCTTTACGACGTATCTTACACTCTGCTGGTACACTGATCGGGTAAACTTGAGATCCTTTTTAGAAGCTTTTTAACCGACTTCCCAAAGGAGGAGGTTTACAATGGGCTTATAAACTGCCTACTGCTCACTTCAGAGGTCGCCACTGTGGACCGTCTATAAATTTGACAGTTCCTCTTAGTAAACATGTAAACAAACTAATTATTTTATGAATAAATTCTTTCAATGCCTCGTTGTGCAGCTGTTGATTGCAAAAATGTGGGGATTCATATATTCCCTAAAGACGCTAAAAGAAGAAAATTGTGGGAGAAAGCTCTTCGTATAAAAAATTGGCATGCAAGTACTTCGTCATGGTTATGTGCTACCCATTTCCTACCTGACAATTATTTTGGACCAAATTCGTATACAGGTGATAAATCTCTAATCAAAGTGTTGAAGAAAACTGCTGTACCGTCTTTATTTTCACATTCTAAGGTCAAAACAATCACACAGACAACACAACAACAACAGCGATCGGATAGACAGCTTCGGAGCCTCTTCCAAGTCAGGAATGACCGGGATCTCATCCTCGAGTTCATCTTCAACTCCGAGAAGGTTATTCTTGTCGTACGCCCTTAGTCTACAACAAGAAAATGGATTTTACAATAAAACCGCAACATAACCTTTATATCATAACAATGCCAGTTTATAACTTACCTTTCAATTAAAACTGCTTTTTTACCAACGATGGACGCTTTTCTTTTTCTCAGCTCGACTTTTAATTGAATCACACTCCATGTCGCATACATTGATATAGTTTATTTTGTTATTTCAATTATTCGTGAAACAATAACAACTAGACAATATGGCAGTTCTTAGACACCCCATAGTGCTGCCCTCTGCAATTGGCTTTCAGTTTCAAACCCTATTCGTCCGGATGTTTGTTTTTTTTTTTTTTTTTATGTCCACACCCCGATTTAGGCGCTAAACGGATGGACCGATTTGGAAAATTATTTTTTGTTTGAAAGGGTTTACCTTCCCATTGGTCCCATTGACACCAGGTCAGGATCTGATGATGGGATCCTGGAGAAATCGAGGGAACTCTTCAAATATTATAGGCAGACCTATAGTGATTTTTGTGTTTTTCATAATAACTCGTGCAAATGCACATGGTAAGCATAATATTGTGATGCGGAACTGCTGATGAAGACCACATATGGCCACCAGATCTGCTCAATACTAGGTACAAATACAATGCGTGGCTGACGGGCCGGCAACGCATAGCCTAAACCGGTGGACCTAGAGCCATGAAACTTTGTACAGGGGTTCCTTAGTAGCGTGGGGTAGCACTGATATGGGATTTGACAAAATTAATTCTCCAAGGGGGGGGGGGGATAAGGGGTTACAGTTTGTATTAAACTCAATCTAATCAAATAGGGTTTGTGGAAGTCGGTTTTTTTTTAAAGTTTACTTTTTGTTTCAATTATATTTAACTTGTGTATGTCAGTATGTTCGCGTCAAATCTTTCGGCTTGAATTTGACCCGATATCCGATATCCGATTGAGCTGAAGTTGGATGAAAATGAAATATTTTTGAGTTGGAGCTGATCTGATAATGGAGACGGAAGGTGGCCATGGGAACTCTGTCATAGAACATCGCAACACCATCATGTTTGGGCTCATTCGATTCGTCTTGACAATACTTGTTGGTGCTGATCTGATGCTGGAGTCTGAAGGTGACCATGGGAACTCTGTTACCAAATGACGCAATCCTATCGTGTTTGCGCTCATTTGATTTACCTTGACAAGTACTTTGATCCTAGAATATTTTTTATCAAGTGGAGCTGATCTGATGCTGGAGCCGGAAGGTGGCCATGGGAACTTTGTTACCAAACGACGCAACCCTATCGTGTTTGGTCTCATTTGATTCGTCTTGACAAGCACTCTAATTCTAGAATAGATGTTTTGAACTGTATTAAAAAAGACTATAAATTTAAAAATAAATTAAATTAAATTGTCGGGTATGATTCTGAAGTCAGATTAAAAAAATGTCACCGCCATGTTTAACTTTCATTTTTTCAAAATCTGAGTTCATTCAGAATCATGATTGATTCCCACTTGCCACCCATTACCCACTGTCAAAGTCAAAGGACTCTTCTGTCCTCAAGCGAAGGGGCGTGATTAAGGTGCGTAGAAGTGACGCCCCCCTGTAAACATCACTCATACGCCAAAAGATCGTTGGACAAATACAGCGACTTATTAGTGATCCGAATGGAAAAAATATAATTAAAAATGTTGTCCACTCGGATCATAATATGATAATATGATCCGAGTGGAATTTTTTGTTTGGTAAGATGTGATGTACGGTCACGCCGCACAATATTGTGATCAGCAACCTAGTTTTAAGTCACGCGTCATGCGAACTTACTTGTATGATATTTAACTATAGCTTAGCTGAGTCTTTATACAACCTTATACATAGTAACATCAATAAATAGTAATCCAGCAATAATTCTGGTTTAACTCATAACTTCAACAACTACTTCGAGTGTGTGGGATAATCTCGTAAACTACGGGTTAGACCATACATTTAATGGTCCTTCGAACCGGATATCAAGGATCCAACAGACTCCAGTTCACGTACGTGGCTCTTTGTTCCTAATCGATAGCGGATCGGTTCTGTTCGGCCTCCACAAGCGGAATCACCGAATTGGATTGAGAAGTCGCAAATATCGGTGTTGGGCATTGAGTTGCACACTCGTGAGCTATCGACGGGACCCAGCGATATCCACAACTACAACTTCCTGCCAACGGCACTGCGGAAATCCAACGGATCTCCAGCTCAACTTAACTTTAACTACAACTCAACGCAACGGAATTTCAACGGAATTCTACTCAACTTAACGGCACTGCGGAAATCCAACGGATCTCCAGCTCAACTTAACTTAACTACAACTCAACGCAACGGAATTTCAACGGAATTCTACTCAACTTAACGGCACTGCGGAAATCCAACGGATCTCCAGCTCAACTTAACTTTAACTACAACTCAACGCAACGGAATTTCAACGGAATTCTACTCAACTTAACGGCACTGCGGAAATCCAACGGATCTCCAGCTCAACTTAACTACAACTCAACGCAACGGGATTTCAACGGAATTCTACTCAACGGCACTTCGGCAATCCAACGGATCGCCAACTCAACTTAACTTCAACGCAATAACAACTCAACTTCAACGCAAAAACAACTCAACTTAACTTCGGCTCAAGAAAACGGAACTCCAACGGACTTCTACTTATCTCAACAGCAACTCAGGAATCCAACGGATTTCCAAACTTAACTTCAACGCAACAACAACTCAACTTAACTTCAACTCAACGGTAACTCAATTTAACAAGAACTAACAATGGAAGAAATGAAAACTCAAGCTCAAGCCTTTGAAAACATCAAAAAATTATGCACCAACTATCAGAAAGACTCCATAACTCAAGAATACCTAACTAACCGACTTCTATCTCTGGAAAACCAGTGGCAAGAATTCGAAGATCGCCACCCACAACTGCTAGCTCAAATTGAAGACAAGGAAATACCATACTTTACTGATAACGTCTACCGGAAAACTAAGGACATGTATACCAGGACGAAGATGGATATAATTAATTTAATGAGCAAACCAAGTACTTCAGGAATAACGAAACCGACAACTGAACCTCCCAGCCCTCCAACCCCTGCGGACACAAAAATCAAGCAACTACTTCGTCGTCAAGACTCAAACTTCAGATCTCTAGAAAAAACCCTCACTAAGTGTTGGTAGTGGTAAAAGTGAAACGAAAGTTTACACTCCTTGATAGATCTTTATTGGACTGTGGTCGCAATAACACTACAAATTCGCTTACAAACTAGCTTATATTTATACTCGGAGCTAGCGTCGGTCCTTTGTTCTATCCGTGCTCGTCGCAGGGATCGCGGCTCTCTGTTCATGCGGTCCTTGTCGGCGCGCCGCGCCGTCTCGCTCGCACCTCCAGCCAGTCAGTCGGCCGGCGTTCGTTGCGCCGGTAGGAGCTCGCTGTCCGTAACATCCTCCCCCCGGCGCAGACTCGTCGTAGCCTCCTCTTCAACGCGAAGGACGGCGAGTTTCCTTGTAGGTCGCGTGAAGACTCCGCCTCTCGTTCGGATGTCGGCGCTGCGCACGTCGTTGTCCGGGCCGACGTGTATGCGCTCGACGATGCCGCGCGGCCATGTGTTGCGCGGCAACCCGGAGTCTACCACGACGACGAGGTCGCCCACTCGCAGCGGTCGTTGCAGATCCGCTGCGCCTCTGCGTGGCACCAGGGTGGGAAGATATTCCCTGGTCCATCTTCTCCAGAATTGGTCAGCCAGTCCTTGGGCTGCTCTCCACTTGCGCCGATCCGCTGGGTCGCAGGGGCCGGTCTGGGGCAGGCCGCTCGATGTTCCGATCAGGAAATGGTTAGGCGTCAGCGCCTCTGGGTCTGCCGGGTCCACCGACACGTGGGTCAGCGGGCGCGCGTTCACGGCGTGGTCAGCCTCCAGCAGCAAGGTCAGCAGCACCTCCTCCTTGGGCATCTGCTCGTTCAGTGTAGCTTTGAGGGCGGTCTTGATGGACCGCACCAGTCGCTCCCAGGCGCCTCCCATGTTCGGCGCCCCGGGTGGGATGAAGCGCCAGTCCACGCGCTGCAGGTGCGCGTAGTCCCGCAGTGCTGGCGCCCACTCCTTGTAGGCGGCTCGTAGCTCGTTGTCAGAGCCTCGGAAGTTCGTCCCGTTGTCGCTCCAGATCTGGCGCGGCCATCCGCGGCGCGCAGCCATCCTCCTCAGCGCCATGATTGCTGCGTCGACGTCGAGGCTGCCCACCAGCTCGATGTGGACAGCTCGCGTCGTCAGGCACGTGAAGAGCGCGCCCCATCTCTTCTCTCGCCGGCGCCCGACTGCTACCAGCATCGGGCCGAAGTAGTCGACCCCGCAGTTGGTGAAGGGCCGGCGGTTGGAGTCCAGGCGGGCCGCTGGCAGGTTCCCCAGCGGCGGGACTCGGGGCGTCGTTCGGCGCACTCGGCAGAGTGCGCAGGATCGGGACACCGCACGCACAGTGGGGCGTGCGCGCAGTATCCAGTAGCGTTGCTGCAGGTCGTTCAGCACGCGCTCGTTGCCGGCGTGTCCGGCGGCGGCGTGCTCCCTCAGCACGATCAGCCGAGTCAGCGGGTGGCGGCCATCCATGATGAGAGGCTGCTTGGCCTCTGTCGGTACGCGTGCGGCGTTGATTCGCCCGCACACGCGTAGCAGGTCATCCTTCATCATCGGGTCCAGCTTGTGAAGACGGCTGGAGGCGGGCAGTGGTCGGCCCGCTTGTAGCCGTGCGATGTCCTCCCCGAAGCTGTCCCGCTGCGCCTTGGCCACCCATAGCTGCTCTGCTCGTTCCAGGTGGCGCAGCTCCAGGCGCTCGGTCTTCTTCTTGCATCTGTCGATGAAAGCCAACATAGTAGCAGTGGCCCGAATTAGCCGCTCATATGATGAGAAGCGGCTGATGTTCGGCAGGACATCCGCTCCCCCCGTGTTGGATGCGTGGTGCGTTGCCTCGACATCCTCTGGCTCGTGGTTCGATGCTCGGGGCCAGGCGTCCTCAGGCTCGTAGAGGAAGGCCGGGCCGATGAACCACCGGTCGTGTGGTCCTTGTGGCGTGTTCTCCGGGCGCGTCGCGTCGTCTGCCACGTTGTGCTCGGTCGGCACCCATCTCCATTGGCTGGGCTCGGTCGCCTCAGCTATCTCGCCGAGCCGGTGCGCTACGTATGGGGTGTAGCGCCGGGCGTCGGTGCGAATCCACTGGATCACGGTGCTGGAGTCGCTCCAATAGACGACTCGTCGTGGCTGCCAGTGGTGTTCTCGCTTGATCATGTCTGCGAGTCGTACGCCAATCACCGCAGCCTGCAGTTCAAGGCGCGGGATCGTCTGGGGCCGCAGTGGGGCCACCTTTGCTTTGGCGGCGGCCAAAGCGATCGTGATGCGGCCGTCGGCGTGTTCAAGGCGCCAGTACGCCGCTGCGGCGTATGCTTGCTCGCTGGCGTCCATGAAGACATGGAGCTGTCGCTCTGGCTCCGCAGTGTCCTCTTCGTTGTAGCGGCGTGGGAGTCGCAGCTGGGCAATCTCGTTCAGTGCCCCCAGCCAGCGGTCGAAGCGTTCGGCGTACGCCGATGGCAGGGTCTCGTCCCAGCCCATGCTGATGCGCCACAGGTCTTGCAGCAGGATCTTCGCCGTGCGCCATGGCAGCCCAACCTCCAGGCGACCGTTGACTCGACGGGCCGTCCTCTCGAAGGTGTTGATGGCGCGCTGATGCTCCGGCGTTGTCTTCTCATGGTGAGACACACCCAGCACGTCCACCTCGTAGTGCTGCTTCACCAGCTCGTGAAGGCTCTCGTCGTCGCAGCGGCGTTCTGCCGCATGGACGTGCAGCACGGCGTCCTCGTCAGTGCGGCGCAGCAGTCGTGGCACCGTCCCGTAGACGACCCACCCTAGGTCGGTCTTGGAGGCGGCAGGCTCGTTCCGTTGGCCGGTCCGCATCTGATGAGATACAATCAGGTGCCAGTGGTCGGCACCGATCAATATCTGGGGCTTCGCGTTCTCGAAGCCGTGGTCTTGCAGATGTCGCAGGTGACGGTAGCGCAGCACATCCCGTGACACGCTCTGTTGCCGCAGGTCGAGGTTGCGGACGGTTCGGGCCGCTATCTCGTGGTGTGCGCGCTCCTGGTGCCCTCTGATCTGGACAGTGACTCGTCGACTGTCTGTGTGTGGCTGCACCCCGTTCACCCCGCGCAGGTTCAGTGGCGCGAGGTCTCCTGTGGCACCGACAGCGTCAGCGAGGTCCTTGCTGATCAGGGTGATGCTCGATCCTTCGTCCAGCAACGCGTAGGTAGACGTCTTCCCCGCAGGCCCAGTGACTTCAACTCTGCAGACCTTTAAGAGCACAGTATGGTCGTTAGTGTTCGCAATCGACATTACCGCTTCAGCTTCCTGGTCGGTGGCGGGCTCGGTGCTCACGGTCGGCGTCTCCTGGGCCTGGCGGCTGCTCTCCTCGTGCAGCAGCGGGTGGTGTGGACGGCGGCAGCCGTTCGTGCCGCATCCCTTGGCTCTGCATACGTTGCGGCGGTGCCTGGACTCCATGCACTTGAAGCACAGGCGTTCTGACCTGGCCCACTCCCAGCGGGCATCGGTGGTCATGTTCAACAGCTTGCGGCATCTGCTGATTGGGTGCTCGTTGCCACCGCAGCAAAGACAGGTCCTGCGATCTGCAGGTCTTCGCTCCTCTTCCGCGGTGAGCACCTGGGCGGTGCGCGCTGTGGCGCGCGGCGGTCGGGGGATGACTGGCTTGGCACCGGCGTACGTCTTCACTGGAGCGGGGGCCACGGGCGCGATCGACGGGCCTGATGGGTGAACATATTTTACCATATCCCTCGCTGCTTCCTTCAGGAAGCGTGTCAGACGTACGAGCTCTGGTTCTCCCAGGTGCGATGTCTGCCTCGCGGACGTAGCCCAGTTGCACTTCATGTAGTCGGGCAGCTTGCTCACCACCTCTCGTACCAGGAGAGGGTTCTCCAGCCACTTCTCGGCGTGCAGGTCTTCCAGCCCGAAGACCACGTTCTCCACCTGTGAGGCAAAGACACTGAAAGAGTTAGTGTCATCCCGTCTGGGCGCCGGAATCTGATGTAGCATCGTCAGGGAATTGTCGATGAGCAGCTCTGGTCGGCCGTAGAGCTCCTCCAATGTCTGCATGATCCGATCTGGACGCCTTGCAGTCCCCAACTGGTTGATCACGCTGGCTCTCGCTTTCCCTTGCAGCGCGATTCGGAGCCGGTTCACGTTCTCCTCGGGGTCGATGTGGTATTTTCTCGTGGTGCTCTCCATCAAGGATTTGAACGATACCCAATCGCCCGGCTCGCCTGAGAAAATAGGTAAATTCAGGTTAGGTTTATACCGGTGAGGTCGATCCAACTTCTGCTCCATCCTCTCGAATCGCTCTGCGAGAAATCGTGCCGTCGGCGTGGGAGAGCGGGAGCGGCGCCGCGCTCCATACTCTCGCGGTGGCGCGTCCAGCTGCAGCTGCTCATGTCTGAAGGTGACATGAGGTCTCTCCCCCCGTCGTTCAGGCGGGGTATGGCGTAGCTCGGCTCCGGTCCCCGTAGCTGTAGTCGTTGCGGCGGTCGGGTAGCTCGTCGCCCGAGTGTCGGGGATGGGGTAGCTCGCAGTCCCGGCGGCGGCAGCAACTGGTCCCAGCCAGGCGCTCATCCGCTCATGATGAGAGCCGGACACGTGGCTCGCCTGTTCGTCGACAGTTACACTCTGCATCTGTAACTCAAGTAATTTTTGCGCGTTCTCGAGGTCGAGATCGACCTGCCTCTTCTCGAGCTCTAGGGCTCGACGTCGCATTTCGTTCATGCGTGTCTGGGCTTCGATCTGAAGCTGTATGCGCCGCTGTGTCACGGCGCTCGATGTAGATCGCACGGAGTTCGCTCGTCGCACGTTCTCTTCGGTCAGCGGAGCCAATCTCGGGCAGTGTGCTGGCAGCACCGATCCTGCCTGACCCATTGACGCTTGCTCCGACGGGGACCGGGGCGGCATGACGTGGTGTACGGTCTGTACAACGCTCCTTCCATCCTCAGCGTAGGCCCGGGCTTCGGCGCGGGCATTGGCGGCAGCAAGGGCTTCTGCAGCTTCGGCTGCGGCCGCTTCGGCGGCCTCCATGCGTGCACGCATCTCTGCTTGGGTGGACTCGACGACGGCGGCGGCGGCTTCAGCAGCCTCGACGCGGGCCTGCATCTCGGCTCGGGCAGCCTGGTCAGCGGCCGCGGCGGCGGCCGCAGCGGCGGCGTCTGCGTCTGCCTTCGTCACCATCTCGTACCGATCTGGCACGGTTCTATACTTCGAACGGAGTGACACTCGACGCTCTCAGTACTGGTACTTTCGAACGGAGTTGTCACTCAACGTTCTAGGTACGAATAATCGGAGTCAGACTCAACGATCCTTTCCACCCAACGGCACTGATCGGAGTTAAACTCAACGATCCGGCTCGGAGGACCAAAATGTTGGTAGTGGTAAAAGTGAAACGAAAGTTTACACTCCTTGATAGATCTTTATTGGACTGTGGTCGCAATAACACTACAAATTCGCTTACAAACTAGCTTATATTTATACTCGGAGCTAGCGTCGGTCCTTTGTTCTATCCGTGCTCGTCGCAGGGATCGCGGCTCTCTGTTCATGCGGTCCTTGTCGGCGCGCCGCGCCGTCTCGCTCGCACCTCCAGCCAGTCAGTCGGCCGGCGTTCGTTGCGCCGGTAGGAGCTCGCTGTCCGTAACACTAAGATCAACTCAATGGACAACCTAGAAAAATGGGACATAGATGACCACTACCTCGACAACATCAAACAAAAATGGACCACTATTGAAAAACTTCACTGGGAACTCGACAGTCAATGGGAAACGCCCGACAAAGAGTACGAAGAACGATATAACCAACTGGACATTAACTACGAAAACACAAAGAGGTCACTAAACAAGAAAACATGGGAAAACATGCATATGCAAAAAACAACACCGCGAATTGAGATTCCAGAATTTTCAGGTCACTGCAATCAATGGACCTCATTCAGAGATTTATTCATGGAAATCATCCACAACAGCCCGTTCATACCAAAATGCCAAAAAATGCAACATCTGAAGAGCAAGCTCAAAGGAGAAGCGGAAAAGATAGTACAACATCTGAAAGTCAGCGCCGACAACTATGATTCCTGTTGGGAAATCTTAAACCTTCGCTACAACAACAAGCGGCTTCTCTTTATGTCATACATGAATACTCTCATGAATCTACCAACTCTACAACAACCGAGCATCTTCAACATCAAGAAAATGCATGACGTCATAATCGAATGTCTCAACGGTCTTAGCAACATAGGAGCCCAAGTAAACTACTGGGATCCAATTATTGTTTACTTAATGTCGCAAAAACTCGACGCAACGACATTCAGTGAATACACCAAGGAGCTGCGGGAGCCCAGGGAGCTTCCTGAACTGGAGGAATTCAGAGCGTTCCTTGAAAACAAATTCGTATCTATGGAAGCTCAACGAGGTCGCCATAAGAACGACACAGCGCAGTCCCAGCCCCAGCAGAGCACGCCAGCAGCAAATAACAAAAATAACTACCCTAACTCAAAAACATATCATACAACACAAGCAACGAGGCAATGTCCCCTTTGCAACTCTGTTCATGTGTTGATGAACTGTGAAAAGTTCATCGGCATGACACCAAAAATGCGCACAGAAACAGTGTCGAGGCTGCGGGTTTGCCAGAACTGCTTATTTAGCCACGGCAACGCAAGATGCATGTCAGCAAAAACTTGCAAAACGTGCGGATCGTCGCATCACACTATGCTGCACAACGACGTAAACGAAAATGTGGGTCAGTGGAACTCTAAACAATTTAATTCAAGTCATGTGTCGGATGACGCAAAAGAAGTTCTACTTACCACGGTTCAACTGAAAGTACAATCTGAAGATGGAACATTCATTAAGTTGAGAGCATTACTGGACCAAGGCTCTCAAGTCAGCCTGATAACTGAAAACGCTGCGCAACGCCTTCGTTTACAACGCAAGAAACTCACCGCCGTTATCTCAGGAGTCGGCACAGCCTCCAGCAACTGCAAGGGAGCTGTACGTCTACAATGCCAATCCATCTACTCGGAATTTACATTCGAGACTGATGCGCTTGTCATGAAGCAACTAGTTAATCAGCTGCCAAGCACAACTTTTGAACGGAACAAATGGCCGCATATCCAAAACTTGAAACTTGCCGATCCAGAATATAACGTGGCTCAGCCCGTCGACTTGCTACTTGGAGCCGACGTCTACTCGAACATAATCCTGGAAGGAGTACAACGAGGCAACAAACAAGCCCCTGTTGCCCAACAAACACAACTAGGGTGGATATTATGCGGAAATATTCAAACTTTAAACTGTCATATGACGCTCATTCAAACTGAAGACTCAAGCAGATTCTGGGAGATTGAAGATATCGACGTTATGTGGTGCAAATGCCCCTTAAGGCCGACATCGAACAAAAATTGGGAAAATCCTGGTCCAGAGCAGCTTCTCAATTTTACCAACTAGAAGAACGCTTACAAAGGCAACAAAGACTAGCAACTATGTACAAGGAATTTATCAACGAATATCGAGAACTCGGACACATGAAGCCAGTGCGGCAGTGGACGAGCAATCACCCTGACCTACTGCGAAACTTGGCGGAAGATCAGATTTCAACTACGACACTCAACGACACGACAAAAACATTAGGCATCGCCTGGAGTCCAAAATCGGACAGGTTCATGTTCAACTGGGAACTTCAAGGAAACTGCAACGCAGCTACCAAACGAACTTTACCATCGGAAACTCCGAGCGGCGAAGCAAAAATAACTCTTATTCCCAATATACAGATTCCGAAACAACAATGGAACTACGTCAAGTCCGAGGAGAATCCTGCTGACTGCGCGTCACGAGGATTTCTGCCTGGAAAACTAATCCACTTCAAACTGTGGTGGACGGGCCCAACATGGCTGAACAACTTTAACAGAGAAACTCATCTGAACATCCCAACAGGAACAACTAAAATCGGCAGACAACTTAACTTCGAAACTATAACTATTACAAACAAACAAGAAAACTTCATCGATGCATTGATCAAGAAACATAGCTCACTAACATTCATCAAACGGACAGTCGCTTGGATTTTGCGATTCATCAGCAGAATACGAACCCGAGTCGACGGCAGTAAGGCACGCGACTTACACGCGATGCACCTTACAAGCACCGATATTCACAGCGCTACAACGCCCCAACACATCTACAGTGATAATGGCTCAAATTTCATTGGCGCATCAAAACAGCTGAAGAAGGAATTTGTTGAGTTCAAGCAAATATTCACGCCAACATTTTATAATAAAATACGAGACATGGAAATAGAGTGGCATTTCAACGCGCCAATCTGGCCTACAGCGGGCGGACTTTGGGAAGCTGCGGTGCGGTCCATGAAACATCATTTAAAACGAGTCATCGGGGAACAAAAACTAACATACGAACAATTTTCAACACTTCTAGCCCAGATAGAAGGATGCATGAACTCTAGACCCCGGTGCCAGCTGAGTGAAGATATCGAAGAGTTTGAAAACTATCTGACTCCAGGTCACTTTCTCACTGGCGGACCAAACTTCACGCTTCCTCAAGGTGACTACATCGAGCACATAGATATCAGGAAACGGTGGCAACTAATTGAGAAAATGAATCAACGAAGGAAGAGATGGTCTGAAGATTATTTAACACAAACTACAAACGAAACAAACAACATTTATCAAGATAACAAGAACGAAAACGAGCAAGAACAACCAAAACAAACGAGAAGAACTCGGAAACCGAAAAATTTCCTTTTAACGGCATTTATGATGTGCATGATGCTACTAACAGCAGGTGCTTACGGAACAGAAACAAACAACAAGGATATAACAATAAGAAACCTGGATGAAAAACAACCAGTCTATTACGACCACGTCGGCAGCCTGCAAATAGCACACACTGAATGGATAGTGCTAGTCTATTATAACTTAACTTCATATTGGTCGAATATTAAACAATTGGATGGCTACCTGGATCACTTAAAAGGAACTTGCGAATCAATGCAGAAATCACTTTGCCAATCAACTATGGAGCAACTGGATCACGAAATGGAAATGTTAAAGTATTACAATGTTATGCTTGTAACGCATCAAGAACACTTCGTCAACAGGAGAAAACGTGGATTGATTAACGGAGTGGGTTACATAGCGAACAGTCTTTTCGGTGTGCTTGACCAACGTTTCGCCGAAAAGTACCAGCAGGACATCGAAAACATACAAATGAACGAAAACTACGTGATGGAATTAGTGAAGAACCAAACGTCTATTGTGGAAATAGAAAACAAGGCACTCAAGAAAAACGAAGAAAATATTCGAAAACAATACACCACTATAGAAAGATACATGGAAGCCACTAAGGCGTCGCTATGGAACGTCACAAACGCCGTGGAAGCGGTCACCGCCTTAAACTACTTCAGCACCACATCGCTAACAGCCAGCTTACTCATCAACAACTTAAAGAACACTCAAGATATGCTACTGAGCGCATTAACTGACCTCTATCACGGCAAGATTGGAGTGCACATCTTTACACCTGTCTTCATGATCAAATTACTGAATGACATCGGGAGCAAACTGCCCAGAACATTATCTTTGCCTATCAACAACATCAAAGAGGAAATCAAGGACGTCTACGATCTACTCTACATGCGAGGAAGAATAACGAGCAACTTTTTCCTGTTTGAAGTCCATGTTCCTCTACTAAGCGCTGAACAATTCGATATCTACGAGGTACATACAATACCTATCAACAAACAAGAAACGGCGTTTAGGTTGCAGTCTGCAGCACAGCTCATAGCAGTCAACCTAGAAATAAACTCGTACTTAAAGATGAACAAAGAAGAATTTAATAAATGCAAACAACGACGTAACAATAGCTATATATGCTCAACGAGCCCCTCTGTCCATGACCTACGCGGAGGGAATTTGCCATGCGAAGCTAAATTGATAAGCCACCGGCCGACCTTACCCTGTCAGTTGACAACAACTACCTGCCATAACGAGTGGATTGAACTCCGAGCGAAAAACACATGGTTAAGCATTTGTTGCGGTAATTGTACACTTCGAGTCATATGTAAGGATCGTCTTACAACGCAGCGAACTAATGGCGCAACCATCGTCACATTATCTCAAGGATGCCAACTTCAAGAATCAGATACAACGGTATACTCTCACGACGTCTTCAACAACTCCATCTCATGGGACGACAATCTGGAAATCCATGGGATATCGAAAAGTACGTCGATCAACGATCTAGTGAAAGAAACACTGAGGAATATGCCCTCACATGACAACAATTTAACTTACATATCGGAGATAGGGTTTGCGATCCGGATATCCGGATATCCGATTATCCGGATATCCGTCCAGTTTTTGGATCCGGATAATTTCTGTCGTAAAATCCGGATATCCGGATCTTAAAGTTATGTCAGATTGACATGAAAACATCCTAAAAAATAAATCTTTTTTTATTATTTTTTTGCTATATCTACCTACTTATGTATACGTCTCTTTTTTGCTTTTGCTTTGTATAAATTAATGACAATTTCAAAGAGTTATTTAATGTAATGTTAAATATAGATAGAGATTTTAATTTTATTTCATACATTACAGTCGGACAAAGTTATTAGGTGCCATTTGACGTTTAAGATATCCATAGAAAAAAAATCAGCTGCACACACATTGATCCATATCTTCATGACTTAAGTAAACGTCAAACGGCACCTCTTAAATTTGTCCAACTATAGCAATTAATAATTACCACGCAGTTCCTACCTGCGCCGTGCCCGCATTGTAGAGTCATTGTGCTAAACGGGCCAATCGCATTGCATGCAGTAGCGTTGGATGGAATAGGTAATCAGAGGGGAGGGTCCTTGTCTCAGTCTCAGGTAAACCCTTTTGCGAAGTGACAGTGTTGTTGTTTTTTTTGGTGACGCATTACACGTGAATAATTGTGTTACTATGAGGTAAGTTTCTAGAAATCATCGTTTATTTTTCCTACATGTAAATTATATATAATATTTTCTTTCTTTTTTTATCGTAGTATTATAACGCATTAGTTAATAGGTCTTTCTAGTTAAGTATGAGAATATTATTATAAGACTTTAATATTGTTGATTTTGCAAATCTTTAATAATGATAAGAAAATCATTGTTATTTCGTTAAGATTTAGTTTTTCAAATTACTTATACGATCACATCAGTCCATTCAGTTCAATAAACAACAATTGCCATGAATTTTATTTTGTTTTTTTTTTATTATCCGCAGTCCATTTAGTTAAATAAACAACTATTTCCATACATTTTACTCTGTATTTTTATTCTTTTTAAATATCCGGATATTATCCGGATATCCGGATAATCAAATTTCAAAACGGATAATATCCGGATAGTAAAAAGTTCCGGATCTTGCAAACCCTAATCGGAGATACAAGAAATCGACGAGAAACTCCGATTCCAGAAGGCCCGAGAACACTTCCCGGCCACTATAACAAACCACGACATCCATCAGTACGTCGTCGCGTATCTGGCGCTGGCAGGAGCCATACTCGGCATCGCCTTACATGCCTATCTCAAATGGAAGCGGGCAGCAACACCTACGATGCGTCATCACCGCCAACGAGAGAGACAAGCAGACATCGAGCTTCGAGCGACAACGATGCCAGCGAAGCATTCATCGCAGCAGGGAAACGCCAACATTGCGTTTAACTTTGAAGATGATACCTATATTTAAGATCCATATTTTTGACTCTGCGTTAGTCTTAAGTTTTATTATTTTAACTTTATGTTTAACTCTGCGTTAATTTAAGTTTCCTTTAACTCTGCGTCAACTTTAACTTATTCTTTCTTAGATTTTATCCCGGTTTGGGAGCATGTACGGTCACGCCGCACAATATTGTGATCAGCAACCTAGTTTTAAGTCACGCGTCATGCGAACTTACTTGTATGATATTTAACTATAGCTTAGCTGAGTCTTTATACAACCTTATACCTAGTAACATCAATAAATAGTAATCCAGCAATAATTCTGGTTTAACTCATAACTTCAACAACTACTTCGAGTGTGTGGGATAATCTCGTAAACTACGGGTTAGACCATACATGTGATCCGTTGAGACCTTGATCCTTTCTGCGATCCGAGAATCGAAAGAAATCCTTACCTATTAAAATACTATTTATAAATTATAGAGAAAACCAGTTATTGGAGCCATTTTTAGGGTTCCGTTCAAACGGGACCCTATTACTGAGACTTCGCTGTCTGTCCGTCCGTCCGTCCGTCGTCCGTCTGTCTGTCACCAGGCTGTATCTCATGAACCGTGGTAGCAAGACAGTTGAAATTTTCACAGATGATGTATTTCTGTTGCCGCTATAACAACAAATACTAAAAATCAGAGAAATTTAATATTAAGGGGGGCTCCCATACAACAAACGTGATTTTTTGCTCATTTTTGCTCGATATTGATAATGGTAGCAGGTAGACGCTTAAAATGTTCACAATATATTGAGTATATTATTTAATTAAAAAACAAATAATTATATTTAATTTAAATTAATATTTAGGAGGGGCTCCCAAAAAATTTTTTTTTTGCGGTTTTTTATAGACAATGGTACGGAACCCTTCGTGCGCGAGTCTGACTCGCACTTGGCCGGTTATTTATTTATCAAGCGCGAATTCTACCTCGAGCGCGCGGTGTCAATCTATTATGGCCGCTCTACACGATCGGCGGTGATCGTGGCTCCTCTACACGATCGGCGATTACAGACGATTACGCGCGATCACGATCATGTAGAGGGCATACTCGGCTCTACTCGCCGATCATCGTCTATGATCGCCCTATGATCGCCACGATCCGTGAATTGTCGGTTTTTCGGCACGCATCAAAGGCTCCAGCTACAGCTACAGGCAGGCATACAGCTACGGACGATTGTGTGTATGCTTGCACGATTGGCCCCCCTCTTCATAATCGCCGATTACACGATCACACGATCAACGATCACCGCCGATCGTGTAGAGCGGCCAACATTCAAAACTCCAGCGAGCTTCCGCGCAATCCACTCGCCCCGAGCCCGAGGCGGGGTGATTCGGTGCTCCCCACACCTCACCATCTAGAGGGGGGCAGCGCGACAGATAAGTCGTTTTTTTTAAGTTTTTACCTTGGTGAATTATTATATCTTTTTATTATTTCTTTGTTTTATGTACCTACAGGCCTACTCAATGACAAACAAGAAGAGTATCACTTTCGACCTTCCTCCACATGTGAATCAGGATATTTTAGCCTGGCAGAGGAGTAAATACATTCTGTGTATACCCTTCATGAAGGTTAGTTGGTTTACTACTATATTACAACCTATCTCGACTATTTGATTTGTATTTCAAGCCCAGATTTGCCCTCAGTCTTTTTCCATACCTATGGTTTTCTGCTGGGCACATTAATATTTTTGTGCCAGGTTACCTGGTCCTGTGCCAATGGAATCCACCCCCCCCCCCCCATTTGTTATGCGTTTAAATACATGCCATTTGACACGGTGTTACAAGCATAAGTATTTTTAAATTTGCCGCTCTTTGCTATGTTTATCTCAGCCTGGCCAGACTCTATAATGGTCGGAAAACAACTTGGCCACCGTTTAACCTACCTCGGGGACTTTTAGTATGTTAATCTGGACACCTCAAAGTATATTTGTACCAATTTTCAAAATTACACGAATTATTTGGTCTGATCGTCGAACTTATATATACTTTAACGCGTGCCTACTATATGGCTTTAATGGGTGAATACTTTACTGATGCAATTTGTCTACACAGTTACTGTACCAAGAAGATCTCAAGAACATATCGTCGACGGCTCGCTTGTTCTACACATCTCCCAATGAGATCCTCGTGAATACTGGGGATATTAACAATGAGATGTACGTCATCAAGCAAGGAATTTGTGAGGTGAGGTAGATTTTACAGTCCAATTTCACGGTCTTTATATCCCGGATCTCCGTAACTCCATCATCATGCTATATCGGATACAATTTATCAGATGTACTTTTAACTCATAATTTTGAATCTTTCTATTGTATTTTCTCAGGTGTTGAATCCGGACACAAAGGAGGTCGTCAGTTCTTTGGGTACAAAGAATACTTTTGGTGTCCTTGAATGTGTGATGCGTAAGTTAGATATGAGCCAGATTGTGATTGATGATTGGTTGTTGTTGACTATGAAAAGGCTTTCGACCATAGAGTTTGCATCCCCTTTCTGCCTTTATTATCTATGCTTTCGACAGTTATCGAGCACTGGGCCGTGTCCCATTCTCTCCATCGTTGCGATGTTCACAAAAGGTATGTGGCGATATCCTCCGGGAGCTGTACAGGGCCACCACGACGCAGGTGCGCGTGCTTGCTTTGACAAAACCAGTGTCCATCAACCGGGGCGTGCGCCAGGGAGATACTCTTTCACCCAAACTCTTCACAGAAGTATACTAGAAGATATAATGAAGACACTAGATTGGAGCGAAAGAGGTCTCAAAATAGACGGCGCGTATTTGTCTCACCTGCGTTTCACCGACGATCTGATCTTCGTAGCTGAAGAAGTCGAAGATCTCCAAAGCTTGCTCGAACAGCTACATGAAGCATCCCTGAAGGTTGGCCTTAGGATGATTATGTCCAAGACGAAGATCATGTGCAGCGATCCAGATCACGTACCTAACGTAATTGTAGGTAACTGCTGTATAGAAGTGGTGGATCAGTACACGTATCTTGGACATAACCTATCCTTTGGCCAAAGTGCTCAGGTGAAAGAGATCACTAGACGGATACAGCTAGGATGGGCTGCCTTCGGTAAACTGGAAGACGTTCTAAAATCACGAATCCCACAGTGCCTGAAGAGCACTAATGTTGAAATCCGTAGACTTACCAAAGTCGCAGACGTAAGAACGCGGATTGCGGGGCTCAAGTGGCGATAGGCGGCACATTTGGTCAGAAGGGAGGACGGAAGGTGGACCAAGGCAGCAACAGAGAGGTGGCCGCGAACAGGGAAAAGAGCAGCTGGCAGACCATCGGCCCGGTGATCAGATGATATTGTAAAGGTGGCCGGTAGGCAGTGGACCAGAATGGCGGGGGATAGATGCGAGTGGCGTGCTTTGGGAGAGGCCTATGCCCAACAGTGGGTTGATACGGGCTGATATGATGATATGATGATTGTTATCAATTGCTACCTATTTAACTCAGCCACCTATTTAACATATTTCTAACTCAGATTTAATTTTAAGGCAGGGACTTAAAATACAGGTGCCACAGCCTGTTTTGTTTTTTGTTTTACACTATCGATATCAGCGGGACTCGCTGATAAAAATATGTCTCTTTGATTAGAATATCTTCAGATGATGTTTTCTCCACTATCGATAGCTCTAGAAGGATAGATTTAGTCAGCCCTTCATTCAATATAAGTACTGACTTCCTCAGGCCTCCCCTCGTTCTACACCATAAGAGCCGTGACCCACGTCCAAGTGTTCTCAATATCCCGGAAGCTCCTTCTCGAACCGATGGAGAATAACTCGCAGCTGAAATACGCCATAGACTTTATTATGGAGCAACCGGTTAGTTCATAAAACATTTATTATTCGGCAACGTATACCTCAAAATAAAGAAATTACAAAAAAACATCATCAAATTGATCCACATGATACTGTTCCGATAATGTCGATAAGAGAATCAGTAATTAATAAGTGACAAGGACAATGCGCACACCACTTGCCCGATAGTATGATAATATCTAAAGGATGCGGTTGGCACAATACGTAAATATTGTTCTATAGAGAAGCAGGATAGCAGCAAGCTCATACCCAGCAGTGGTTTCATGTGGGTTGAGTGTCATGCATGGCATGATACATGACGACTCCATTCATGTTGATGAGTCATTGTACCTTCAATGGCAGGTAGGTATGTCACACCTATGCATGTTCCTGTTTAGTGGCGTTAGGCCTAGTTGGAGGAACAGAACAAGTATAAGATAAGCTCGCCTTTGTACACTGTTTTTATTTACTCAAAGTAAATTATGAAGTATTTAGCTAGCCAAGACGCCTCGGTTGTTAGCTTCACGCACTCTGGATGTACGTGTTTTAGTTTTGACACTTACGACTGAACGACTGAACATGGCTCGGGCTTGCACCGCGCAGCAACTTCACGGTGACACCGAGGCTGCCTCGCTCGTTCGGAGACAGATGCTGTGCGCGGCAAATGCCTCACGCGGCTGCTCGCTCTCTAAGGTTCCAGCTTAAGAATGAACCTGAACCATCTCCATTGTCGCAGGAGTACGAGTCTCTCCTCGAGCCGCGTCAGCGCTTCATCGCGTACGAGCCGCCGGCACCGACGCCGAACCGCAGCTGGTTCCAGCTGCCGAGGAAGCACGAGCCTGACACAGAGTTCCTGATGCCCTTCAAGCAGCTGGGCACCTGGGCCATGCTTAGGTTAGCCTCATACCCCTGGGAGAAAAAACTCAATCATCCATCACCAGTGCGACTTATGGGAGTCTGTATCGGACAGTAAATACGTATTTCCGCACCATTAAAGTAGTGTTTGAGACTCGGATAGACTAACAACATATCGACGTCTATTGCTTTTACAAAAATAATTTTCTTTTAGTGATTTTTGACCGAGCGAGCGAAGCGAGCGAAGCGTCTCCGTTTCAGGTTTGGGCAAAAATGCTTTCGTATGTCCGGTTGTTCTCCTCTACAGGTCGCATTTATGAACCGATTCTCGTGAAATTTTGTGAGCAGGTTGGAAAAATAAATAGAATTTTTTACTCGAGCCAGTTTTTTGATTTTTTTCAAAATGGCGGAGATAAAATCGCTACAACCCAAACGGCTCGATGGATATTAACAAATGAGGTGTCGTTGGATTCGTAAAGACCATGAGAGTGAAACAGATGAGCGAGCGAAGCGAGCGAAGCGTCTCCGTTTCAGGTTTGGGCAAAAATGCTTTTGTATGTCCGGTTGTTCTCCTCTACAGGTCGCATTTATGAACCGATTCTCGTGAAATTTTGTGAGCAGGTTGAAAAAATAAATAGAATTTTTTACTCGAGCCAGTTTTTTGATTTTTTTCAAAATGGCGGAGATATGGGGTTTTAAAATGTAAAAAAATCGCTACGACCCAAACGGCTCAATGGATATTAACAAATGAGGTGTCGTTGGATTTGTAAAGACTATGAGAGTGAAACAGATTATATAATTTTAGTAAAAAGTCAATAGGTTGTATAAAAGATCGCGAAATGTAATTTACAAAGTTATTGGTGCGGCTACTTTCATACTGCATGTACGTAACCAGGTACATTCATAAGTTTGTATGTGTTATTGAAAGAAAATTATTTGGGTTATTTTTTTTATGTGTTTTAGCAGTTCAGCTTTCCCACCGACATACTCGCGAGGTCTACAGCTCACAGAGCCACTAGTTAGTATGGTTTTGTTTTTTTTCAAAGTCACAACTTACAAAACTCATACGATCGTGATGTAAAATTGTAAGTATCTCACAATTTTCACATAATTAGCACTTTTCCGAGGTCTAGTTGTTTGAATGTGGACAGTGCCAAAACCTAGGTAAGGGGACAATCGTTTCGTTGACTGGTTATACTGTTGCCTCGTCAATCCGGAAGTCGGATCAATCAGTGCCGGAATCAGTATTAATTTTGGCGTGTGAGTGAGGTTTACAGAGGAGAGCCACTTCTCCCCAACCTAATGTAACGAACCTTTCAAAAAGCGCTAGTTCCACCTGTTACTGCAAGCCACAAGATCGTTGGAAAACTGAATCCATAATTGAACACTTATATACCTCTATTGTTTTTATTCCAGGTACATATTCCCGCGTTTCACGATCCGCCCCGATGGGACCTACCTTCGGCGGTACGAGTGCTTCCGAGCATTCTGTGCGTTCCTCACCGCCATGATCGTGCCAGGGTACACATACCTGAGGCTGGAGCTGCCCTCTCTCTTTTACTGCAGACTGCTGCTCGATATATTGGCTTTTTTTGACATGTATGTGTTATGCGCATCTTATAGTTCTAATACTAAGTACCACATAGCTTTTGTTCTAATTTAAGCAACTTATTTCGCTGGTTTTGAATCCCTGATTTACACTCATTCCTTATCAAGGGTTGCCGAACTCTTGCAAGCATAATCTTGTAAATGGTGCGTTAGTATTGGGTTGCTTGAGCTTAAGTTTCTACTGTGCTAATAACGTTCGCCGAGTCTTGTGGCGTAGCAAGTTGTGATGGACTAGAAGTTTTTATCTTTGTTTGTTTGTAGATTCCAAAGAATGCTGGTGGGCTATTTCAATGAAAAAGGTATCCTTGTATACCACCCAGCCAGCACTGCAGCTCACTATATGAAGAGAGGCTTTACTGCCGACCTTCTAGGAGTGGTACCGTTGGAGAACCTTGTAATACCAAAGCGCGATGTTTATAGTGAGTTGACCAGCATTGGATACTTCGATAGTCAAACCGAAACAGGCTGTTTTAGCTAAGAATCTGCCTGATCTAGTATTACTTATATGTTCATAATTCTAATAGGCTATGAGGGTGACTTCGTTTACCAATCATTGAGAACATTTTACTCTCTCAAACTCTGTGAAAATGAGAAGTTACCTCATTCACACGGCACTCAGGTACCAAGAACCGGTATCATGAGCTGGCTTAGACAATCAATATGAGGCTGGCTGGCATGTAAGTGTAAGACTATCGCCTGCAAGCTTCACACCTCCCGCCGCCGCTTCACACTCAAGACACGCCGCTGTGTGTGTGATTCCCGCTCCGGTACCGCTCACACTGGCGCCTGTGTGTGGCGGCCGCCGCCGCCCGCCGTCTCCGGGTATGCGAAATGCGAAAATCAAATATGCGTTGAATCGATTATCATTACTCCGGTCTCTTTCTATCTAATGAATGAATGGTTTTATACTCTATGGCAGAACAGGCTATCTAATGAATGAATGGTTTATACTCTATGGGTCATAGAGAATACAGAACAGGAGAATTTCATCAAAAACGGAACACGGGGCGCTCAGAATGCCATGTGTGGCGTTCCCGCTCCGGTACCCACCAACACGGCGAAAGTTTCAAAATGGCCGCCACAGGCGACTGGTGTAATATCGGGTTCTAAGGATCTGCTTCTTTCAGCAAAATGGTTCTCGACGACTCAAACCAATCAGATTGTAATGTTTAATCGGTTGATACAACTTTACCGCCTTCCAAGCGCCATGATAATTTTGCGTGAGCACATCGAAAGACGAGACGTTATTTTAGTGTAAGTGCTTTTACTTAATCAGTAACATCATGATCATCATTATCATCATCATCAGTGGGCTGTTGCGATTCAAGGCTCTGCCCCTACATCCCAAACGAGAGGTCGGGGTTCGATTGCCAGTCTGGTGTGTGACGTCATTGTTTTTGTATTACGTCAGCGTGACATGTCGAGTTTGGAACTTCGCAATCGGAGCTTTACTGTTTTCGGGTTTTGCCAAAATAATACTGTGATCTTTAATAAAAATACATAATGTTTAGCATGAATTTTCAGGATCAAAGCGATGCCATTTTTTTTAACACTTCTAAACGTGCTAACCTCGATTTTGTTCCTTCGTTCCGCCACTGTCTACTATACTGAAGATTATACTCATTTCTACATCAAGCCAAACAAAGACGTTGGCGGCTCTTGGATAGAGCTTTTTGATAATAGTTGTGAGTGGTTTTTTATCTTTATAATTTCACAATATTATAAGTAGTATAATTAAGCCAAATTAACAATGCCAAAAATGTCTACTTTATTTATTAGCATTAGGTATATTTTGGTGCCGTGACCAGGATTGCATTTAGAAGTTCCGATCAGTAAATCCGGAGTTCTCTTTTGTACATATTAACAACATAACATACCAAATAGGGTGGCAGAGGCACATATTAGTAAGATTTTGGTTATTAGATATCTGTGGAGAACGACGGCGGCGGCGGCTGTGGCATTGCGGTCCTAGACTCTGCCTCCCAAGCAAGAGGTTCCGAGTTCCTATCCTGGCTGGAGAGGATGAAATAAACCAGGTCTTGGATAATTTTATGTTTGAGGCGTCGCTGTTTCTAGTCCCCACGACACAGGGTATTGTAGTGTGAGGACAAAAGTAATGATCATAACATGCTAATGTTTTGTAATGGCGTGATATGTTTTATGAGTTATAATTGCCTTTTCTTAGTTCGATTCAACATCACCGAGTCCATTTGGAAGCTGCACCTGACATGCTACTTCTGGGTCGTGTATGAGACCACTAACACTGGGTACAACATTCTGCAACCGAGCTCCACCAACCAGATGACTCTGCTCGTCGCATCTATTATTATTGGTTATTCTTTAAAATTATTTTCATGCAGACTGTTGTATTTTATGCTCTAAGCTTTATCTATGAATTTCAAATGTTTGTTTTGAAAGCAGTTCGTAAACTTCGAAATGAATTTACCAATCAGAACGAGATTATTTCACGCAAGCTATTGTAAGTAATTTGATTTAGAAAGGAATCGATATTTTTTAAGACTTTAAGAAACACAGAATGGAGCTACAGGTCCAAAATCAGATTAAATATGTCCATTAAAACTACTGTGGACAGTGAAGAAGTAAGCATTATTCAAAAATATTAATTACCTACAGGTGAACTTATACATATATATCTAAAGCGTAGGTAAGTTCTGAATATTATTCAACGTATGACATTAACCTCTGCACTGGTCAGAGACCGTAATTGCTTGCAGTCTACGTCTACAAACAGTTTTAAAAAATATACCTGTTTGCAGAATGGACAAATACAAAATGGAAAAAGTAATTATACCTGTTTAGCATAACCATAGGGTTAAATTATCATCGAATTGAGTTGTGTGGTGTGTGTGAATGTTCGTGTATGTTGTGTGTGTGAGGGGGGTGTGTGTGTGGGGGGGAGGGTTGTTAGGTGAGGGTGATTATATTCTAACTGTTACGCATTTTCACGTAGGTAAGCATTGTGGTGCCGTGACCAGGGGCCTAATGCTGCTCTGAGAATTTCACTTATATTTCATTACTATTTCATTACTATTCCATTGCAAACACCCAATCAAGGAGGATAATAATTTAGGAGAATACCAAATGACGCCATTTTGGGTGTTTGCAATGGAATAGTAATGAAATAGTAATGAAATTCTCAGAGCAGCATTAGGCCCCAGGATTATGTTACCCGGGGAAAAATTCGGTCTTTTCCTTTCATGTTCAAAATATTTTAACTATAATTTATAGATATTAATTACCTTAAAAGAAGAGGTACTTATTTTCAGGCACAATGCTAATAACCTATGTCGCCGTGAGGATCATCAGCGTCCGAGCCAACGTGAATACGCATCTAGCATCGTACCAGGAGCACCTAAAGGACATCATTATATACATGCGAAAAGAGGAGCTTGATAAAAACTTGCGGAGGTATTTATTTACTACGGTATTTCCCGATATCTCTACTGATGATGACTGACGAATTTTCTTTTGCATTTCAGAGATGTGTTAGATTACTATGAGTACAATTGGGAAAAGTTAGGAGGGCTTGATTATAGGAATATCTTAAAGCTTTGCGATCAAATTACATTGAGGACCGATGTGATTCTACAGCTGTATGGAGATACTTTTTCTAAGGTGAAACATTGTGTTATCAGTTTGTTCATAAAAGCAATCAACTCTGTATAAGAATATTATAGAATCTGCACCAAGCGATAAAACCCTCGAACTAAAGAAGCTTCCGCAGCATCTCAGTTTACGTCGGTCACATATTTTGTTCTACGTGGTCTATTTGTATTAGTATAATATTATAGTATCTGAGGTCACACACAGTTCAACGAATGCTTTCCAGTGTCCTCTTCTTGAAGAATGCGACATATCATACCTCCGGCTCCTGGGGCGAGCGGTCCGAAGCGTGCACTTCCTGAAGCGGACACGTGTCTACGAAATCGATGACCTCATGAGGGACATTTACTTTGTCGACTATGGTGTCGTGAACGCTGTTGTTGACAAGCGCACTGATACGAAGCTGCAGTTGTGCCGCGGAAGGTATGTTGTCGTCGGAACTTTCCCAAGATGACTGAATCATAGATTGCGATATATTTTCACTCAAAGATGTCCACCCTAAATGTATGAATGTAGATGTATATATATATTCTTTATTAACCATAGCAATGACCTGGTTCGGTATCGCAAAACCTTACGGTCTACATCTCCACCTATTATCTCAGTAACTTATGTCTATGTCTCAGTAACATTTTTTCCTCATTCAGTCCTTCACTGATAGATCCAGACCATTAGACCACAGTTCAGTTGGTCTCTTAATCGGTATAAAGAAAGATATACAAGTGCGCACATTATAACGATTCGATATCGGCAAAATTACGCAGGCAGCCTAACCAGGCTATGAGCACATTATGATATACCCTACAGATTATCTAATATGTATAGTGTCTTCGGCAACCTGGAGTACGAGGAATACGTCAAGTGCCCCATCATATTCGAGGCCAGCTCTGATGTGCACCTGCTGAAGGTACACGCTGACGTGTTCCAAGGCATCTCCGAAGATCTGGTCGACATGCTGCAGACGCTAAGGCCCGGGAGAGAGGTATTTGCGTGGCGTATCATGACTTTCCATTATAACTTGACATTCTGTGTCAAAAAGTCATTGGCCACAATTCAGTGGTGTTCCCAGGACAGGAAGAATATTAAGTAGAGACAGCATCAGATATTCACGAGCGAGCAGAGATATAATATTTGAGTAGTGTTCGTGCTGAGATGTATCTGATGCTGACTGCACCAAGACGTTTCCCACCCAACCTGCAAGCGCGGGAAGCAAGCCAACGGGTTAGATTTATGCAAGGAGCTCTTGTAACCCTCAGCTATTATGCCATACCATCGTGGATCTGCCCATGGAGCAAAGGATTCTTCCGATGGCGTCACTATGTTATTGCAGAGTTTTATCTCGGGCGCGCTGTGCTTCGGTGAGTTGGCCCAGGAGAGCCACCGCGCCACGGAGAAGGGGCTGCGCCGGCGCTGCCTCGAGTTCTTCAACCGACACAACGCGGTGGTGCAGGTCTACTTGATATTGATATCGGCCGTCTGTGTGTTCGCGGACATCTATAATGCGGGGTTTCAGGATAACAGGTTAATCTAAGGGCCATATTTTATTAGGACGCAATGGTCATGCAATCAGGGTCGCGCCACCAACAAAATGTATAATGTTATGGGCTATATTAGTATAATGATTATACATTGTTGTATGGGCTATATTTCATTAGGACACCACTAGTGTCGTGACCCGGGTTGCGCGACTATGGTGTCCTTATGTAACTCAGTACGTCTCTGAACCAATTCACCGTCGCTGCATCATCATCATCAATATCATTCATCACACAAGGGTCAAGTTACATTATCCTCTCGACAGTGGCGGCCATTTTGCAGCTCTAACCCTGTCTGTGAGAGTGACCCTCTCCTGGAGACGTCACTTTTAGCCTGTCTGTCCTCTTTACTGAGCAGGGGCCCGATGCTGCTCTGAGAAACGCACTTATATTGGATCGCTATCGCATCTAAAACACGCGTTTCTCAGAGCAGCATCGGGCCCCAGAACACAATCAGTAGGTATGGTTTCGCGGTCATATCAACGGTCGTTTTATTGCCTAGGTACCTCTTTCTAGTATATGCCAAATTTGACAAGACAGAACAGACTAGCTAGTGAATGAAAATTTTATGCTCTTCGCTAATGAACTCCCACTCTACTCAGGCCCAAAAGACACCGTCGCTTGAGCACCATTTTTAAAGGATGATTGGGAAAAATAAATCTTCATGAAGAATTTATGAAGATTTTTTCCATTTTCACTATTGGAGATTGGCATACGGAAGCAGTCTGACTATTAAAAGCTTTTATTTAATTTCCTTTAATTTAATTACAGATTCGCGCTTCAAATCACACTCTATGTTCTGGACGTTGCGTTTATTTTCAAGATGCTGGGTCGGAATGCTTTGTCGTATATTTTTGGATCAGCAGTAGACTGGCAGACAAGAAAGGAATTGATGGATTCAAGAAAAGAGTAAGATTAAATTACCAACATTCGCTTGTCACCGAATTACTGTTTCTATTATCGGAAAAGTTAAACTTAGTAATAATTCGTCAATGAAGGACAAAGTTATGTAGTACTGCCGCTAATTTTGCTATTATACTACCGATTCTTGACGGAGAGTAAAACTACTTAATGGGTCCACTTAATGTCCGATGATATCGCCAAGTCGATGTTATCTTGCTGGACACGGTTGAGCCAAGCAGGACCGTGATGGTTCGCGGTATAGGAAAGAGACTTTTTTATCCTGCAGCCTGCCGTAGGTCGAAGTCAGATGAGCTTCAGGATTATGATAGTATTTCGTCAAGTAGCAAGACGTAATCTAATGTGTGTAACTTTTTCAGATACTTCAAATCTGAGTTCACGTACGACGTGTTGTCAATCCTCCCCACTGAGTTGATAGGTTTCAGCTTAGCAACTCAGGATTCTCCATTTGTTTATTGGTGGGCGATTCTGAGGCTAAATCGATCATTCCGATTGGTGAGTATTGCCTAATATTCTAAAACTATCAAGTTCAAGCGTCAACACGGATTCATTTAATGTGTCGGGATTGGGAAGGTATTTTTTGTGTTTTTTTTTTTAAGTTTTCCCCCTATAATATTATGAGCCAATATAGATACTTTCTTCAGGTGACGATATACAAGTGTCTGATGAAATACCACGAGCGTCTCTCAGTCAATCTGTCACTTACAACTGTCGTGTCAACTGTGATATGGTTCGCCCTGTTTGTCCACGGGAATGCGGCGTTGTGGTACTACATCGGGATTACTGAGGAAGCGAAGAAGCCAAAGTCTTCTTGGATGTGGATGGGTTGGTTAGACAGTTCTTTGTTAATGAATATTAACAATATCCTTTGGTAAATATTACCAAATATAACTAGTTTAGTTCTGTGAGAACAGTAGACCTCGCGAGCCCTTAGAACCATTCAATAACCGATATAACGCTACAGCAAACTTCCCCTTCATCGGGGAAAACCCCCTCTACTCCCCACTTTTAGATTTTTTGTAGCAATATCTTGTGTAGAATGAAGTCCTTAGAGTGTCTCTCAAAAATTTAAATTCGTAGTTATATAGCCGCCGCTTGTTCGCGAGTTCCTATATCTACAACCACCCCCGCCAGTGTCAAACCCTACGATTTGTGGATGTTACTGGCCATGCTAAGATGAGGGGAAGCCAGAATTCCAAGTGGTGTGCGTACAAATGTTCATATTTGTCCCAATTTGATTGTCAAATTGCACCATAATAATCACTAAAGGGCGATCTGCAGGTGGAGCGCGATTTGAGGATAAACTAAATGGGTACCAGTGCCTAAAGGCGGGAATACACATGCAAGTAAAACAGACAATTAGCTTGCATGCAAGTTGAATGACACATGCAAGTTACTAGCCCACTGTGATATATTTGCAAGTTAAATTTGCATGCAAGTTGCGTACTGGCATGCCTGTTTTTCCAAGACGTCATGACTTTAGCTTGCACACTCTATACGTATTCTCTGTACAACTGAATAAACTGTATACTCTTCTCATCTCCCCACCGTGACGACATATTAATAATCTCCTCACACGCGGCTCACTGGTTTGACTCCTACCTGAAAGATCGCCATCAGTGCATTAAGTCGCCAGCAGCGCATTGAGGAGACCGATACTTAATGGTGTGATCTCACTGCAGGAGTGCCACAAGGCGGCATTCTCTCTCCTCTCTTGTTTTCAGTCTTTATCAACTCCATCTACGATGTCTTTTCTTCTCTGTATCATCTCTACGCAGATGACCTCCAAATCTATCGCCCCTTCTCACCCTGCGATGTGGTTTCAGCCATAGAGGCGTTGAATGCTGACCTCGAGAATGTGAAGGACTGGGCCTCGTCGCACGGACTATTGATTAATCTGACCAAATCACAAGCAATGATTATAGGAACCAGATTATTATATTATCTTTCCCGGTTGCTATCACCCATTCCTGTTACTTATAATGGAACTTCAATAGAGTACACTGCTAAAGCGAAAAACCTCGGCGTCATATTTGATAATCACACTTACGGATGATATTTCAATCTCAAAATAAGTCAGAGCCAGTGATAAATATTATTGTAAACCCTGTCAACTTAAAATAAATGTATCACTGGTTTTTAATCAAACAAAACAAAACAAATTACAAATTCGTTTATTTGCGAAAAATATGGTTATGAAGATGTTATAGTATAGAATAAAAGTATGTGCAGCATATCTCGCCACGCAGTGGCATGCAAATATTATTTCTAAGGCATTTAATTACATTGCAACAGCAATTAATAACATATACCTATAGAATTCATGAACATACATAAAATGTCATGACAATTTATAATAAAAAATATTGAATGCTGAGTGTAATCGTCTCGTACATGCTATAATTATGTTTTCAACACTTTTAAAATCATTATTTTTGAAGTAAAACTTCTTGGGGCACGGGGGTAAAATTTATTTAACCTCTCAACTGTGGGTTATTCATATATTTGCTTTTCACTTGCTACTAGCCGGGTGCTATCACGAGTGGCTAAGAAATGTAACGGAAATTGGAATCGGTGACGTCAGGGTCGGCTGAAGACTTTTAAAACCGCAACTATTTTCAATACGGTTTTTAACTAATCAGATAAGATAATAATACATTCGTACAATAAAGAATGTTAATTAGTGAGAGAAAAACCTGATGAAACGTTAACAAATAAAAATTATTTTAAGCATTCTTCCACGAGTTCTTGATTTCCGGTATGGCCAAGATGGCGCCGCCGCCGCTGGCTGGGGCAAACACTGGCAAACAAAACCAGTGACGTGACCAAAAACTACTTCGTTCAACCTCTTTGTTGGAACGGGAACTTATGTTTGACAGCTGTGCGATGCGATCCATACAGTCTGTAAGAAAAGAGTTTCATCAATGTCACATACGGGTCGATATGGATTTCTAAAATGATGAACGAATCGTTTTGTGGCCGGTAACTATGGAATGCGTAGTCGTAGTCGCGCAACGGGCAGCTAGTAATCGCATAAAGTCACTTAGAATCATCCAAATGTGATATTTAGTTTTCAAGCAAATTCCGATGTGATGGATGGCTGCATTAAGACTTCTTGAAAACAATAAGTAGGTACCTAGAACTGTTCTAAAGCCACTTTTTATTATATAGTGCAGTTCAAGTCACAAATTAGCAGTTTAGCTACTAAGTACGTGTTATACCTACCTATTTAATGTTTATCTGTAGTAAACGGCCAAAGCGAGGTCTACAGTTTACAGAGCCATAAGTTTAATGGCTTATTGTTTCGCTTATTTGTTTGTATGTAATTTTTGTAATACATATTTTAAAGTTGAATTGTTGTTATAACTGTTGAAATTATACGATTTTGATTTTAATAAGCTTTTGTAATTTTAAAGTTAATGCTTCATGCCAGTCAATAATGTTGAAGTAAAATATAAAAATCGAGGTATGTCGTATGGCGGACTAAGGAAATGTCAAGAATAAAATTAAATAAGAGTTACGTCATCGCATCGCGATGAAGTAACCCTAAAAAATCCTAGCAAAGTAGGTATGTATAGGTTAGCGGGGGTAGCATAAGGCACGCCAGTCACCCCAGCCACGCATTTTGTCACAATTTAATGTCATATCATAATGAATGCGCGCTATTTTATGGAGAAACATCATTGAGACGCGAAAGGAGTTGGCAATTTGGCAAAATGACTGCCCCAGACATGTACAAAGACTTCTCAACAGCCAATTAATAGCATTTAAATATTCTCTCATAAATTACTGCGTCTTTAGTTAGTTTGTAGAACTTGAAGGAAATGATTAAATAATTATGAGTTGTCACTTCATACTCTATGATTCCGCCATTGATTAGTGACTTTTGCCATCGTTAAAAATAACATGCAACATAATTGCCAACTAGCAAAACTGTTGAAAACAGGAGGTTTCCAGAGGAGTGGCTAGATGGCGTTATGTTGCATGTTATTGCAAAATGGTGCTTATTTCTAGCGACGGCAAAGGTCACGGAATCATATTGGAATCACGGAGTATTGAGTAACAACTCTTATTTACCTATATTTAATAAATTTTTTCTTCAAGTTCTACAAACTAAATACAGACGCAGTAAATTAAATTTATGAATGAATATTTAAATGCTATTGGCTGTTGAGAAGTCTTTGTACATGTCTGGGGCAGTCGTCCATATATTGATTTAGCCATCTTCTTTGTCATTTATCTGCACGACTGAGGTGAGTGGCAAGCCTTATGGTAGCCCCGCAGGTACACATTAACTTGGAATAGTTGAAAATACGTACTCGATCAATTAAATAAAGGGACTGGGCACAGAGACAAGCAAAGCAATGCATACATTTGAGCGAGACGGCTTAAAGACGTGACGTCAGATGGTATATAATCTGAGCGAGATGCAAATAGTAGTGACACTATTGAATGAGTTAAGTATATCACCACGAGCGCGACAAATTGTAGATAAGGAATGGTGGGAAATAAATGACATGACGTATTAAAAGTAAGTACAAGTATAAAATAATTTCAAATAATCGGACGTCTGAAACTTAAAAGTAACTTGAAGCAGAGATTGGATCTCAAAATTGGAAATTTAAATCTCTTTTAGTATAGGTAGGTATAGGTGTATAGTATAGGTACCACTTAATGATCTAGCTACAGAAGTTTTACTTCTAACACGTGTACCACCGTATACACGCGTATTTTTTTTTTAATTGTTTAACTTAACTAAAAGACTTGAAACGAGGGAGCGAAGTCTTCTAATACAGGTATTTTATACTTAAAAGAAGGCTTCAGCCTACACTATGTAAATGTCTCTGTTAAACAATAAACTTTTTTTTTTTTTTTTTAATCAGTTTTCATGGTCTCCACATGTCTGCGAGGTCAGCAGACGGGTCTTTGCGTCTTTCCACTCTCTCAGGCGACTCCAGAACTTCTTGCCGCGGCAAACCAAAATTACCCTTGCGCAGTCCCTTCTCCTGCCGCTGATTGACTATGCCGATGTTTCATGGGCGAGCGCAAACGAAGGGCAACTGGACTAACTCGAGCGACTCCAGAATCTCAGGATTCGGTTTATCTTCGGACTGCGCCAATTTGACCATGTCTCTCAATACCGTAAGGAGTTGGGGTGGCTTCCGATTCGTCGTCGCACAGATTCGCACATTCTTCATTATCTTTTCAATATATTGAAAAATCCGCGCTATCCTAACTACTTTCGAGACCGTATCTCTTTTCGGGAGATCGGCTTCGTAGATCTCACACTGTCTCACTTTTGGCCACTCCTCGGCATAACACCGCTGCGTATGAGCACTCTTTCAGGTTGCGAGCGGTCCTGCTTTTGAACGAACTTCCTTGCACTATTAGAGACAGTCCTACCCTTTTCTCTTTCAAGAAACGTATTAAAGAGCACTACCTCTCCCTTTCGTAAAAGTTATTGTATGTATATATTTATTATATGTAAAGTGTATGTAGTATATCAGTATGTATAGTAGTAGTTCTTCTGTATTTAGTATTTGTTCGTTTATATTTTATTTAAACTTGTTATTGTGCACTGCCTACCCTTTCATTATATAATTTTTCCTTTCACGCCTGGTTTGCTGGAAGAGATCTCTTTTTAGAGATAAGCTTGCCTTTGTACATGTGTTTTCTTTTAATGGAACTGTTTTAATTATTGTGTGCAATAAAGAATTGTGAATTGAATTGAACTCAAAACCACAGAATAATTAATAGACAAAGCCAACAAGAAAACCGGCCATGTCTCGACAGTTACTTGCATGCCCAATACTTGCGCGTCTGTTTACACGTGCCAGTTTTGCAGCCCCCGCGTCCCCTTCCTCAGCTTGCATGCAAGAAAATGAAATGGTGTGCAATCTACATGCATGCAAGTTAGCGTATACACATAAAAGTAGCTTGCACGTGCAAGGAGCTTGTATGCAAGTACTATGCAAGTGTACAAGCTACATGCATGTGTAAGTATTCCCGGCTTTAAGGCGCGATTCCATTATGCAAGTCTTGCATGCATGTATGACGTCACACTTGTGTGCAAGTAATTTGAATTGGAAACACGATTTTGTTCAACTTGCAGCTTGCATACAAGTTTTTAGTGGCATACAAGTAGTTGCACCGTGCTTATCATGAAAACAAGACGTGCTGTGGTTGCCGCTGCGTGCAACTTGCAACTTGCGTGCAAATGAGCTGACTTGAGTGTTGTGCGTACAAGTTTGAATCGAATTGCATGCAAGTTGCAACTTGTTTACAAGTTGATGTTTCCACTATGCAATTTGCATGCAAGTTGTAACTTGTATGCAAGTCACTTGCATAATGGAATCGCGCCTTTACGAACGAACCATTTACCAAGCCCTTGTTGACCCACAAATCGGTCTTAAGACGGCGCCCTAGGCAAAAACAGCCTTTAGCAATACACAAATCGCTCGGAATGATTTATTTATTTATTTATTGACCGAGCGAGCGAAGCGAGCGAAGCGTCTCCGTTTCAGGTTTGGGCAAAATTGCTTTCGTATGTCCGGTTGTTCTCCTCTACAGGTCGCATTTATGAACCGATTCTCGTGAAATTTTGTGAGCAGGTTGGAAAAATAAATAGAATTTTTTTACTCGAGCCAGTTTTTTGATTTTTTTCAAAATGGCGGAGATATGGGGTTTTAAAATGTAAAAAAATCGCTACAACCCAAACGGCTCGATGGATATTAACAAATGAGGTGTCGTTGGATTCGTAAAGACCATGAGAGTGAAACAGATGAGCGAGCGAAGCGTCTCCGTTTCAGGTTTGGGCAAAAATGCTTTTGTATGTCCGGTTGTTCTCCTCTACAGGTCGCATTTATGAACCGATTCTCGTGAAATTTTGTGAGCAGGTTGAAAAAATAAATAGAATTTTTTTACTCGAGCCAGTTTTTTGATTTTTTTCAAAATGGCGGAGATATGGGGTTTTAAAATGTAAAAAAATCGCTACAACCCAAACGGCTCGATGGATATTAACAAATGAGGTGTCGTTGGATTTGTAAAGACTATGAGAGTGAAACAGATTATATAATTTTAGTAAAAAGTCAATAGGTTGTATAAAAGATCGCGAAATGTAGTTTACAAAGTTATTGGTGCGGCTACTTTCATACTGCATGTACGTAACCAGGTACATTCATAAGTTTGTATGTGTTATTGAAAGAAAATTATTTGGGTTATTTTTTTTATGTGTTTTAGCAGTTCAGCTTTCCCACCGACATACTCGCGAGGTCTACAGCTCACAGAGCCACTAGTTTATAATACACAAAACAGCAGTACAGACAAACATTACAACATTAAGATTAGAACAAACATTTCCGTCTGCAACGCCAAAAGCATGTGTATACAGCATTACTGACACACTTTACAAGGAGCACATAATAATACAAATCTATAGTTATTTAATGGATTATTTAAGGTTATTTAATATTAATTATGCACATATTGAATACATGTGCATGTATAACAAGAGAAACTGAAACTAATTAAACAATTTTAAAATTTTATATTTAAAGCATGGCAGTGAATCGTGATAGATGTCAGGCCCGTTGGGATCATGATTAGCTGCGACTGCGTTGTAAGAACGACATATCCTCACCAGTGGGTTGTTGGTGCTGACGTTAATTCTGCAAGGGGGGATAGAAAAAGTGCGGGGGATTCTCACGGATCGGTTAGGGACGTGGATTTCAATGTTTGATAATAGTGATGTTTCTATGGTGCCTCTGACTATTTTATGAAGACAGACGAGGTCTTGGAATTTCCTACGGTTTGCAAGTGTATTTATGCGGTAGTGCTTACATCTCGTCTCATATGAGCTGAGCGTACGACGATGACCAAAGCGTGTACACAGCATACGCAGAAATCGCTTCTGTACGGACTCTATTAAGTCAATATGGACTTTATAAAGTGGAGACCATATAATAGAGGCATATTCAAGCCTGCTGCGGACCAGGGTGTTATAAAGGAGTATTAAACTCTTTGGGTTCTTGAAAGTCTTAGTGACACGGGAAATAAAACCTAGGAGTTGGTTGCATTTAGGGATGAGTGCTGCATAGTGGTGATTGAAACTTAGTTTCTCGTCAAAAATGATGAGTATTATTGCTGTACGTTTTTTCACTAGCTTGTTTATCACGAGTGTCAGCGTGACTTCGCTTTCCCATTTAATAAACGTAATTTTATTAATTTTGCTCGATAGAAAAGTCTCATAGTTGCCAGAAAATCTGTCTGTCACAATGTTTTATTTTAGAATTTCGCACGGCATCTGAATTTGAGTTCTTGCTATATTATATCTAATCTCATTATAGAAAGGGCACAGTATGTTCCTCAGTTGGACTTGCTTAGCTGGCTTTAACTTTTTTTATTATTTTATTTATTTAATTTCTTCTAATTCTAAGTTCTGATTGCCTAGGGCCCGCCTTTAAGCATTACCGGCTCCGGACTCTCCAACCCCAGGGTCTGCTGATCTGCGCAGGCCTGAGCGGCTCCTTTAGTATTGCGTTTAGCCGGCGGCGGCGGCCTGTCTATTATCTCTTCCGTGCTTTAGTGTAGGCCGGTTCTAACCTTATACAGGGTGTTTGGAGTATGGTGCGACAAAAAAATCTGGGAAGTAGCGGGGCTTGCACTGGACACATTTCTGCTTGAAATCCTGTCCCAAGTTGCGTAGTGGATGATTATTTAAAGATTTCTTGAAAAAATACCCTATTCTTCAACATAATCCAATATATTTTAAATAAATATTTAGCTTAATTATTGAACATATCATTAATTCTTGTATTGTTAGATAGTTAGTCTTCCTAAGTAACTCGAAACTTCTAACAACTGGTACATAAAAAATAATGTTAATAACTTACTCGTCTTTATAAATATACTCGTCAAGATAAACATATTTTTTTCAAAATTCTGCTTGACAAAACCTAAAAGCTAGTAAGTTTTTAAAATCACTTTAAAATTTTCTTCAGTTAATGCCCTTTCTAATGGTATACCAAACATTACAAAAGCTTCCACACTTTGGTGATAAAATCAAGATGAGACGCCATGGTCGGCTGATCGAGTCCCAAGATGAGACGCCATGGTCGGCTGATCGAGTCCCAAGATGAGACGCCATGGTCGGCTGATCGAGTCCCAAGCTTCGACCAAAATAATTCAACCAAAATAAAAGGTGATGGGATCTAAGTATTTCCTGCGACTAGTACTCCCCCCAAAATATTGTTAAAACTGTGCTTACCTTTCCCCCAGGTTAAAACTAATTATTTTGGTCTAGGCTTAGGACTCGATTAGCCGACCTTGGTGACTCATCTTGATGATTGTTATCACGAAACGGTAAAAGATTTCCTAATGTGTGGTATACCGTTAGATAAGTCATGATCTGAGAAAGTTTTCAAAGTGGTTTCAAAAACTTACTAGCTGTTAGGTTTTGAGTAACAGAATTTCAAATTATCATCTTTACATTAACAATTAACCATTTACAAACTTTCGAAGTCAATAATCTTATTCTTTGTGTAACAGTTGTTAGAACTTTTGAATAATTTCTCGTATTAAAATAAAGTAATTACTTACCTACTCATTTAATTATCACGAGAAATAATCAAAATATGATGGATTATGATTATGAGGAAGAATCGGGTATTTTTTCCAGAAATCATATAAAAGACACAAGTACGGCCGGCCGTTATAGTATATTTTCCTTAGATTAGTATATTTTCCTTCATAGATGACGGGAAGCCATGGTGCAATGGTAGTGTGTACATCTGCTCCTCCTACTTCGTCCTCACAACATTCACAGCGAATGGCGAAGGCGATATCATGCCGAAAAACGTTTCTGAGGTACCTCACCATATTCTGTATTAGTCACAAGAAATATGGCTTGAATAGAAATGTAGAAATGGGGCTTTTATGGTAGACTGCACAGCAAGGCGAAATCAGCACTCTCTGTTTTGAATTTTGGGACTTGACAATATGTGTTTCGCGTGATAAACAAAGATGACAATTTGACATTCAGCCCTCGTGGGCCGGATCGATTTAATTGCTGATAATGATGGCTCCATACTGTTTGTTCATCAGATAATTCTAAGCCATGGCCTGTATGGAGTGTTGCCAAGACTCCAGTTTGTACCAATTTCTTGCGCAATATTCTTGAAAATATAAATGCTCATAAAATTAACTAGACTGTGAACATCATCAGGTGATCTACACATCTATCCTGATGATAGTATCCACGATGCTGTACCTGGTCTACATCGGCGAGTTCTCGAACATCATCCAGTACCAGTCCTTCAGGTCTTTCAGTTTCTACTGCAAGTACTTGGAGTTGCAGGTATTTATTGTTTGTCGGAGGGGGAGGGGAAAATATTTTTAAAGATGGAGAAGGAGTCAGACCTCCTTTAATTGTGTCCGATTCGATAAATCAAGCATGTTTCAGCTCGTTTGTAGCGAACGAACTAAACATACCTTTTGCCATCGTCCCAAGTACATATCCCAAATAATTTAAATCTGTATTACTTAGGCATAAACCCTGTACCTACCTATCTATAGGTACAAAGTTTATCCGACTAATTCTGAAGGGCATACTAACTAAAATTACTTGACAGAAAGAGCTCCGGCAGCTCTTATGCGGATGCCATAGAAGATTCCATTTTCAAACTCACTTGAATTATTTTAAAATATTGATGAACTAGTATAAATAGTGAAATTCGTAATTGGCCTTGTAAGTTCATGTTTCCGAATAGCTGTAAGAATGGCTATGTGATTTTTGTTCATTAATAAAATAAAATAACTAATTCAAAAGTGAGTTCGAAAATGGAATCTATGCCAACGTAAGAGCTAATATTGTCAAATAATTTTATATTCTGGCCGCTGAGAGAATGCGATCTTGACACATGTATATGTCCCTGTCTGTCTGGCGGCCAGAGTATAGTGAGTGTGCCCTTCAGAATTAGTGTCAGTATCAAAAAAAATAGGTACCTACAGCATTATCATGATATGACTTAGACCGTACTAAGATTAGCCAAAAATGTAACTCAACTTATCCTATCCGTCCACCCACCCCCAGGAGTTTCTAAAGAATAACCGCGTGTCCAAGAACCTGGTTCACCTGCTGAACAACTACTCGAAGCATCTGTGGCGCGAGGCGCGCGGCGAACAGCTCCCGTTCTTCTTGAAGTCGGCGCCGCATTGCCTGAAGCAGCGGGTTATGTCCGCGGCCTACCTGGAGCACTTCACCTCGGTTAGTGCTTTATCCTTTGCATCCTGGGTTTGCTGGATGCAATTCCTTATTGGAGATAATGCTTTGATTTCGATTGTGGCTAAGGTGTCTTTCACTGAATAACCTGGTGATTGGAATTTTCTTTTTTTAATGAGTATTCGTTCATATATCAATACTAATATATATTTTTTGTTTCAGAATGCCTTGTTCATGAATTGTGAAGCTGCATTTTTGCGACAGCTGGTTACCTGCTTACAACTTTATATTTACGATGAAGGTAATTAAAATTTACCTTGAAACAGAACTTTAAGTACCTAATTAAGTATAAGTTTGTGTTTAAATAACTGACTAATGAACGCTTTTCTATGATTGATTTATCAGTCCTTATTTTAATATCAAGTCAACAAACTAGCATCACTATGCTGTATTTTTGCAGACAAGTTCGTGGTAAAAGAAGGTGAGGTGACTGACACCATGTACATTGTCCACACGGGGCGCATCCTGGAGAAGTCCGAGAACCTGGGACTGGTCAGAATGTATCAGACTGGAGAGTATTTTGGAGTGGTAATTTCCCATTGACGCTTCATTTGTATATGTAGATATGATAGAATCAGGGACTTGGCCAAATCCCTAATCAAATCCCGAGAAATTATAAAATAATGACATGATTTTAACATACCCGAAGACAGATCTGAGGATTTGACCAAATCCCGAACAAATATATTGATTTGGTCGAATCCATATTCGATTTCAGCGAAATTACAAAAATACATGTCAGACGATGTCCCAAAAATAACGTGCCGGCTATTACGCGTAACTAATGTTTTCTGTCTTTGGACTGAACGACTGAAGGATTATACATCCCACAAAAACTTAAGTCTAGGTAATTAATGTATAACGATGGCCAAATAAAAGATCAACTTCTTCTCACTTTACGGTTTTATTATTCGTTCTTCATGGTAGTTTTTCATAAAAATTATATCCATTCTGCTCGTTTTACAAATCCAGATACAATCCCGCGTATTTTGACAACAGCTCTCGAATGCTAGCTTTTTAAAAAACCAAGAGTACAGACGAATGTACAGACCACAATTAAGGCTACCTACAAATTAGTTCGTTACAAATGCGAAAACTAATTAAAACATCTGCATGCTTATGCACAATTGAATAATAAATAAATTCAGCCTTTGGTTTCAGTATTCCCAACACAAGAGACGCTTTTAGACACCATAACATTAAATTATGTGCATTAGGTATTTTATTTGTGTAATAATTATGTTTTTCTTGTTTTACGTGTTTTATTTTTATATGACGAAGCTATTGTGGAGATTATTGACATTGTTATTATTATTTTGATTTGTAACCTACAATACAGTTGCAATTTTCGCAGGTACAAGGCCTTGGAAGAGATCTACCATTTACCAGTTCGTACTGGACAATTCAGAAGTCACAAATCCTTAGCCTCACCATCGACGACTGGGACAAGCTACTGCTTCAGTTCCCTGAAAGCCACGACGCTATCTACAAACACTTGAAGGACATGGACCCAGATGTTGAAAATCGTAGTCAAGATACCAGCTTATTCAAACAAGGCAATCCACGTTCATCAAAATCACCCTCGGCAACCATCTCATTTGCCAAGTCGAAGTCAGCGTTAAAACCAAAAAAAGACATTTCTTACCTGTTTCGACAGACTTCTGATCGCAATTTACCCGGAATCGCTCAAAAATCTTCGACTAATAATACTGCAAACTGGATACACATGGAGTCACTGCAAAAACAGCGCAGTTTTCGTGCAGTTAAGTTGCCCACCACGGCCACTACAAGCACACCTGCTGTGGAGTCTCTAGCTTCAGCGACCAGAGACGGTGGGAGCTCGCCCGCCACGCCTGCAGACACTGGCACCACCATGGCAACTATTTTAAAATCGGCATGGAAATTTCTGGGCGGTGTCATCGCTCCAAGTGAACATCCTCTAGAGGAAGTGCGTGAAGTTAAGATTGAGGACCTCAACATGCAGGCAAATGACCTGCTTAAGCCGCGTGATGAGACAGCGGCTATGTTTAGAGATGAATCAATGAGCGCTATAGAGTTGAGCCACATTTTAAGTCACCCTGAGTTGCTGCGTCCATTACATAGAGATTTTAACATACATAGACCAGGAGAAGCTGAATCATCAAAACGCAAAGACGAGCCTAGTGACTATAAAAGTGAAAAGTTGACTGAAGAGGCAAAAGACGAGACTTCGGATAAGGAAAGACATGAAATAAGAGATGAATTAGTTATTATTAAAGAGAAATCTGAAGATGAATTACCGGTCGATAATTTGTCTTCTACTGTTATTGCGTCTTCTACTAAAATATCATCATCATCATCCAAGCCCACTAAACGCGTAACGTACAAAGATATGCATAAAGATTCAACTAAAAAGAGTGTTGACATCACACTCACTGAATCAGAAATAACGGACAGCAGACCTGATAAAACAGCTTTAATAACTCCCTCTGGTCATACCAGTGACAATAAAGATTCAAATGATGAAGACAAAAAAGATTCTAAAGAAGTTGACAAAAAAGAATCAGAAATAACGGACAGTAGATCTGATAAAACAGCTTTAACAACTCCCTCTGATCACTACAGTGACAATAAAGATTCAAATGATGAAGACAAAAAAGATTCTAAAGAAGTTGACAAAAAAGAATCAGAAATAACGGACAGTAGACCTGATAAAACAGCTTTAATAACTCCCTCTGGTCACTACACTGACAATAAAGATTCAAATGATGAAGACAAAAAAGATGCTAAAGAAGTTGACAAAAAAGAAGACGATAAAGATAAGAAAAAAGGAGATGAGTATAATGACACACCATCTACATCTAAATAAATATGACTTCAAGACATCTTTGCTTATATGACTAAAGGTTTTATACTTATTGTCACACAACATCTGATTCTATCCAATATATTTTTAGGAAAGTATTTCATTGGACTTACATATTTATGCAGCATAATCGTCCCGTTCTGCAGAGTTCATTAATATTTAATCGGTAGCAATGAGTAAGTCGGCCGTCTTATGAATTACTCTGTGGCTCAGCATGCTTGTATTTATATGGCTCCTTGCCAACATCTTCAACTATTTCGGTGAGCAACGCTAACTGAAAGCTATTAATTCGGCTTTTGATTCTCTATCTCTATCTATCATGTTTATTCCATTCAGCTTTTATTCCTCAAGGTTCTCGATGCAATGTCTCAAATATTTATTCACATTATACCTACTTACATATTGAAACCTACTGGGACTCTGCCATATATTGCATGGATTGTTTAAATTAAACTTTTTATCACCGGGATTTTCTATGGATTAGCAATGAAAAATATAAACTTAGTACTTTATATTTGGTTGTCAAAACAACTTTATTGTATAGACCATAGAGTAACTGGTATAAACATCTATATACAAGTCTTTCTATAAAAATACATAACAAAGATCATAAAGATACTAACATGTTCTCATCGGTTTTTATTTCCATGGATCTACGTCTTTCGCATAATAAATTTTCTTTTAATGTACTTGGAATGCGAAACAAAATTAAGTTAGTTTTGTTTAAAAATTTAAATTGATTCTTCATGTCATTCTTTCTTTCTTCATCGCTCCTGTGTCATCTTCTTCATTGCATAACTATTCATCTTCTGTAATTTCTGTTTTATTGGCCTTAATGCTTATGGTATTTAAATGCTTCTTCTACTATAACCGCTTAACTTAATATTAACTTAGTGACTAGAATTACGGTTTCTTATGTTCTACAAATATTTTTAACGCCTCCCTTCATTGGTCTCATGTTTGGGCTTGTCTTGGTTCTGCCTTCTGTAAAGGAAACAAAAAAAGTGTGATAATTACCTAATTGTCATTTGAACATTACATAATATTGCGTGTAATAAATGTGAATTAGATGAAGAGTAAATTGACGAGCGAGCGAAGAATCTTTATTTCAGGATTGGGCAAAAATGGTTTCATAGTATTTGTTGTAGTTGCGGCAACTAGTTGCGGAAAATTTCAACTTTCTAACTATTACGGTTCGTGCTATACGACCCGCTGATGGACGGACGGATGGACGGATGAACGGACGGACGGACGGATGGACGGACAGACGGACAGCGGAGCCTTAGTAATAGGGTCCCGTTTGGCACCCTTCGGGTACGGTACCCTAAGAAATCGCTACCACCCAAACGGCTCGACGGATAATAACAAATTTAATGAGGTGTCGTTGGATTCGTGGAGACCGGTAGACCGTGTGAGAGTGACACAGACTTTAGAATTTTAGTGAAAATTCAATAGGTTGTAGATTGTAAAATGTAGTTTACAAAGTTATAGTTCAAGAAAACTAGATTTCAGTGTATGGAAAGGCAAAATAAAGGGTATCTTTTATCTATCAGGATATGTAGGTTATAGAGCGGGGCGGTATTTTCCATTTCAAAAGAAAACCGTACACGATACATAAAAAGTGTGCAGGAACGAAATAATCCTTGATAATTTTACTATATACATACAAAAGCGATATCACTAATATCAAGCGCAATCTGCCACCAAGTACGAACGTTTTTAATCATTTATCGGACCCGAAGAAGTGGATTTGGACCGGCACAGATTTTTGTTTGCTTTAACAAATTAGTGGCACAGGCTGAATGATGTGTAGGTAGCCCATTTATGTCCATCGAGGGGCACAGGCCTTTACCCGGATACGAGTAAGATTGAGTCATACTCCAACACTACTACATACTACAACAAGTAATGATAGTAGCCGGGACCTACAGTTTAACGTGCCATACTTAATACAAACGTATTATTTCTTCGGTCAGCACCGGGATTTAGATGAAAGTTACTTTTTAGGGTTCCGTACCCGAAGGGTGACAAACGGGACTCTATTACTGAGACTTCGCTGTCCGTCTGTCCGTCCGTCCGTCCGTCTGTCACCAGGCTGTATCTCATGAACCGTGGTAGCTAGACAGTTGAAATTTTCACAGATGATGTATTTCTGTTGCCGCTATAACAACAAATACTAAAAATCAAAAGAAATTTAATATTAAGGGGGGCTCCCATACAACAAACGTGATTTTTATGCTCATTTTTGCTCGATATTGATAATGGTAGCAGGTAGACGCTTAAAATGTTCACAATATATTGAGTATATTATTTACTTAAAAAATAAATAATTAAATTAAAATTAAATTAATATTTAGGGAGGGCTCACATACATTTTTTTTTGCGGTTTTTTATAGATAATGGCACGGAACCCTTCGTGCGCGAGTCCGACTCGCACTTGGCCGGTTATTATTTTTGCCAATATTTTAGGTAATTTTCTTGGTGCGGCTACTTTCATGCTCCATGTACGTAACCAGGTACATTCATAAGTTTGTATGTGTTATTGAAAGAAAATGCAGTCGGGTTATTGGTTTTTATAATAATTCCATCTGTTCATGCGATAAACTTCATGTAGGTACGATGTGAGCGGTGAGGAGATGGAAAATAATGAAATAACCGGCCAAGTGCGAGTAGGACTCGCGCACCAAGGGTTCCGATCACACTTGGAGAGCGTAACACGTGTAATTATTTCCACATACAAAAATAAAGTGTGATGTCATATGGATGTCATCCATGTAAACCAAATTGAATATTTATTCAGAAAGACAGAAATGTGCAGTTATCAGATTTTTCCCTTTACTTGTGCTATAAGACCTACCTTCATTCCAAATTTCATGACCCTAGGCCACCCGGAAGTACCCTATAGGTTTTGACTCCCTTGCGAATTCCACGCGAGTTCATACAAATTCAGCAATATTATGATATGACATAATATCGCGGTATCTTTTGATTGCGTGGACCTAGAAGTTTAATTTTTTTACAGCTCCAATGGACCATAGACCTGAGTATAATCGATATTAATTTCAACATGATACGTCCACGCGTTCTTGAGAAAAGGGGTCGTGACTCTAATTCCCGGTGTGTCGCTCGCGAGGTCTACACTACACTACAGCTCACGGACTTCACGGAGCCACTAGTCTGACTTTCAGCCCACATACTTAATAATTATTATTTCGTTCAGCTATGATGCTGAGGCTGAAAATATCAGCAGATAAGTAGGTACCTACTTGCGTCACAAAATTATGTTTACTCGTTAAAAGCAAAAATGCGGTATCTGTACCCGCAGACACTTTTGTGGTATGTCAAAAATAAATATTGAAAAATTGATCACTGGGCTGCTGAGTTTTGATGATGACGCCAGAGCGGCGGAGCAATCAAAATAAATTGATGTTACGTAGAATCTTTTTACAAGAAAAATATGAAAAAAAGGCAGGAACATGGAATCGGAAGCATTGGATTGCATTAGCATTGATGTGCTGTGGATTGGCTTTGGAAGTTACATTTGTAAATATCCGCAATAAAGTGCAGTGTAAGTGAATGCACTGAAGTCATAAGTTCATTTTCCAAGTGTAAGACTAAGTTTCCGTCAAAACCTAGAGAATCGGCCGCGTCGTTCGTCTAATATTACATTTATTTTTCGATTCTAAATAATGATGGATTGCTGTCTGTCTGTCTGTCTGAATGAGTGATTTATTTACTGTATGCTCGATTTCTCTCAGTTTTCATAGGATTTTGTGGATGTAAACATTTGACGAATCGTTTTGGCATCGCGGTGACTGTTGACGAATCCGAAATTTAGAATCTGTTATTTTACGTTCTACACACACACCGTGAAACTGAAATATCCACGGAATGTAGTTCAAAACAATTCAAGAACTAAAGCATCTCGGCACTTTCTTACATCTTCCGAACAACAATAACAACAACAAAAGTCAAGCCTTTTGTCATGCGGTATGGCAGAGGCATATTCAGTCAATTAGAGTAGAGTTCGCAAATTGATTTATGTTTTCAAAAACCTACGTCATGTTGCTGATCCCAACCTCCTAAAGTCAGTCTACTATGCCTTCGTCAATCTCTCTTACTTTATTGCATCACCGTTTCGGGTGGAACGCACAAGACTACTTTGTTGGGTCTCGAGAGGGCGCAAAGGTCTGTCCTAAAAGTATCTTTCGGCCTTTTAAGTTCCCTACATATGAACTACTACAGTTGTGCGGGGTTCTCAGTGTACGACAGTTATTTATACAACAATGCCTGCGATTTGGGAGGCAACATGAACTATACTAACTAAACTAATTAAAATGGTGTGTTTGAAAATGGAATCTGTGGCCACCGCGCAAGAACTGTCGGATTTGAAGGTTGTCAGTGCCTTTAGTTCCTCTAGTTTAGTGGTTTTGACACCTCCCAAATAGCCCCCAATGCATCCTTAAAAAACATAGCCAACTCAATTATGACCCCTCATTAGGTCTTTCCAAAAGAGGGGATTATGTCTTCCCTTATGAGACGCGGTTTCATACAGCTTTTATCCAAAGATTTTTCCCTTTCCTTGGTATTTTCCTTTATAATAAAGCTAATAAGCTACTAAAAATTTATTCGATGAAGTACTTGTCCTGCAAAATAACAATCTTCACGTGGCTAAAAAATATATCCTATGAGGGTACTGAAGCCCTTCTACAAATAGTTTCATAAAACTTCCCAAATTTTTGTCCGCCAATCCCTACATACTAAATTTTAATTCATTTTGTGTACCTTACTGAAAATTCATATAGTCTCATTCCCCTGGTAACTAAACTCAATGAAAAGTTCATACATTCTTACATAACCCACTTCCCTCATTCCTTCCTAATCCTCTTCCTCACACACCCACACTTACACTACACAACACATATCTCATTACCAATTTCATAAACTACTTTTTGATGGTGTTTTATTAAACTTGTTACAAAATTCAATGACCAAACAATGGAAGAGCCCTGCCTCCTGAAATACAGGTGATAAACCTAGTTTAGGAGACTGGGATCCACACAACTATGTGACTAACTTTCTATTGAATAAATTATGAATTATGAATAATTATGAATTGTAATAGAGCTTCTCAGTAACACAAAGTCCTGTGTGTGTTGAATGAGTCTTTGACCCCGGTGCAGAACTGCCAACACAAAGTCTGAATGGCGCCAGTTGCATTGCAGCCGAGATACTATAACTATACTCGACTGTTACTGGGTGTCTGAGGCTTTTCAATTAAAACTCAAAAAAAAAAAACTTGTAATGACAAAATAATGAATAAAATTACAGAGTGGAGCTTGAGTTCGCTAGTTTGAAAAATATGCAAAAAAGTGGCCAAGTGCGAGTCGGACTCGCCCATGAAGGGTTCCATAGTATCATGTAATTATTACACTAGATTTTTGTGTTGTAACTTTGTTTTTAGTCTTTGTATGAATGACAAAGTTATCTTTGCAGTTATTCATAAATGTATTATATCTTAAAAACCGCTTATTATATTTTGTTCAAACCAATTTTTATCGAAAGTTTATATTGAGATACACAGCATATATTTTTTATAGATTTATCACTCTCTTACTTTAAAGGTTAGAGGGCGGGGGACACAATTTTTTCCACTTTGGATGGGTTTGTCTCTTTAAAGATTGACTTTGAGGAAAAATGGTTGAAGAAATCTCCACTTCATTTTTGGAGACCTATCTATAGACATGTAGGTTTGATGAAAAAAAAAATTTGGTTTCAGTTTCATGTATGGGGAGCCTCCCTGAAATTTTAACACACTGTACATGTAAAATAATAATTTATGAATAAATAAATACAATACACTGTCGCTAACCACTGACCAGATCGCAACACCCCGCTGTACCTGTTTTCACTGCTGCTGCTGCTGCACTGTGTTATTCCATATCAAACTCTCGGATAATGATACCAAGACTAAATTAAATACTTAAGGGCGGGCCCTAGGCAATCGGAACTTAGAATTTCATCCTTAACTTATTTTTAGAGGTAATTAAATAAAATAAAAAAAGGTTATAGTCAAGCTGAACAAGTCTATCTGAGGAACATATATTATCTACTGTGCCATTTTTACAAGAACACAAATTCAGATGCGGTGCGAAATTGTAAAATAAAACATAGTGACAGGCAGATTTTCTGGCAACTTCAGGAGACTTTTCTATCGAGCAAAATTAATAAAATAACGTTTATGGGAAAGCAAAGTCACGCTGACACTCGTGACGCGTAATAAACAAGCTAGTGAAAAAACATACAGCAATAATACTCGTCATTCCGAGCGATTTGTGTTTTGCTAAAGGCTGTTTTTGCCTAGGGCGCCGTCTTAAGACGTCGTTCATCATGAGACCGGATATTATACAGATAATCCATTTCCTGGCTGCCGTAATTAGATTTAAATGATTTATCTTTGAAGCTTAATAAGCTCGCTAAACCGTACCTTAACTTCGACTTCACGTTATTTTTATGATCTCCTTGGCGATGGCTTCTGTTTTCATACAAACGGAATTCACTCAGAACTTTGTTATTCTGCGCTCACGTATAAATAAACAAACAGGTGAGACGTTGTCTTTACTGACATGTTTACTGTATCCTCGAAAACCAAAGCTTGTTTCAAACGAAAACCACTTGGCATGCGAGCAAAACTCATGAAAAACAACGAGCAATGCCATTTTCTTGTGTTTGATACAGTATTTACTGGATTACCCGTTTTCGCTGATGACAATGATATTATCGGTCCATCATGATCATCAGCATCATCATCATTATCATGTCACATGATCATTTAGCATCATCGTGATCATACAGGGTGTAACAGAAAGGGGTGTACAAGCCGAAAGAGGGTTGTTAGGGACATCATTCTGAACAACTTTCACTATGGGACCGACTTGATCAGAGCTAAGGATCAGAGCAACTTTATTTTTCACTCAACCACTGAACGCTTGTCGTTGTTAGATTCACAAAATATTGAGTTATACTATTTACTTTAAAAATAAATACTTAATCAAATTAAAATAAAATTAATATTTAAGGGGGGCTCCAATACAACAAACTAGTTTATTTTTCGTTTTTTAGGGCTCCGATCCTTAAAAGGAAAAAATAATCAGCCAAATGCCATCGTTTTCCAATTGATCTAAAATTTCAAGTCAGTCAAGACTATTTTTAAAGGTACACCTATCTTTTCAATCCCTGAATTCGAAAGGGGCATTGTTTCACGCTCGCCTCTCACGCAGGAGATGCAGGTTCGAATCCCGGTGCTGACCATGTACTAATGAGATACGTAATATATATCATAACATAATGTACGCTATGCGGACGACGTTCTAACAGTGATCGACAACATCGTGAAGTTGCCTCACGCTCAGTGCTCCATCCCTAGCTGCGAAGATAGGTTAGCCCTCGGTCATGCTCAGTGCTCCATCCCTAGCTGCGAAGATAGGTTAGCCCTCGGTCACGCTCAGTGCTCCATCCCTAGCTGCGAAGATAGGTTAGCCCTCGGTCATGCTCAGTGCTCCATCCCTAGCTGCGAAGATAGGTTAGCCCTCGGTCATGCTCAGTGCTCCATCCCTAGCTGCGAAGATAGGTTAGCCCTCGGTCATGCTCAGTGCTCCATCCCTAGCTGCGAAGATAGGTTAGCCCTCGGTCATGCTCAGTGCTCCATCCCTAGCTGCGAAGATAGGTTAGCCCTCGGTCATGCTCAGTGCTCCATCCCTAGCTGCGAAGATAGGTTAGCCCTCGGTCATGCTCAGTGCTCCATCCCTAGCTGCGAAGATAGGTTAGCCCTCGGTCATGCTCAGTGCTCCATCCCTAGCTGCGAAGATAGGTTAGCCCTCGGTCATGCTCAGTGCTCCATCCCTAGCTGCGAAGATAGGTTAGCCCTCGGTCATGCTCAGTGCTCCATCCCTAGCTGCGAAGATAGGTTAGCCCTCGGTCATGCTCAGTGCTCCATCCCTAGCTGCGAAGATAGGTTAGCCCTCGGTCATGCTCAGTGCTCCATCCCTAGCTGCGAAGATAGGTTAGCCCTCGGTCATGCTCAGTGCTCCATCCCTAGCTGCGAAGATAGGTTAGCCCTCGGTCACGCAAATTTGAGTATACACAGTTGCGCATCTGCCATCCCGTATGGGAAAAGGCGTGACGCTATTTTGTGTTACCAACCTGACGATACGATACGTACTATTTGTGACGTCACCAACATTGAGTCGCTATTATGAGTCCCTGCTAATTTGCGGTACTAATTTTAGAGTGTTTTAGGTTATGACGCGTGCCGCGACAGTTGGCCACGCACGAGGCGTGTGCTGGTCGCAGATTGCGGGGTTATTTTGGACCTGTTGCAATATCGCGAAACTCTCATCTCTGGATATGATGTGCGGTGCGGACATCTGGAATGCGTCAGCTGTCTCCGTTTATTTATACATAAATGTTATCCCGTCTCCCAGAATGCGTGACGGACGTGACGTGGTAGGTTTATTTAATAACGCACCAATTAGTTGATAGTTGATGATGGCACGGAAAAGAATAGGAACAGCGGACTTCTAATGATGGATAACAAATTATAATCCTTCATATTTCTGTTCTTCATGGTGGGAGATATAAACTGAAAGTTTAATGAAAGAGATCATAATTAATTACTTTTAACACCCTTTTATTAGGTCGTGTTGTAACTAAATAACAAAAACAAATCTAGGAATGGATAGTTCCTCCTTCACTACGAAACTTGGTAGGTGTTGTAAGTACTTAGTTTAGATGACGATACAATAATATTGTACGATCGAGCTGGAGCCCTATTTTTGAAATCGCTCGTGTGATATAATCGCTCGTATGACTTGCGCAACGAGTGGTTCTGACCAATCGTTGCAGGCGAATTGAATATAACGAACGAAAATCATTCGTTATGATGGCTCGTTTTAAAATTATATCACACGAGCGATTTCATGATGATGGAGCTTGAAAGTGGAAGAGGAAACCCTAGGATGCGTAATTGTAAACCCTGAGTTTGGGCTCATTCGATTTGTCGTGACAAGTCCTATTCAGCATCTTCTAGCGAAGTTCTGATGATCATCACCTGATGATCATCACCTGATGATATAGCTGGGCGGTTGTAAACTGAACACTGGGATTCGTATTCACTTGTTATCCTACCAACTTAGGGCTCATTTATTTCGTCTTGATGAGACCTCTTGATATCGATAGGGTGTTAAAGTTTGTAAATGATTTTAGGGCGGCATGCAGACAGCTTAAATTTAGATTAGCGACTTAAATCGATTTAGCATCTGTTAAATGTATGAAGTATGTTAAAGTATGAGGCTCTAATTCAGGCACTTCGCAGTCAGAGTGCTCCAATTGTGCTCTAAAACACTTTCTGGAGACACGGACACAGTTAAATCAGTTTAAGAATCTAGATTTAGACAACTCTGCAAGCCGCCCTTAAACTACTAAGTAATAATTATTTAAAAGCATAGGTGAATAACCACGTGTTTGCACTGAGCCAAACTAAACTAGCTGCGGCGTGTGAGCTTGAGCAGGTTTCTGGCAGGCCATTAATCTTCGGGGAGATGTCGGGTGACGAATGGCTGGACGCCGACGACAGAATGTTTCGCTTGTTTAATTATCACCAACGCATGAATGTATCAATGGTCTTGCGGGCTACTCGTAGCGTAATAGTAGCGTTTTTTTTTTTAGTTAATTGCGTGTACGAGTGATGAGATGAATCATTAGCGATTGGCAGAGCAAGTACTACTTAGGCTCTCTACACGTGGGGCTGCTGAAAAGAATCTAAACAGTGATGCCAACCACAAAGTACCTGGTATTTTTGTGTCACTGTGTAATCAAATGGGAGTGGGACATTACACGCGAGTTACACGGCGCGCTCGCTGGTTGAGGACTCATCTGTGATTCAGTCAGTAACCTGTATTTCTTTCTAGTAACCCCGTGTAGTGGTAATTATTGTCAGAATATTTTCAAACTTCGCGAAAAATACTGACAAAGATCCTCTACCAATAGAAAATACCTGAGCCAGTTATTTGATTTGCCGTGCGAAAAAAAACAATGTTTTGAAAACATTTTAGGCGCCATTCAGAAGCTATGACATGTCACATGACCTACGGCTAAACAAACAAAAAAACCAGCCAAGTGCGAGTCGGGCTCGCGCACGAAGGGTTCCGTACCATTATCTATTAAAACGGCAAAAAACGGGAGCCCCCTTTAATATTTATTATAATCTGTTTTTATTTTGTGTTTGTTGTTTAGTGGCAACAGAAATACATCATCTGTGAAAGTTTCAACTGTCTAGCTATCACAGTTCATGGATGACAGACGGCCAGACGGACAGACGGACAGATGGACAGCGGAGGCTTAGTAATACAGTCTCGTTTGGCACCTTTCAGGTACGGAACCCTAATAAAACCATCGAGCTATTTTTTAGCTCCGGATTTAACTAAGCGGGTTTGACTGCTTGATTCCTGCCAACTACTTTGATGGAAATGGGGTTGGAAAACTTTTTCAAAGTTCCGTTTAAAACTATGGACGAGTGCTCAAGGCGGGAAGGAAGCCAAATACAAATACTACTTAATTTATAGAAATAGGGTAATTTATAGAATGCACCTCAGAAAAATCCAGAGTACAACAGCCATAAGCTGGCCAACAGCAGCACCAATATGAAGTAGGTGGCAAAGAGGCTGGTCGTCTCATGCTGCGGCATCTTCGCTGACGGAGATGATCCTCACTTCCTCACTGGTCCAGTTGCACCTCAGAACTGACTGGAGGCAGAGACGTCGCCTGATGCGCCTACGCAGGCCCCGCCTCCTCCAGATCCAGACACGATACATACAACTCATCATTTGTTGGACTTTATAAATAAAATTGACATTGGAGGTGTCGATGGCGATGGGGCTGTTGATGCGGATATTCTGGGCGTATGTCTGCACGAGTTGACTTGAGTTGCTGGGATTTTAATTTACTAAGCGCTAATATTATTACTAGGTATTTTTAACCGATTTTCCAAAGGAGGAGGAGGTTTACAATTCGTCCGGATGTTTCTTTTTTTTTTTTATGTATGTGCCCCGATACATAAAAAACCGGCCAAGTGCGAGTCGGACTCGCGCACGAAGGGTTCCGTACCATAAATATATCTATAAATATATTTTTTTGCGGTTTTTTATATATCTATAAAAAACCGCAAAAAAAAAAGTATGGGAGCCCCCCCTAAATATTAATTTAATTTTAATTTAATTATTTATTTTTTAAGTAAATAATATACTCAATATATTGTGAACATTTTAAGCGTCTACCTGCTACCATTATCAATATCGAGCAAAAATAAGCAAAAAAAATCACGTTTGTTATATGGGAGCCCCCCTTAATATTAAATTTCTTTTGATTTTTAGTATTTGTTGTTATAGCGGCAACAGAAATACATCATCTGTGAAAATTTCACCTGTCTAGCTACCACGGTTCATGAGTTACAGCCTGGTGACAGACAGGACGGACGGACGGACGGACGGACGGACAGACGGACAGACGGACAGCGAAGTCTCAGTAATAGGGTCCCGTTTGGCACCCTTCGTGTACGGAACCCTAAAAATGGACGACGGATGGACCGATTTGAAAAAATATTTTTTTGTTTGAAAGGGTTTACCTTCCCATTGGTTCGATTAACACCAGGTCAGGATCTGATGATGGGATCCTGGAGAAATCGAGGGAACTCTTCAAATATTATAGGCAGACCTATAGTGATTTATGTGTTTTTCATAATAACTCGTGCAAATGCACATGGTAAGCATAATATTTTGGTGCGGAACTGATTATGAAGACCACACATGGCCACTAGAACTGCTCAATACTAGGACAAATACAATCTACTATGCGTGGCTGACGGGCAACGCATAGCCTAAATTGGTGGACCTAGAGCCATGAAACTTTGTACAGGTGTTCCTTAGTAGCGTGGGGTAGCACTGAGATGGGATTTGACAAAATTAGGTCCCCAAGGGGGGGGGGGGGGACAAGGGTTTCAGTTTGTATTAAACTCAATCTAATCAAATAGGGTTTGTGGAAGTCGGTTTTTTCTAAAGTTTATTTTTTGTTTCAACTATAGTTTGGAATATTACGCAGGGATTCTGGTAGAAGAATTTGCTATAGCTTTGCAAGTACCTACAAGGGGCAAGTCTACCCGCAGTCCTTACCCTGATAGTAAAAAAGCTGACCGAAACTACATTCTTACTTAGTTCTTTGATACCTAACTATTAAATACTGGACATGGTGATAACCAGTATTTAATAGTTAACTAGTAGGTAGGTAAGGTAGTCCCTTAGCACTAGCTTCCAACAACGGAAGCAACAAGTTAAAATTAACCATGACACGCTGCGCTAAAATAGATGTGGGTACTTAGGTAAGTACGTACTAAGTATAGTTTCGGATTATGTGCCCCACCTACCTGAGATTCCAATAATAGTATTTCAAGTCACAATTATAATGATCCAATGGCTGACCGTACCCGCATTGTTTGATTATAAGCGATGAAAACCACACTAACAACAATTTCTTGGCTCTCACCACATAAACTTGAATACTTACTTTATACTTTATACTTTATTGCACAAAAAAAACAGAATACAGTCACTTAATAATGAAAAAAACATGTACAAAGGCGAGCTTATCTCTAATAAGAGATCTCTTCCAGCAAACCTAGGATGGACAGAATGGACCTTGAATACCTACCTACCTCGATGAGTAATAGCTAAGCCATCCATATGGAAGAGAAACAACATAGCGTCACGACTTTTCCCATACGTGGCGCCAGAGTAACGTCCACACTCAATAGGGAAGAGAAAACACATTCAACATATAGGTTAGATACCTAACCAGCAAAAATATCACTTCGGTACATTGAGTTACATTTACTTACGTAAACTCTCAGACATAGACGACACGATACAGAACGTGCATGCGACACACATAAACTTACGTTGCTAATAAGCCAAAGAGTACAGCAGCCATAGGAAGAAGAGGAGCAGGACCAGGATCATGTATGTGGCAGCTAGGTTTGCAGTCTCCGGATTGGGCATGGTGTCTGGTTAGGCGGTCAATAGGAACTGAGGTACTGAGTGCTTTATGGCTGGCTTTAGGCGCTTACGTAGGAGCACAGGGAAGGACTTTAAAAGGTGAGCTTTATAGAGTCTGTCAAGATATTTTTATGGATTAATGAAGGTCGATCAGTTAAACCTTGAAGAGAGTAATGTTGTAGAGTTTATGTTTTACAAGTAAACAAATTATTGCCACTCTAAATTAAAAACAAATAAATTACGAGGTCCCAGCTGCGAGGAAGGAGAATCATGCTCAAACAATACTATCTATTATGTACGATGTCCTGATGAAACTTTAAGAAAGAAGGCGAAAACAAATAAACATAATGCCTTTTCCCATACTGTGTGGTAGAAGCATAATTGGTGAGTGGTTTATGTTAAAACAGCATTCTAAAGATCACCTCACCTTCAGTTTAGAAGGCCGAGTAGAGCAGCCAGAGCGACGCCAGCAGCAGCAGCAGGATGCCATAGGTGGCGATCAGATTAGCGGACTCCGAGTTTCCCAGCATCTTGAAAGAAATAGCCGAAACGTAGAGTACCTCCCACAGACACGACTCCGAAGCAACTGAGAAAACCCACGAGTTGGCCAACAAATAACTAACAATATTCTCTGCATTTTCTTGAAACAGTACGATTAATTACAGCCCGCGATGTGAATCGCTTGTCACAGTTTGCCTAAAGCATAAGTTTTTACCATTTTGTTTTCGTCGTTTTTCACTGCCAGAGTTTTATTTTTGGCACCAAATAAAAGGGGCGCGGTGCTTTTGTTTTTTGAGCATTGTGTTCGTAAACAATAGTAGTCTTTGCCCCGCTGCAGATTGCTGGAGTTGGAGCATACTGACTGAGGCCGACCCTGGTCGTGTTTTACTACTGGAAGGTCGGCGATAAGCTGCGGCTATTTGCACCGCACTGGAGCATCGGTGTGGTAATTTTGGCTCGAAAATAACCACGAAGTCGGTACCAACCGGGTACCAACTGAATACAGAGAATGCACGGAATCAAACGAGAATTTAATCACACAGAGACAAATCTATTTATTTATCGCAAACAGTTCCTAGGATTCTCTCTGCACATCGTTTGAAGTTTTCAATTTACGCGGGAATCGTAATAAAAGTGCTAACATTTGGATAAATGATGGACCATTTCCTCCAGTTATATTTTTAGGTGTTTAGTCAGAAAACCACTACTTACTTCAATGTCATGTGATGTACTTATTTATTAATATAAATAATTAATCATCTTCATAAATAGATAGCTCTAACTAGGTAGGTAAGGTAGACATAGTAGCCAAGGATGTCACCTCAGATCTGCCAGCCCGAACAGGAAAAGGCGTGACCTCTGTCCTAGATAGAAGTGTCGAATGGCGCAAGCCGGGAATGTCTCTGCCACACCGTGTGGGAAAAGACTAGGGCCTATTAGCTAGACGGGGCGACGGAATAAATATCGACATTGACTTAATCTGAGAATAAAATAAAGTTTAACCTAACCTCTCATTCAATGCAAGACTGTTATTAGGTAGGTAAGGTACTGTACTACCATTACGGTAGATTGATAGGTATGTATGATTATTAGTGATTACATTTGAGTTCAAGCGTCGTTCGTTGAAGGTATCTGGAATCATTCCAAAGCATTCAAAGCATTTTTTTAAGAAATGGAATTATATTTAGCTAGGTAAGTAGGTGTTATACCTACCGATGATTCAATGACCGCTGATCACGTCACAGCATACTTTATTTTATTGCAAAGCCTCTCGTAAAATGCAAAATAAACTGTCACCAGAGTAAAGCTGATTGCTTCAGTAAGAATTTTAATGTGAACGTTCGTCGTCCAGAAACGAAAAAATATTTTTACCTGAAAACCACAAACCTCTACAGGGTGGAATGGAACCATGGAAAGGAAATTTGTTATATGTAACAATCTAGCAATATTATACTTCAAGTTGAGGGACTCATTAGAAAGGATAATGGCCACACCCAAGACAAGACACCTCTTTCAAAGGGCCGTACTACTTACAGGTGGTACCATGGCACAAACCTAGCCCAGTGACCAACCCAACACCTTGGTGAATTCCTCAGCCAACACCAGAACTACTGCCGTTCTACGTCTAATTCCATACATTGTGAGTAGAGATGGGCCGGCCGCCAGATCCTGGTTTTGCCGGGTAACGGGTAACGGATACCCGGCATAATTTTGCCGGATTAAATCGAAAGGGCTAAGCGGTGCGGGGCGACGCTGAGAGGGGATGGATGCAAGCTAACAGCCACCAACTATCAACTTCATCTATAGCCGTATATTCAAGAGCTCTATTTTTCATTCGCTCGTGTGATGATAAATGACTTGCGCAACGAGTGGTTCTGCTCTGACCAATCATTGCAGAGCAATAGAATTTAACGAACGAAATCGATTGAAAAGAGCGCTCGTTTGCAAAAGAGGGATTGAGAAATAGAGCTCCAGAACGGCTGTTTTCGGAGGCTGGATTGGTTTAAGAAAAAAAATAAACGAAACCGTCTTGATCTTATGCGTGCCGAAAAACTTGTATTTTTACATCACAATCTACCAAACTTGAAGATTGTTTTTTTAATGTAGCCGTTAAGTGTCCCACTGCTGGGCAAAGGCCTCCCCATGCTTGATTATTGAAATGAAAAATAACAAATTAATAAATGGATCTCATAATAATTTACTATAATAATAAATGGGAAATAAATACTTGATTTAATACTGTAAAGATATAAATAAATATAATTAACAGTTGAATTAAGTACAAAGTGTATTCTTTGTATTTAATAAACGCATTTTACCTAGGAAAAGAGATTTTCTTACTTTTTTTTAGGTACCGGCATTATCCGGTACCCGGCGTCATTATCCGGTATCCGCTATCCGGCCGGATCCAGAAAAAGCCGGGCACCCGGTGCATCTCTAAGTGTGAGCATTCTCCTTACAGTTTCATAGGTCAAGTATATTTTTTTTGTTCATACAAACTTTGCCCCTCCAAATCCTCCAAAATCCAGGTGGCTCCACTCCTTAAATCCATCCTTTGGACCTAAAGCAGATGAATCCTCTTGCCAAAGGAAGTCTTTAATTCACGAAACGCCGTATATTGCTACATTTAGGTTTCTAGCACGGCCGCTATGAACCAGATATGAGGGGCGGGCGCCGCCAGTTCCACGCAACACGCAACGAAACTGTCAAAAAGCGTTAGTTCCACTTCCATCTGTCACCGCAAGCCAAAAGAGCGTCAGGTCGTATGCCATTGACGCTAGCGCCTCCGTACCGGGGCCGCATTTTGTACGCGAATCCTAATGGCAATAGCTAGTATTTAGTATAGCGAGGCAGCAAAATTCAGTTTTGCGTTGTCGACGACGACGGCGCGCGGAAACTCCTAAGAAATATATTTATTGTGTTAGAGTGCTCGCACGATAAGTCTGCATTCTTTTGGCGTGTTAGTGATATAGGTATTAGTGCTGTGTAAGTGACGATTATAGGGGGGCGCCACTTCTACGCAACCTCATTCAATGATCCTGTCAAAAAAAACACAGTTCCATCCACCTGTCACCGCACGCCAAAAGATCGTTGGCAACATGTTTGATTTGATTTGAAAAGGTCTGTCAAAAAGATTGAAAAACTCCGGATGCGGAAGTGAGGATTGGGTTTCTTTCTTTTTACTTAAAGTTTACTTTTTGTTTCAATTATTACTAAATCAGATCCATGTTAACCCTCCCTTACCAAGTTGGTATTGAACCCACCGTTGCGCTTGCCGTCTGCCTAATCTAACAACCTGTTACCTGTCATTTTATGGTATCCTAAGATCTGTCCTGTCTTATCTCTAAGGCACACACATACAGACACACACACTTTACACTACACACAACACAACACACCCACACCTTTCACTCCCTGGCTCACAGCTTTTGTCAAAACTGTTATCATTATCTGTTTTATGTAATGTAAGAAACAATTGTTTGTCTTTGTATTCATATGTATCCCAACAAAACATGCATATGCATATACAAAAACGCCAGTCTCGCAGCCTGCGCAGTTTATTCTACCGTAAAAAGTTGTGAGATCTAATTTTAAACCAAGTCGGTTAATTTAACCAGTATCTGTGTATGGTAGAATCTTTCCAACAACTTTATTATCGTATACTGTTAAGTAACTACCTAATTAGTTAACTAATAACATTTATAGTGATCGGATCAATATAAGACATCTTTATTTCTTCAATAATAATTAGAATGACTTGGCAATCGCACGTAGAAAAGTTGTCGACTATAGGACCGTGTGTGCAACGTAATGTACCTATTGCTCTCGCTCCGAAATAATTCGTTGTTTTCTTATTAGTTAAGTTCATCTTTATTTAGAGATATGTTGTGTTGAGTAATAATATTCATTTGTGCTCTGGGTGCTATAGAGTGGTCAGTTGAGCGCGATTGCCAAGTTATTCTAATTATTATTGAAGAAATAAAGATGTCTTATATTGATCCGATCACTATAAATGTTATTAGTTAACTAATTAGGTAGTTACTTAACAGTATACGATAATAAAGTTGTTGGAAAGATTCTACCATACACAGATACTGGTTAAATTAACCGACTTGGTTTAAAATTAGATCTCACAACTTTTTACGGTAGAATAAACTGCGCAGGCTGCGAGACTGGCGTTTTTGTATATGCATATGCATGTTTTGTTGGGATCTCATTTCTTTTTGTAAGTAACTTTCCTTTTTTTCTTTTCGGGTACTATTTCTTGTGCGTTAGCTACCGACTTTCTCAAAGCCCACTCCCTATCTCTATGGGCTCTTCTCTGTGGCTTTGATGTTACGATTTGTGACAAGTCTGGGCGGTGAATTATATAAATATAAATCATACCTCAAACCAAACCATACCGCGATTCAGGAAATGCACACCTACACTCAGAGAAAAATCGGCTGACAAAGCGACAATAAATGCTTTGTTAGAAATTTATTGTTACCACACGTAAGTGCATCGTCGCTGCAGCTATAGGCCCATAGTGCCTGTGACATCTTTTTTATTGTTGAAATTGTTTTTTTATTTCAGCTAAAGACACGTAGATACGGTAACTATGTTAAAAATATTTAAACGGGATAACTACGGCACGTTGCCAACTTATCACCTATTATGAAGTGATGTTGTAGCAAAGTTTAATCTATCAAAATAGGCGTTGTTACTATGGCTAGTTGTGTTATTGATACGGCTAAGTGTGTTTTTGATGCGGCAGTAGCTCAAAGTACTTGTTCGTCGCAAGCGCAAACCTTTTCTCTGACTCTGCCAGTTTCAACGTGAATTTCGTGCAAAGAACACCTGTGTGCTCGTGCCGTCGTCGTGCGTGAAGAAATATGGATTTGCAGAAAATTTAAGCACCAAGCAGTCATCAGCTAATTTGTATGGAGAAGTGGAAAATAAAGATGCTCCGATCAAATCGGTTTCACAGTAAAAGTTGTCAGGATAATGTCTCCTACTCCCCAAAAAGTGTTTTCACTTGATACACCAAACACTCGGTATTAAATATTTTGTTCTTTGTTGTAATCCTAGTGTGACTCGAGTAGAGATTAATATACCATACTTTTGATAGAAATGTCTTCGTTTTTTCTTTTAGGATTCTCAAATAGGATTCAGGATTCTCTTTATCATATCTTGTGCTACCCGAGTAATGTAACATTGTAGGTTTTGATCCCTTCACTTTGTAAATGGTACACTGAAAAAATTATATATTCCCCGAAGCTTCTGTGCCTTTATTATTAGAGGTATGCGTACTTTGACCGGAGTTCTCTATGTATGCACCATACGCATGTATGGTGTTTGGTGTACAAAATAAGCATATTTCAGGGTACGCATGCTCCTGGAATAATAGGCAGTAGCTTCGTGGAGTATATAATTTTTGTTCATGGTGTACCATTAACAAAGTGCAGGTATCCAGATCAACAATGTTACTTTGCTAGAGTAGCAAAATACTTTGTCATCGGAACAAAGCAGATTTGATACTGCAGCTAAGGGAAATTAGACGTAGGGACAATATACTTTGATATGATAGTTAAAGGAATTTGTCATGGGAACAAAAGGACATGAAATCCTATTGTGACATGAACAATTTTAGCATTGTAATTTCAACAGTTGTTTTATTGCTGTTACATCAATGTTGGTAAATTTGTTGCATTAGCAATTGAAGAGTAACAATAAAAACGTTGTCTTCATTACTATGCACCTTTGACGACTGTCCAGCATCAAAGCTTTTTTGTAGCAATGGCAATATTTTTTTGAGAGTGTAGCGACATCTAATGGGGAATAGCGATATTAGACAATATTGTAACCGCTTTATTAGGGTTCCGTACCCGAAGGGTGCCAAACGGGACCCTATTACTGAGACTTCGCTGTCCGTCTGTCCGTCCGTCCGTCCGTCTGTCACCAGGCTGTATCTCATGAACCGTGGTAGCTAGACAGTTGAAATTTTCACAGATGATGTATTTCTGTTGCCGCTATAACAACAAATACTAAAAATCAAAAGAAATTTAATATTAAGGGGGGCTCCCATACAACAAACGTGATTTTTTTTGCTCATTTTTGCTCGATATTGATAATGGTAGCAGGTAGACGCTTAAAGTGTTCACAATATATTGAGTATATTATTTATTTAAAAAATAAATAATTAAATTAAAATTAAATTAATATTTAGGGGGGCTCCCATACATTTTTTTTGCGGTTTTTTATAGATAATGGCACGGAACCCTTCGTGCGCGAGTCCGACTCGCACTTGGCCGGTTATTTAAATCATAGCTGGAACCAAACCATACCGCGATTCAAGATACACATAGCGACTAGCGACATCTAATGGGGAATAGCGATGAATCGAAGAAGTCGTGTACTGAGCTTATTGATAATTAATATATTATGAAATTGGGGCTAAAATTGCGCAATGTTTGAGTTTTCCTTGGCTTTGCAGGCTAAACTCTAACCATGCTCAAAATTTTAAGCTTGTGGCTTCGCTAGAAGTAACCTTTAGAGTTTTCATGATCGTGAATCAGTGAGTCAGTGAGTGTCAAAATTGAGGAACTTTGAATTGCTGTACCTTCAACTCTACTGGTTCAAATTTATTGAAATTTTGAGAATATGTCTTACGACATGGTGCCTTTTAGCCGCCGGGAATTCAGGTTTCTATCTTTATCCACAACGGAGTAACAGGTAGGTCAAATATGCTCTGAATGGCTTCCTGTAAAGGATGTTACTGCTGCGCCCGTAAGTTTTGCTTTTTGCTCGACTTGGCTTGGGGGCGCTGCCGCGCCCCCAGATACATAGTGAAATCCCTAATTGGCCTTATGTTAAGTATTATTTGAAAGTTTCATTATTCGACTGGCTGTGGATTTGTGTTAAATAAATAAATAAATTACAGGAAGCGGTAGTGTACAGTTTCGCCATCTGGTGCGTAGTAGCATTACTAAGAATCAGGATCCGGAAGTGATGGATTTGTTTCTTTTTACAAGAAGCGGAAGTTCTGTTCCGCCATCTGGTGTGTAGTAGCATTACTAACAATTTGGATCCGGAAGTTATGAAATTCTTTCTTTTTACCGAAAGCGGAAGTACTGTTACGCCATCTGGTGTGTAGTAAGTAGCAAAGTCAAAGTCAAAGTCAATTTTTTTTATTGACCATAAAATCATACAGTTTGCTTAAATAGATGTATAATCAAAAGAATAGAATAGTAGCTGATAGAAAAATAATTAATGGTCAAGTAAAGTATCAAAATGTTGTAAGCCATAATGTTGCCAGCTTCAAAGATTGAAAAACTACCAAATGACAGCACTCGCTGGCAAGACTCTAACAACCCGTACAACCGAACTATTACCGGATCCGAATGTGATGGTTTTCTTTATTTTACCGGAAGCACAGCTGTTCATGTGGGAAAAAATCTCAGAATAATTATAAATACGGGCTTGTCAATCTTGTCGTTGTCATCTACACTCCTGTTACCTGTTACTTACAATCAACTCTTATAGCAGGACCTAAACCGGGCAGTTTTGCTTTTTCAATGCTAAAATGTTATGAATTTGTATTAAAAAAGCAGAACTGCCCGGTTTAGGTCCTGCTATAAGAGTTGATAGTAGTATAGTAACCCACCAGATCAATGAAACTCTTTGTTTACTTTCTTCCTCCAAGCTCCTATCCTGTAGCGTCATAGCGTCGACCGTCGTCATCAGTTCAGAACTACTCAGAACGGACCGAACCCAGCACAGGCAACATTAGAAAAAAACATGTGTCATTTTGACAATTCTGACAGCACAGGATCAGGAAAGAAATGGTGAAATTCGGAAATCTCGGAAAAAGTTGTTGTTGTATCTTGTAAACCCGCGGTTTTATTCTTAGGATGTGAGGAACAGGTTTCTACTGATAATATAATTTGTTTCATGGGAGAGCGAAGAGTTCCAGTTGAAGAAATGGCTACAACAAGCACAGCCGTTACCACTGTACCCCCCCAAATTCAAGAGGTACGTACTCTATCATTGTACAACGCAGTAATTTCATCTGTTATCGCACGTTTTTATTTATACTAGCTAAGATAAACAATTGTAGATAAACGGTGATCAAAATTCTCATACAAACCATCCGCGCACTAAGATGTCGCTATCAAAGTGTTTATTGTATCTAACTAAAAGTAAACCACATTTTTTAATAAAACTAAATAATTACTCTACCAAACCCGGGCTGCTCAGTGACGTTAACGTTCTAGATTTGACGAGAGTCATAGCTGGTCCGTTCTGTTCGATGACCTTGGGGGACTTGGGTGCGAATGTCATTAAGGTGGAGAGCCTTGATGGTGATGAGGCAAGGAAGTGGGGTCCACCGTTTGTGCAGGGGGATGGTGGGGACGCGTACTACTTTATGCCAGTGAACAGGAGTAAGAAGAGTGTGTGTATCGACTTGAAGTCCATTGAAGGTAAGTGGCAAAATAAAAACATAGTGTAACCCGACGTCTATAAATTGTTCTCCAATGTAAGTTTGTTTGGGCTATGTCCTTATGAGAGTATACCCATTACATGAAATTGCAAAAATTTCTGTACTTACTTTGTGTATTACCAGCATGACCCAGAGCTTTTATTGAACAAAAATTATCTGAACATTTTCTTTCTATTTCCAGGGAAAAAAGTACTATATGATATGGCAAGGAAATCTGATGTCATGATTGAAAATTTCATACCCGGGAAGCTGGATGAAATGGATGTGGGATATGAGAAACTGAGCAAATTAAATCCCAAGTTAATATACTGTGCTATCACAGGATTTGGACCAACTGGACCTTATGCTAAGAAGCCAGGGTATGGTGTTTTTAATAATTACAAAATGATACATAATTGGGCCTGGCTATGTCATGTGAAGAATGGTCCTGTCCTCTATTGCCGCATCCAATTGCATATAAATGTTTTATTACTGAAAAATATGTAATGAAAATGCTAACAATAAATTCTAATTATTTCCAGATATGATGTGATTGCAGCAGCAATGGGTGGCCTTCTAAACAGCACTGGCGAGCCCGGTGGCGCTCCAGTAAAGCCAGGGGTTCCCCTCACGGACATTTGCACTGGCCTACATGCCTTCGGAGCCATTACCACAGCATTGTACTACCGACAAAAGACCGGAAAAGGGCAGCGAATTGACTGCAACCTCCTATCCACTCAGGCTAATATCATGATTAATGTCGCAGCCACATATTTGAACTGTCAGATAGACGGCAGTAAATGGGGCACAGCACATGCTAGTATTGTGCCGTACCAAGCTTTCAAAACCAAAGATGGTTACATGGTTATAGGTACTGGCTCCAACGCTCAATTTGTTGACCTTTGCAAGCTTCTTAACAGAGAGGACTTGATAGCAGATGACAGGTTCAAAACTAACTCTGACCGTGTGAAACATCGCACTGAAATCATAGAAATCATTAACAACATCATCAAAGAAAAAACTAAGAAAGAATGGAGTATCATTTTCAGTAACGCAACATTTCCCAATGGCCCCGTAAATACTATGCAGGAGGTGTTTGATGATGAACATATAAAAGAGATAGGATTGGTGAAAGAGATTGATCACCCTGATGCCGGCACCATTAAGCTTGTTGGTCCCCCCACAGTGTACAGTGAAGGGGGGAACGAGGTGAGGTCTCACCCCCCTAAATTGGGAGAACACACTAAAGATGTGTTGGCCAATTTTCTGGGTTATCATGAGGCAAAAATAAATGAACTTTTTGATAAGAAAGTTGTGAGATGAGCCTTTTGCTTGATGTTATAATGTTTGTTTTATGAATGTTTTTGTCAGATAGGAATAACGTATTATTTGAAAGTATTTACTTAGGTGATGATAAATGATAATGTCTGAGTTTATATTATATTCAACATTTGTAAATGTTAAAATATACTCAAATTATTTACAGCAGTGTGTTGTTATTTTGTCACTGGTTCCTAGTTGATGCAAACAATATTGAATACTTTTTTACACAAAAGATAAACGATACATAACAATGGAAAATAAATGTACAAAGGCGAGCTTATCTCTTGAAAGAACATAGCTTTCGAGAACAAAACCAGTTATGGGAGTCAAATTGTCCTTCCATGTTCATAACCGAGTTTGTTTTTATTTTTAGTTACCATAGTGAGTGGTCATCTCATACGCGGCAGACGCACAGAGTTGATCAGTATACTGCATTCATTTTCTTTGTGTGCTTTGCGCAGCGGCTTTCTTTGATCGAGTGTCTTCTCTCTTTCAACTTAGGCCGCAGGTGGCAAGGGGTGCCGAGATCAAAGGACACACAGAAAATGAACAGAGCATAATGTACGTGTGGTGTGGTGTGTGCAGGAGTCGCGCGAGCCTGGCGCGGTGATCACGCTGCGGCCGGCGCCCGCGCAGGCTCGCAAGCGCGTGGGCTGGACCCAGGACACCGTCGACAACGAGCACATGAACAAGATGAAGTCCAAGTGTGAGTGGCATTGATTTATGTCAAGGCGTCAAAGAATTCAATGTGGATTTTCCGTCCGCACAGTGGATCCACCACGCCTATCCGACGACAGCGAGCTCTGCTATCTTCTTTCGTGTCCTCATCAGAGCACATCACATCAGTGGCAGGCAAACTCGAACTTGCTTTTAAATACCCTGTTGCGCGCGGCATACACACAAGTTGCCATATTACACCCGTATGTTGTTTGCTTGAAAGCTCCTTGACATGGTTTTATGTCAATCGAATTCTAATGCAATTTTTTTAACACAGTTTCCTCTCGAGTTAGATTGAGTCCAGGGTAAATCAGGTGGAAGACAGGACTCTTTCTATTTATATCCTAGGACCTAACCGATTTACCTTGAAGATGTAATATTTTACGAGCTAGTAGATTTTTAACAGGCTTCTCAAACCACAATTTTAATTGTGTTATTTGCTAACACCGACTGTACTATTTTTAAAATTTTGATATGTACAGCATGCACAAACCACAAAATTGTATTATACTTTTTATGGAAATAAATAATCTTTGAATCGTTGAAGCAACACATCCCTGATGTCCTTTGTCCAGGCTGCTGCATCTACGAGAAGCCGCACGAATTCGGCGAGTCAGACTCTGAGGACAGTGACGACGAGTGCGAGCACTGCTTCGGTCACGTGGAGCGACGGAAGAAGAGACAGCACCAGTGCGAGACAGCGACCTCCAGCGCGGGCGCTGATGTGCTGGTACGGACCATCATCACTGCGTTTTTAGTTCAGGAGCTCTATTTCTCAATCGCTCTTTTGCAAACAAGCGCTCTTTTCTACCGATTTTCATTCGTTATATTCAATTATCTCTGCAACGATGGTCAGAACCACTCGTTGCGCAAGTCATACGAGCAATTATCTCTGCAACGATGGTCAGAACCACTCGTTGCGCAAGTCATACGAGCAATGATCTCTGCAACGATGGTCAGAACCACTCGTTGCGCAAGCAAGTCATACGAGCAATGATCTCTGCAACGATGGTCAGAACCACTCGTTGCGCAAGTCATACGAGCAATTATCTCTGCAAGGATGGTCAGAACCACTCGTTGCGCAAGTCATACGAGCAATTATCTCTGCAACGATGGTCAGAACCACTCGTTGCGCAAGTCATACGAGCGATTATCTCTATATCACACGAGCGAATGAAAAATGAGCTTCAGGTAAAAAAGCCTAGAGATCTGAGCCATTTGCCGTCTTTTCGGCTTCGTTAGTTAGTTTTAATGCCTACAGAATTTCAACGAAGTCATAACACAGCGTATAGCGTCACGCCTCTACCCGCACGGGGTGGCAGGTAAAATTAATTGTGCTTTTTGCCAGTTTTTCATTTACTCCATTTTGCGTGAAAGGGGGCTAGCCCATCGCCGCAGTAATGGAGTAATGAAGGTTGCCTCTCGATGTTTTACCTCACCGTTCAAACATCCGATATGAACATGGTTCGCACCGGGATTCGAACCTGCATCTCCTGCGTGAGAAGTAAGCGTAAAGCCCACTAGACCACCGCAGAGAAATTTTAAAATCTATTCTCCACACGGATAACTGACCAGTCTACAAATGCATTGACACAATTACTTATTATACTGTTTCAGGATTCAGCAGCAGCCCCAGTGCCAACCGCGGAGGTGACTCTAAAACCACCGGAGTCGAACCCAGGACCCCCAGACAAGAGCAAACCTGATCCCGAGACCCCGCCTAGCTAAGGACAGACAACCATATAAGATCCAGCCCAAATAGGATTACCTAGTCTAATCTTGCATCCTAACTAATATGGTCTAAAAGCTGAGCAGTGGCCACCGCTTGTAGCGGGAATTCGGGACCACGTTATTTTCATTGATCAGAAAAATCTGATGAATGGAAATGTAGCGTCGATTTGCCGCTAAAGTTCTACCTTATCTAAATGTACCTTGGTCATAATATGCTCTGTGAGATTTCGCGTGTTACTAAAATATTCCATTTCATATTCAAATGTCCTCTAATAAGGCTTAATGATAAGAAGGGCTAATGGAGCTATAGGAACGTGTGGATTACTTACTATGGAGAAAGGAAATACTGTCTATATTGGGAAGTTATGAGCTCTGAGATAAAGTTTATCTCTATACAATAAAGAATCTTCTAAATTTCTTGTTAAAAATCTATACTATGTAAACCTACTATACTAAGATTAGGATTTGAAACAATGGCGATGTAGCGCGTAGTGACATTATTAGCTGACTACTGCGTATTATTCTAATAGACGAACTATTTCATTTTAAAATACACGCAGTAGTCTGCAACTATCGCCATTACCAGAATCATATAGAATCTATGTATATATATACATTTGTGAGATCAATGGTCGAATACACAGAGTGCTGTTCAAATAAAGTGCTGCTTGATTGTCCAGGATGACATTCAAGCTTTTTATTTGAACAGCAGCTTGAATGTCATACTGTCCGCTTGAATGTCATACTGTCCGCTTGAATGTCATACTGTCCGCTTGAATGTCATACTGTCCGCTTGAATGTCATACTGTCCGCTTGAATGTCATACTGTCCGCTTGAATGTCATACTGTCCGCTTGAATGTCATACTGTCCGCTTGAATGTCATACTGTCCGCTTGAATGTCATACTGTCCGCTTGAATGTCATACTGTCCGCTTGAATGTCATACTGTCCGCTTGAATGTCATACTGTCCGCTTGAATGTCATACTGTCCGCTTGAATGTCATACTGTCCGCTTGAATGTCATACTGTCCGCTTGAATGTCATACTGTCCGCTTGAATGTCATACTGTCCGCTTGAATGTCATACTGTCCGCTTGAATGTCATACTGTCCGCTTGAATGTCATACTGTCCGCTTGAATGTCATACTGTCCGCTTGAATGTCATACTGTCCGCTTGAATGTCATACTGTCCGCTTGAATGTCATACTGTCCGCTTGAATGTCATACTGTCCGCTTGAATGTCATACTGTCCGCTTGAATGTCATACTGTCCGCTTGAATGTCATACTGTCCGCTTGAATGTCATACTGTCCGCTTGAATGTCATACTGTCCGCTTGAATGTCATACTGTCCGCTTGAATGTCATACTGTCCGCTTGAATGTCATACTGTCCGCTTGAATGTCATACTGTCCGCTTGAATGTCATACTGTCCGCTTGAATGTCATACTGTCCGCTTGAATGTCATACTGTCCGCTTGAATGTCATACTGTCCGCTTGAATGTCATACTGTCCGCTTGAATGTCATACTGTCCGCTTGAATGTCATACTGTCCGCTTGAATGTCATACTGTCCGCTTGAATGTCATACTGTCCGCTTGAATGTCATACTGTCCGCTTGAATGTCATACGGCCGATCCCAATAACCTATCTCTATCCGTGATCTGCAGATTACGCGTGACATTTGACAGTTGCGCTATGGGATTTATGCCAAAATTGACAGTAGCAATCTCAAATCTGCAGATTATGGATAGAAGATAGGTTATTAACTTCGGCCGATAGTAGCCGCTTGAATGTCATACTGGCGTCCTCTTTCTTTTTCGAGGAAGAGACAGTGACTGCGACGACGAACGTAAGCGGGCGAGCATTCGGATACAATTGAGGTAGATTTTGGCAATACCTATACTTGTGCTGTTCTAGATTAATAAAAGGGAACATAGCGCCCGAAACAACTGTGCTGATTTTGAGCTAGTTGTGTAGATTTGTGTCTATTTTGTATGAATATATCAAGTTTATTTTGTAATGTAAGTCAGTGGATTAAAATGATAGATACGAATTAAGTTTTATTCCTTTTATTTATATCGCAACTTAGTTCTGATAACGGCTTCTTTAGGATTGCAAACGAGCTCAGCGTCACACTATTTCCCATTACCATACTGGCGAAGGCCATGAGGTGGAAAACTTATAATGGTATACCATTAAACATAATACAGTACAGGGCCTTCGTTTTGGCACGTCGGGTCTCGTCTCGCTAAGTCAAACGCCGAGTATCATACTCACTCGTGGAACCTCGGGTCCCGTCCCGACGACGCGCAACGTGCCAAAACAAAGGCCCCGTACTGTTACCGTGTTGAAACGATGCTTCTGCCAACCTAACTAACGCAATCAACTACTTAGATCCACAACTATATCAGTACTCACGAGGCAATTAATAGTGCAATAAGTAGATATTACTGGAAATCTTCACACGTATGACAGAGCCACATTGTTATTCAGCAGCGCGATATTGTAAAAACGATACCCAACTCAAATAAAAGATAAGTATCTCGTTCAGTGCATTTTTTTAATAAATATACTGAATTACCTGGCTCTAAGGATAGAAAAGTAAGCAATTACATCCCAGGCCTCAAACCTACTGACAGCGTCGCACGTTTGTGCGTCAACACTTTCCAACGCGAGTTAACACTACAGGGTGTAACAGAAGGGTGTAGTCATATTTTACGGGATTGTTAGAGCAACCATTCTGAGCAACTTTTACTATGACACCGATTTTATCAGAGCAACTTTATTTTTCATTGCTCCATACATTTTGGTCCGGGCGGTCAGCTGATTTGTATAGAGATGTGAAAATCAATGTTTCTCAAATCAAATCAGTTTCATAGTGATAGTTGCTCAGAATGATGTCCCTAACAACCCCCTAAAATATGACTACACCTTTCTGTTACATCTTGTATAACAATAAACATTCACATACAGATTACAGACACATACATTGCTTCTGGCTTCACACTAGGATACCCTGTGTCGTGAGAACCAGAAACGGCGACATCACAAACATGTAAACATCCAAGACCTGGTGTTTTTTTATGTCCCCAGCCGGGATTCGAACCCGGGTCCTCTCGCAAGGACCTCGAGCCTCTCTCCTTCGAAGCCATTAATTATTTCCAGTTTTGCTATTAATTTATAACATTTATTATTATAATTAGATACCTGCATAAACGAACCGACAACATAAGTTGCTTAGACTTCTCATTATTCATGATGAGTTATATCATTATAAGATTAGTTGTACACGTATCACACTGTCACATTGAGGTGAATAAACGCTTGGAAAGGTAAAATTATTAAAAGAATGCATTCAGGTAAATACAATAGTTTATAGAGAATACAAAAACTTATATAAATTACATATTTTCCGTATGGATTATAGGAAGTTACTTAAAAATTGTTCTGAGGATAATTATAGAATACCTACTTATAATATTTATTCTAGTTTGCTCGTTTAATAATTTAATACATGTGGATGTAGCCCTTCAGTGTCCCAACCGCCGGCCGCCGCGCCCGGACAATAGAGATACTAAATATATACACGGAATAAATTATAAATCAAGATGCACACAGTATTACAATAATTAATAGAGGTACATACAAATAAAATGCAAGCAACAGTTTTGATACATTTTTTATATATTAGTTTGCAATCGGTAATGGAAGGAAACAGCATGGGTACTAGGGTGGTCCTTATTATTCCGAAAAAATATTTTTTCTTTATTTCGCGGGCCACCGTGTAATTTGATTATATATACCAATATCTGGTTACCGAGCTTCGCTCAGCGGTTGGTGGTACAGACACAATAAAACATTATATTCATATTCATGCAGGGAGCACTTCTCCAGTGGAGAGTGCATAGATACATTTTCCTTTGAAACACAACTCACCAATTTACGGGCGGCGGGGGGCGAGGTAAGAGAGCTGTGATTGGTCAGTCGCTGCGAAACTGTCTGGCGGCCCGTCATCGTACATAGGTTGCGTATGCGAACGTTTGTTGAATACAACTAACGTTTGGCGAGCCGCATTCCCCCGCAGGCGCAGTCAGTTGGATATATAGTCTCTGTATTCATGAGACTGCAAACATCAATGCTGCTCTGTTTTTAAACAGCTGCAAACGAGAAGCAAACAGGCATTTTGTAATTTCAGATATTGAACTCTGTGCTTAACACTCACGAGGAAAATAAAGTGCCTGTTTGCTTAGTAGCAAGCAAGAAGGTTGTATAGCAGAAGCAGATGATGAATTTAGATTTGACCTTATTTGAACGAAACCTTTTGTGTGAATTTTCCGAAGACGCGGGCCAAAAAGTGTCACGTGATCTGAGGTCGCAATGAGTATGAGTTACATATAATCAAATGAGAAAGTGGCCAGAGATAAATCAGGTCGAAAAATAATGACCACCCTAATAGGTACATTATGTTATAAGCAGAGATCGGATATTCGGATGCATATTTACCTAAAGTTTGTTTTTAACTGTAAAAGTATGAAAGCGGCTTCTAAATTTATTTTTTTATCTAGCCCATTGCGGTGTCCCACAGCTGGGCAAAGGCTTCACCGGTTCGAGCCCACACATCTCTGGCTGCAGTTTGTTCCATCCACCCCGGCAGGAACTTATCCAGGTTGTCCCTCCATCTCCTACTGGGCCTTCCCCTTCTCGGGTGTATAATAAACTTTAAACTTTATACTTTATTGCACAAAAACAGAATACAGACACTTAATAATGAAAAAAAACATGTACAAAAGCGAGCTTATCTCTAATAAGAGATCTCTTCCAGCAAACCTAGGATGGACAGGATTAATTAACAAAATAATAATAATTTATCTCAAAAAAAAAACCGGGTAAAAGGTATCTCGATATTGTGTAACTTATCGGATGCATATTTATTTAGCGTTAATATTTGATCCCTGATGCAAATATGTGTATTGTGTATGTAAGGGTACAAGAAGGTCTGAAAAAAAATAAAAACAAAATATATGTTTTGATAACCCCTCGAGTGTCCAAGGGCACTCAACGGGTTAAATTATGTTTCCATATGTATTAATTATCAGTAACTAGCATTTTAATCACTATCTATCACTATGATTTGATCACTTAAATCAGAATTGTTTCGATAGCAAAGCGCATTCCATATTAGCCAACACCTGAACTTTAGGTAAATATGCATCCGAATATCCGATCACTGGTTATAAGTAATACAAATGTTACACATTCTGGCATACCTACACCTACACGTGCAATTAATAACGTAAGAAAACAAACTAAATACCTACTTATTGTCATTTTAAAACCGACAAGTCATTAACTCAATATAGGTGGCGCCATCCACGACG